>JAMXKT010000085.1:4200000-4726092 GCA_024211575.1 Phytophthora melonis
GCAGCATGGCTTCAGACTTCGTCCAGGACTCGTGTGCTGGTAAGACGAACGTTGTGATGGAAAAATTTGGAAAAATCACGGGCAAATGCCCCGCCAAGACCTCGATCAAGTCGCTGGCGTACGAAGGTGAAAGTTACAGCTCTCCAGCCCTGAATGCGGCGTACAAGGCGGCCCAGAAGGCGTATAAGGAGAACGTATACGCACTGATGTGCGGTGAGGGCTTTTCCGGCCTTTTATCGACGTACCAGGCCAAGTTCTGGGTGCTGGGCAAGCTGATCCCGCACAAGTCGAAGCGACACGACGGCATGGTGGAGTTCCAGAGCTGCGCCGTCGGATTCCCCGAGTCAAAGTTTGGCAACTCGTACCGCGACCGGTTCTACAGGACGAAGCTCAATCACTTCGATATGCAGTTCCTGGCGGGTGACTCACTGCTGAACGAGGCCAAGATGCCTGTTAAGTGGTTCGAGTGCTTGCTGTAAGGTAAAACAGACCAGTAGAATTTGTAATCTTGGAGTTCTGGAATAATTTATTCTCTTACCTGGGAATGCGTTGACCGACTGACTTCCTGCTGACTGAGCCTTCGTATCCACGGTGCTACGAATCACACTGCTTTGCGAGCAGCATACCAGGTACATGTACGGGACTGTACAAATCTGAGAACCGAACACCTTCTGCTTGCTTGGGATTTGATGTCACGCGGCATCATCACCCTGCTGCACAGTCAGTGTCCCAATCCTCATGCCTCCAGCAGTTCCGAGCTGTAGTGTATTCCGAAAGCTACAGACGAGATTTGCTTTGTGTGTTTGCGTTCGTGCCCTGGTCCGGGAAGTATGCGTGCTCTAGCAGTCTATCCTATCTGGAAGGGGCGGCAGATCTCCCAGCTCATTTGGCATTCTTCCGCCTCCGGCAAACAGAGCTCTTTTCCGGGCTCAACGCCGTCGAAATGGTGTCGCGTTCCGTTATCGTGGCAATTGTTGCCGTTCTACTTGGTGTTATTCTACCGCTAAGTGCCTCTGAAGCTTCCGTTTGGCCAAGTCTGCGCCTCCATTTCAACCTCAGACGCAACTCCATGAGCGTATACGGCCAGTCGAGCTTCGACATGTTCGCCAACCCCGTCGTGCCCGATAACCAAGATACTGTACTCTACGACGTCTTGGCAACGTTTAGTGACGGAACAACAACACACAAGTACACCCTTATCGACGGAATTGGGTACTCTTCGACGAGTGACAGCGGAGTAACTTGCCTGGACTCAGAAGCGAGTAAATTACCGGCGATTAACTCGATCGTCGCAGCTCTAAACGATGCGGTTGCAATGTCCAGTGACTCAATTGACTGTCCAAGTGGGAAATTGTTCAAGATCACGGTCAACGGCATTGATTTAGCACTATGCGCTTCAGGTTCGTCCGGATTCACGTTGTCTAACAGCGATATGGACGTCACGGTGGAGTTTATGACGAATCATATCGATATTCAAGCCTCGAGTGCAGATATGACCGAACGATGTGAGAAAGTGGCGTCTTCCAGCGTTATGACGTCATTCGGAAAGTCCGTACTGACTGGCCAGCCGAGTTCGGATGAAAGACGGAGCTTGAAAGCCGCGTTCGACTTCTCCTTTAAAGGGTCTGCATGCGAGTGCAACTCGAAGCCTCGCCCGTGCATCTTCATTCATGGTATGGGCGTGGAGGAGGAGTTGCCTCATAACCTCGATAATTTTACAGAGTACTGGGGGGACCATTTGGTCGACCACGCGCCGTGCTGCTCGTCGACTCAGTTCGCGCACCTCAATACGGTGAACAACACGTGGACGAGCGCAAAGCAACAGCAAAAAGTGTGCAACCGAGCGCTCGCAGTGAGCGACACCAGCTTAGACGGCGTCATAACCGAAACGATTGTCATAACGCACTCGATGGGAAACTTGATGCTCGCTGGAGCTATCGCAAACGGGAGGTGCAGCTTGGATGCGAGTTCAACGTGGGTGGGCTTGGCTGCCCCCATGAAGGGGAGTATGGCTTCAGATTTTATTCAAGAGTCTTGTGCTGGAGAAACAAACATTGTCTGGGAGAAGATCGGAAATGTTACGGGACGATGTCCTGCGAGTACAGCGCTGAAGTCTCTGGCGTACGAGAATGGGACCCATGTCTCGGAGACGTCGAAGGCGGCGTATGCAGCAGCGCAGGAGGTCTATCGAACCCACATACACGCGTTGATGTGCAGCAGTTGGTACTCCGGCATTGCGTCAAAGTACCAGGCCCAGTTCTGGGCGATAGGCACCATGGTCCCTCACAAGTCGCGCAAGAACGACGGCATGGTCGAGTTCGAGAGCTGTTCCGCCGGGTTCTCCAAGGAAGAATTCGGTGATAACTGGAAAGACCGCTTCTACAAGACGCACCTGAATCATTATGACATGGAGTTTCTATCAGGCGATGCGATCCTCAATGGAGAGAAAATGCCCGTCAAGTGGTTCGAGTGTTTGTTGTAACCTTCGCTGCAACCTGATAAAATCTAGAAATGAAATTGGTCATATTATACGACTATGATACGAATTCAAATTTCAAGCTGATAGGCGTTGGGCAAGGCGGTTCCGGCGAGAACGATGGCATGGTGGAGTTCGACAGCTGCGCCACGGGGCTCCCCGAGTCGAAGTTCGGGGACACTTGGCGCTCGCCGTTTTACAAGACCAAGCTGAACCATTATGACAGCGAGTTTTTGTATGGAGACGCACTGCTTGGATACCAAGCCAGAATACCCCGCACTGCACATCAGCGCTGATACATTCGAGGTTTACGCCTTCTGACTCCGAATCTGAGCGGCTGTGTACGCTGCATCCAGCTGTAGTTCCCGCCCTCACTCCGAGTGAGTCACTCGTAAGCGACTTCAACGCTACCGTTCTGGAACACCGGCCGGTGATATTCGCCACTTTGAGAGCCTATTAAAGTGAAAGGGTTAAAATCACAAATATCCGCAGAATCGCACAATCTTTGTGCTTTATTAGTGCCCTAAAGACCTGAATAACCAGGCTTCGTCAAACTAGGATATCCGTCCTACAGACAACGACGCAGAAATCCGACAGACACAAAAATCCGACAAACAAAGCCGTGCAATGTACAACAGTCCTTCAGTAGCCAATCAGGATCTAGCAGTAGACTTCGTTTTTGTATACCAGATGCTTTTGTGTACTTTATATCACCCGACATGTATTTTATGTCCATTTCTGTGTAGTTTATGTCGTGTCAAACAGCGTTTTACAGTGGTTACGGACAGGGATTTATCGTAAATTTACTATGGGGGATGCCGTTCAGTGGTGTCGGATTTCTGCGTCGTTGTCTGTAGTTCCTATATTACCTTAATCAAGGAATGCTGGGGGTCCTTAATATAGGAAGTATCACTACTCGATGCTCAATGAAGCGGATGAAGCCTAATCAACTACTGCGTTGTGCGCTACTTTCACTAGCTGCAAGTACTGCGAAGCATGGAGCTCGCCTTCTAGCGAGAAATTGGTAAGTTGACCCCGATGCTTGCTCTTCACGCGTTTCAGGACGCTGAAATCGCTTTCCACCGAGTGGGTTCCAGCTGGTATACTCGCCAAACCAAGCGCAAATATCTTTAACTCGCCAAAGCGCCGGTCGAAATCGAGGTCACCCCATGCCTCGGTTGTTTTGAGCTTAGATAGGCGATCGACATTGTTTCGGAACCTTCGATCGACTTGATACTCATCCTTGAAGCTACGATGCTGGGCCCAAATTTTCCCTGTCACCGAATCACCGTACAGCGGGTGGAAAAAGTCTTAGCCCACCTCAAGCCAGCCCCATACATATAGCAAGTCAAAACGATTTGTAAGCCCGATGATCCAATGTTTCTACCTACCCAGTTGCATCCAGCAACACTAGCGATATAATGCACACGATGTGAAAGGTACTCATGTTGCCATCCATATAGGCAAACCAGGACCCCGAGAAACCAAGAAACGGATATGATATCGTGCAATGTCTGAAGGCATTCATCACGTTTTGCCACGCGTTGGAGGTTCACCATCTGGTGATCCGATACAAAAACCAAGATAAGCTCAGATTGGACCGGGAGGCCGCTTGTAAATCGTACTTCACTCGAGCGGCGATTCGGCAAAATCCAGAATTCAGTAGCCAATGGAATTCGAGCAGATTATAGTTCAAACGATTCCGCGTCGAATGGTGAAATATTCACGCGAAACCAAGAAGAAACGGCAATTTTGTGAGTTGAAGCGCTGTTGTCATTTCACTTGCACATCTTTTTGACTTGGTTTTAATATACTAACCCGCACAGGTAGCTCGGGGTGGGCTATGACTTTCTCCACCCGCTGTACTGCCTGGTCAGCCGGTCTTCATGCCTGCTAAATAATTCGGCAAACGCTCCATGGGCGATGATAGCAATCTCTTTAGGAGTCGTCATGGCGTATACTGTGTCCTCGACGGACAACGTAATGCCCAGAACTCCGTCAATAAATTCTTGTACAGCGTCACGAACTACGAGAACCAAGTCAAACTGGCTCGGGGCATCTAGCATCTCGTAGAGTCCACCTGAGAACGCTGACGCCTTACATATCTCGAACTCAGTCTTCACGTCACTTATGCATGGTTTTCCGTCGGGGCCGTTCTCTTCAAATCGGTTCTGGAGCGTTGTTGCAAGCTTTTTGAGGGCCACGTACTGCTCGGATACCGTTACGTGTTTGTACTGCAGTTGTTCAAAGCATAACTTCGTTGAGCGCGCGAGATCCGTGACCACAGACAAAACGATCCACCACAAACTGCTCGAAAGCGAGCGACGCTTGTCCTTTTGCAGCGCAACCAGGGCGTTGCGGTTGATTGTCAGGAACTTGCAGGATTCATAGATGGAATCCCAGCGGGTTTCAGCGTAGCGAGGACAACTCCCGACTCGTTGTTTGACAGACTCGAGCGTATGCGTGAAAGAAATCTCCGAGCCTAGGGTCGAGCGAAAGTCAACATAGCTGTCAAAAACCATCAGCAATTGGTTCATGACCAGATTTAGCTGATGGCTACCGCACCAGTTAGTGACAATGCCTGTCCCTCCGACGGCTCTGCAGGCGTCCTCACATTCTTGGAAAAACCGTTGTTACAACCCATCATATTGGCCGCGCCGTCGGAAGATATTCCAATAAGCTTCTGTAGGGCAGCATCGCCGCCGAGTTCCGGTGGGAATAGCGAGAAAGTGAAAGTTGTGAAGAGCGCCATCCAATGCAAACGAGAGACGTACGTCTAGGTAGCCTCGATCTTGGTGTGCAGCGCCATCAACGATGATCGAAAATCCCCATACGTGCTTAATAATCTCTGTAAATGAGGTGAGGTTGAGGACCGCCACTAGCCGAACAGAATCGCGAACCACCTTCTCAGTTGGTTTCCCGAGCTTCATATTCATCAATCGCATGCCGAACACGACAAACAGCTCCGAGGTGCTGCGGTAGCTTACGGAGTTCGAGATACACTCTACGATGACTTCAAATTGGTCGCGATCTGCAACTTGAACGATGCAATCTCCGTTGTCACACTCGGTAAATTGCGGACCCAGACTTGTGTCTCCATCGTCAAAATACAAGCACTTCAGCAAAGCCATCACACCCGCTGGCACCCGCACTTCGAAAGAAGGTTGGGTCAGATACGAAGAAATAGGCATCTCCTTAATGAAGTACTTTGCGCGCAGTTTTTCATCTTCAGGGAGCGCCTTGTATTCCTTCCAGCGCTTAGGATGTTGCGACTTCAAGTGCGACTTGAGGTTATCAATCCTAAAAGAGGTGAAAACACCAGGCTTCTTCGTCTTCTTGCGTCGCTTCTTCGGTGAAGCCAAAATACCCGCAATCTGAGCCGCGTTCTGGGAGCTGGTTGCAGGCTTCGCACAAAACTTGCAAATGGCATCCATTACGACACCTGCGTCACTCTTGCTCCCAGGTTTTATTCCCAGAAGCATCTCGTAGGCCGGCTGCCACGCATCGCGGGGGTCTTGGCGTGTCTGCTTCTGCGTCGCTTCGGTTAGAACGGTGTTGATATCTCGCGCTCGCCTGCCTGGACTGTCTTCATCTGAGCTAGCCCTTGACATGGCGTAGGAAATGGCTGCTATGCTAAGGTCCAATGAAGGATACTCGCACGTTGGGCTGCGTTCCTGTCACGTGAGCTTCTCTGTTGGTTTGCGAATGGACAGCCCCTGGTAGATTGCTAGACTTCCCGGTGGTTTCATAACGGAAGCTTTTAGAACGGCAATGGATCGTTAGAATCGGTATGTAGCCATCCTGTTAGTACAGGACGCTGGCAGAACCTTAATTCAGGAAGTGCGCCCAACTTATGTTCATCCTTCCTAGTTTGACGATGCCTGTGAATAACACACTTCAAAAAGGCAGTGTCGTCATTCGCGCTGTACAGACACAGTCCGTTGTGCGCAAGCACAGTAAAATTCATTGCCCCAGCCAAGCTCCTTTATTAGCCAATGAGGAACGTAGCGCTCACAGGCATTTCTACCGGTGGACATTGTAGCTGCTGGATATTGCGGCCAGTGGCTGGAATATTCATAGAAGCTCTAAAAATTTACCCACAAACCAAGATTCTTCCTCCACCAAAGATGGGTAAAACCATCGACTGGGGGGAGCTAGCGACAGCACTTCCACCCGAGCCTGCTGCCATTGAATTGGAGCGGTTGAAGTCATACAAAACTACAAAGTGCCAGCCAATGACCTGCGTCGTATGCGCGGATCCATACCCCCATCAGATGACCTATCGCCTTTTCAAGTGCAAGTCAAAAACCTGCGCACATGTTGTACCGTACTTGGATTGCCCCTGGCGCGGTAAGCTGATTACATGCGCAAAGCATAAGGTGGCGTCCTTGTTTGAAGTCGGAAGGCATCATACATCTGCGTCGTCCCCCAAGCGTTCATCGATGACAAGTCGCCAGAAGGAGTTCTGTGAGGCGAGGCGGGTGAACGCCTTTTGCCGCCCAGGTGTACAGTGGCCCGAAAAGGATCTAGACTTGTCCCCTCGAAACAACCCTGGACGAGCACTTGGTGTCGTCCCGGGTGGCGTGTGTTTCTTGTGGAATCCCTTTGGGTGTCGTTTGTCTTCGAACGTGAGACTTGCACTACGTGAGTCGTGGGAAACAGGAAAATATCGCTAGGACCAGGAAGCAGAGCCGACGTACACCTCAGAACGTAGCTTCCACAGCCTGGATCCGGAGAGATAACCTTAACAATACAGAGTTATACACAAATATACAATACACACAACCGTCACTTATTCTTTGGTTGGCCCTTGGACGGTGGGCCCTACACACCAGTCAACAAAGAGGGTAGATCCAGGACACTGGCAAGTCCAAGACCCTCAATCAATCGCGCACCACCCTCAATCAAGAGGGACAATAGCCGAAACAATACAAAACGCAGTCCTTCCTATCACTCAGTAGCCTATCAACAAATCGCTAGGTGGTGACTACCTCAACCGCCCCAGGAGTAGTTTAATATGAAATGGCAGTGCTGTCTGAGACAGACACCCCAACTAGAATATGAAATAAGGCTTATCAACCCTGGCCGCACGACAGCTCAGGTACTCGCCTTAACTTGATCTGATACTTACTATGAGAGCTCCACACACGACCCTTACGTTCTTAGCCGAGGTGCCCTGACTGCAGGGGGAGAACCAAAGACACAAGGCTCCTTTGAGTCTGAACCAGCTCTGAATAGCCTGGCCCCCAACCGAAGACACTTGCGCTGTAGCAGGAAAAACGAACTCTGTTTGGTCTTATCTTTGTAGGCTATCACTAATCGTAACATGCAGTGTTGGAAGTTTTGTCTTGGTTTCAGTATGGGTTGTCGTCGGCTTGAGTCGAAAAGATCCAGCGAGGATCGGCAGCACAGCTGGGAGGGAGTTCAAGGTTCCAGGTGCTGAGCAGATCGTGGATGGTCGGCTTGGTCGGTCGTTAATGTCTTGAGTTTGTATGGTCGGATCTTGGGGTTTGGAGAGTCGTCCGTTCAGGATACACGTCGTCGATACATGGGCTTCGGTCAGGCAGCTTGAGTATCAGTGAGCTTGGTCGGGCACCTCTTTGGCTCTGGCAGCGCGACTGGCTCGATCTTGGCTGGGGCTCATGGGTTGTAGGCTTCAGGGTCTTCGATCCTGGTCAGGCCTGGATGCACCTTGGTCATCCTGATTCAGGGTGCTGAGTACATGTCCAGGCTGTTCCCATCACTTGGATCCTGAATCCGACCCGAATCAGGCAGTCAGCGTGGGGCTTGGGCTGGAATCCAGAGCCGCATCGTGTCAACCGCCCTCTAGTCCTGATCCTTCACCGAGGTCCATCACTTTCCGAGTTGGCGGGTCATGACTAGACCCCACGACCACGTTGACAGTCTCGGGTGGGATGTCACCCCAAATCCGTGTCCCGTTAGACGGTTACCCAGTCTGGCGACCATTCTGCGCCCCTTCGCCCAGTCAAATCACTTCACATCATTTCGGCCGAAATCCACAATCCAACAGTCACAACCCAATCCGCCTCAGTTCGCACGCATTCAGATGCCGGCGATCCCGATGAAGCGAGCTTGCGTCCCCGGGCCTGACGCCGACGACTCCGGCGCGCCCTTCAGGCAGCGTCTCAGCTGCGGCGGGCGGCGCACCAGGCGCGAGCGCGGGCGGCCACCGGGGTGGCGACACCGACGTAGACATGGAGCGCGCCAACGCTAACCAGGATCACAAGGGGTCGGCTTCCGGCGACGACGACGATCACAACGCTGGCCAGGAGAAAGAGGATGAAGAGGAGGAAGAGGAGGAAGAGGCCGAGGAGGAGGCGACGAACAGCAGCAACCCTTCGGTGTCCCCGAACAATGCAGGGGACCAGGATCCAGGGCGACTTCCGGCGGACTCAGGCAGAGGCACTTCGGCTACCCCTGGATCGGGTATCCAGGGGCGTCGTGACATTCCGGAGGCAGCCGTACACTTGTTGTCCCTGAATGATGTGTTGGAGCAATCCGAGGCGGGTGTCATGCCTTCGCGTCACCTCCGTCCAGCTCCGTTCCAAAACGTGGTCCCCTCGCGGTTCGTCGCTCCGCCCAAGCGCATCCCAGGCGGACACACGTTCATTGTGGGCATTCCGGCCACAACTGACTCCGTCGGGCAAGATGCGCACCTTGAGGATGGTTATGGAGGGATTGAGGCTCTGATCCAGTTTCTGGGCCTGTCCGAACAAGACTTGCTCGACTTGGAGACGCTGCTCGGCCCCAACAATGACGCTCGATCCAAGATCCTGAGACCCTGGAACCAGGACCCGCCCAACCTGAACCAGCTAGAGCGTATGCTGTCTTCGTTGGAGTTGCGTCGAGAGCTAGCGACTGTCATCCGACACTTCAATCCAGAGCGCTTGGCTGAGAAGACATTTCATACCATGTCTTTCCTGCGCGTTGTCCTGGATGAGCTTCGGAAGGTCAAGTCACAGCTTCAGTCGAAGGGTCACGACGTTGAGTCCATCCAGGCGGTTCGCGCAGAGCTGAACCAGGCCAAGCGAGAGAATTGGGGCCTGCACGACTTCTTCAAGGCTGAGTCGGACAAGATCAAGAAGAAGATGGAGTCTGCAAAATCCACGGCCCAAGACGACTTCGAGCGCCTTGCTACTGAGCACTTGGAACAGGAGCAGGCTTCCGCGGCCAAGATCCAGGAGCTGGAGCACAAATTGGCCCTGGCTGAGACCGAGAATCGGAGACTTCGGGAGCGTCTGCGCAAGAAGACCTTCCGGGCCGAGGACTTGATGACATTTCTGAATCAGGGTCGGAACGAGGTTCGTAACAACTGGCCTCGCCTCAGGCGGCTGCTCAAGCTGTTCGAGCACGGCAAACTGCCTCCGCCATCGTGGCAAACATGGGTCCAGGTTGATGCAGTGGACAAGCCAAGCAGGATGATTCCACCATATCCAGGACCAGCTCCGGCAGACAGTGAAGACGATGTCGACAACAATGGGCCGGATGACGACCAAGTGGGCGAGATCCAGGACGAAAATGGCAGCCAGAACTTGGACCAAGAAGAGAAAATGGAAGACAATCCATCGCCTCCGCCTCGCTCCAAAACAGCTCCGCTCTCACCGGGAGGTCCAAGTCCACCGGCTAAACCGCCAGGCCAGCGCCAGTGGCGTCCATCCAGGATGGTCGAGACCAATTCAGGCCCCCGCTCGCCTAAGCACCCTCTTTTGCTCACAATCGAAGAAGGTCGAGCCATGCTCCCTGACTTCGTCGCTTGGGAACAGGTCCGGACCGATGTTCAACTGGTAATCTTGACTGGCGTTGGATACAAAGGAGCTATGGAATGGATCCGGGAAGATCGCGTGGCGCACACTCTGTTTCACCGCCCACAGCTTCTGGACATGCTGGCCCGTATGATGTACTGGGCCGTTCTAGATGACACGTACTGGGCCAGGTATGTTCCCGAATCTTACTTCCGGATGGCTGAGTTAATTTGCCAGCACGCTTTGAAGTCGGGTCGAGCTTTGGATGAGTGGCCTCCACTCGAAGGTGTCCAGCAGTCAGAGGTGGTTGAGATTCTGGGCGACGATGATGAGGAGGAGGACAGCCACAGGAGCGACGAGTCATACTCCGAGCGCAAGAAGAGTAAGAAATCCTCCAAGCGCAAGCGTCGTCCCAAGTCCAAATCCAAGCATGCCTCTTCCAAGTTGAGCAAGGTTAGCCGTCCTGAATCCGGTTCTGGAACCGAGTCTGATACCGAAGGTCGATCCAAGTCACCTGCGCAGAAGCGCACCCGGTCCAGCAGCGTGGCACGGTCCGAGTCTAACAGGTCGATTCAGGGTACTCCAAAGGATCCAAGCCCAAGCTGAAACCTTCTCCCCGGACGGGTCCGGCTCCGCACCAGACGGTGCTTGCAGCGAAGCCGTACGAGGAGCTGACTCAGGAGGAGATCGACATTATCGAGGAACCAGGCCGGGGCATCCTGTCTTGGCGCATCTTCGGGGTTGCTGCCCTGTTCACTCCACGGACAGCCTTGGTTCTCTCTCCCAGACTCCTGGATACCCTGATTACGCTCCGCAGAAGTCTGAGTCGTACATCCTTCAGGATCGCTGGGACGAAGTCGAATACAGGAAAATCATTGATGACGAACCCTGGCTGGACATGTTTCAGGAGCGAATCAAGGTTCTGTACTTCCATCTTCGGGCGGATCTTGCAGACTCTGTCCTGGATCAGCTGGTCGAGATAGTTGAGTTCATGAAAGAATGGGCTCGCGAAATCTGGGAGATCTTGCACTGGATCACGATCAAAACCAAGGGCAAGACACCTGCTGAGACCAAGGCCCTGGCTGAATCCAAGAAACTGAATGACAGTCGGGCCAAGCGTCGTGACAAGGTCGCCCAGAAGTTCCAGAAACTCAAGAAGCGCTTGCTCTCCGACGGCTTCCCTGAATCTTTGTTCGAGGAACCAGGAGTCTGGCAGTATCCGAACCAGATCTGTCACCTCTTCCTCATGGATCCTGGAACCAAGAAAGAGAACGGCGACTCGTACTCCTGGATCGAGCAGATTCAGATGGCGGAAGCGGATGAACCAGCGCGCCGTCAGTGGGGCGAGGGGTACACGGATGAAGAGCGCCTGAAGCACGTGTCTCCTGGCGTCAAGAAGAACCTGCTGAAGCCGGAGGAGCGCATGGACAACTGGGTGTCCTTGAAGTACCGAGCGTAGGGTGATCCAGGCTCAGCGGTGCTACTGCGTCCTGCAGCTTCGCCATTCTTGCATTTTCTTCGATCAAGTAGCGTAGCACTTAACCATCGAGTCAACCATCGGGCTTCCTGTTTCAGCACTTCTTTGTCTTGATCATCCTCGTCCTTAACTCCATTCAGAATCAACTCGTCTCATCCAGACTAACCACGCCATGTTCATCCTACATCCGGCATACTCCACTCATTCGTATCCAAGTTCATCATCATCCCACGAACAACTCTAAATCGCACACATCCAGGCCTGTCCCCGCACACGCATCCTGAATCGGGTTCTGGTCACATTACAATCAGGCAGTTTCAGCAGTTTCACAATTCGACGGTCTGTTTCCAATCGGGCTGGTCGGGACCAGGGCTATCGAACATTGGGGTGATCGTCTCCGGCTTGCATAGCCTGGAAACGGGCCCGAGCTCGAGCGCCCTGGTTGAATTCGTAAAGCAGAGCCCCGCAATTCAGCTGGGTGACGGGCAACCATTCAGGGTCGTCATAACCCTTCCACTTGATGAGGTATTCTCGCACACGTCTCGAAGTGCGAGTACGCTTCGTCCAGCGTAGATCCAGGATCTTCTCAACTTCGTACTCCTGGTTCTGGTTGTCCGCCTCCCAACTGTCCTCTGGTAACAATGCCGCGTCGAAATCATCATCTTCTTCCACCTCGATCTCAGTAGTCGGCCGCTTTGGGAAAAGCGCTCGTGGTTTCAGGCGGCTGATGTGCACCCACGGGTTCACACGATAGCCGGTATCCTCGATCTTGAGCCTGACTCGGAAATCGTCCTGAATCTCATCCACTCGGAACGGGCCATGCCAAAGGTGAGCGAGCTTTCGACTCAGACCGGGTTGCACTCTCGGGATGTGGAGCCAAACGGCGTCACCGATCTCGAATCCAGCCTTGATTCTGTCTGATAGTTCACGCCACTTTCTAGTCTGCTCCTCCGAACGGGCACGCTTGGACTTCTTCTGCAAGTCTTCAGCGCACGCCTGGGCGTAACTGTAGTCTCGTTGAAACTTCCGTCGCCACTCGTAAGCCGTACGTTCAGGAAGACTGGAAGGCTTAGGCCCTAGCATGGCGGACACAGTGCCCTGAGCGTCCCAACCGTGGACCAAATAGAACGGGGTGTCGAGTCTGGTTGCGTCGAAAGAGGTATTCAGGGCAAACATGAGCCTTTCGGCGTGTTCGTCCCAGTCACTCTGGTCTGCTTCAGCCACGTAAGCCCGGATGCTCCTGACCACGGTCTGGACGGAGCGTGCTTGCTGGCCGTTAGCCTGGGGCCGGTAAGCCAGGGTGGCTCGCTGCTTGCTACCCAGGAGATCCCGGAACCGAGTGAAGACTTCACTCATAAATCTAGGATCCTGGTCATGGCGTAGCATTGAACTTACCCCGAACCTCCTGAATACCCGCTCCTCGTAGGCCTCGGCGACATCTTGGGCAGCCGTGGAGTCCATCGGCTTGCACATCACGTATCCGGAAAAAGCGTCCTGAAATAGTAATAGGAACGTGTTTCCGCGCTCCGATTTGGGCAGGTGGGTCACAAAGTCCATTGAGACAACCTCGAAAGGTCGCCTAGGTTCAATGTTTCCGGGAGACGGGCCTGGATTAGGCGGACGCCCCTTGCCACTAGCACAATCCGTGCACTCTTTCACGAATGCCTCCACATCAGCGTACATACCATGCCAATAGAACTCTGAACGGAGCTTCTCATGGGTCCGGGTAATACCCTGGTGACCACCCTGAAAATCTTCGTGGGCGTAGTGAAGCATGTCCGCCTTCAGAGATTCAGGCACGACTAACCTGAGTTCCTCGTTCATGTCCCTGGGCCGATCACGGGTGGCCCGACTCAGGCGGTAGAGAACGCCCCTGGCATCCAGGGCGAAAAGCTCAGCCTGCTTGGAGATCCGTCGTATCTGAGGATGAGAGAAGTCTTCCAACTCACCATTCAGGAATGCCTTGATCTCCACAAGCTGGCTGTCCTGGTCCTGGTGTGCCTTGATGCGCCTCCACCGCTCAGCTTGATACTCGAGTGGGCCCATCGGGGATCGGTCTTCTGATTCGTCGGCGGCTCGACTCCGAGTAACTGCAGCCATAACGCGAGCAGCCTGGGGCAACGGCTCGTAATCCACGCCTGCGTGGCCGTCGCCTTCCTGAATCGACACCAGAGCGACCTGATCCGGATGGTCCGGTTTGACGTCAACCTGGGCTGCCTCATCCAGGATCACGACTGTCTTCATGAGCTTTTCCTGGATCTTCGACACATGTTTCAGGTGAAGGAGCTCTTGAGCATCCTGGACCTGCCACGACTCACCCAGCGCCAGGGTTTTAGACGTCAGGTAATCTGCAGCCTGGTTGTAGTCGCGCTTGACATGGACCAGCCTGATTGACTTGAATTTGTCCTTCTGAATCTCATACTCAGCGAGCCGGCGCTGTAAGTTGGGCTGATTACAGTTGATCAGTCCCTGGGCTTGTTGGATGACGATCCTGGAATCGCCCACGACGACGAGATCCTGGATCCCGCATTCAGACGCCAGTTCCAAACCCTTCAGTAGGCCATGGTATTCGGCGTCGTTCACAGTAACGTCATCCAGGATGAAACCGTGCGCGGTTAGGACGTGCCAGTCTGGGAGCTCCCAAATGATGCATCCACAACTTCCTCGGCGCGTAGACGTTTTTGCAGCGCCGTCAAAGCTCAGGACATATCCTTGGTAGCCTGAATCTAGCATCTCCACACTGATTACGGGCGGCGCCTTGACGCGCCCTTGGCCGGAATCAGGGTTTCAGCAACCTGATCTAGATGCTCGTGTGGCGTGATGCCTGCTCCCATGATGGCAGCAAGTCCGTCCTCATCTTTCTGCACCTTCCGAATTTCCAGGTTCCACTGAGACAGGATGACTCCCAGCGCACACATCTACCGTCAGCCGACTTGGATTTGAGCAGCCAATTCAGGACAGAATACCTTGAATACACTACAATCTTGGCACCCTGGACGATGGTTTTAAACACTTCCAGAACTCGCAAAACTGCAACGACTTCCTTCTCCGCAATGTGGTAACGTAGCTCTGCGTCGTTCAGGACACGCCCCGTGTACCGGACAGGCTGAATCACCCCATCGTATTCCTGGCCGAGGACGGCGCAAGCCGCCCACTGGTTGGCATGGGGGATGATCACAAATGGTTTCGTCCGGTCCGGGTGCCTGAGCAGCGGAGTCGACACAATCTTGCGTTTCAGGATCTCAAAAGCCTCCCTGGCCTGGCCGAGGTCTCGTCCAGCCCGGATCTGGTCCTCCGTCAACTCATACAGGACAGCCGCCACCACTGGAAAGTCTTCGATGAACTTGTGGTAGTAATTCAGGCTGCCCAGGAACGATTGGACCCCTTTCAGGGTCGACGGGAACGGGAGGTCCTGGACACCTTTTGCAATCTTCGGAGTAGCCCGGATCCCTTCTGCGCTGATCTCGTGAGAGAGATATGGAATTGACAACTTTCCAAACTCACTTTTAGGCAAGCTAACTGAGATGTTCCAATAGCGTAGCCTGAAAAGCAGCGCGTTCAAATCCTGGCAAAGTTGGTCCCAGGTAGCCGCCCCATGAGCAATGTCGTCGATATAGGAACTTCGACCGAGCACCGGCCCCATCTGGGGTGGTGTGGGCATGTTCCGTTTGAACACCGTCATGACATCGGTCAGGGCAGGCACCTTCCGTTCAGCCTGAATCCAGTCAGAATCACCCGAATCGGAAGGGTCCAGCTTCAGGAATTCCAAAACGTCCGGGTCTACCTTGGCCTCTTCCTCGGGCGGCAATCTCACAAATCCCCAGAGACAGTTGTTCAGCATGGCTTGGTAGATGAGCGGGGCGTTCTTCAGACCAAATGGCATGCGTACCCACTGATAGTGTCCTAGTGGACACACAAAAGCCGAAATTAGCTTTGCACGCTCAGTCATCGTAATGGCCCAAAACCCACTCGCCATATCCAGACTCATAAACCACATCGCACTCTCGAAACCGATCAAGGTCGTCAATCAGGGGGAGCGGGTAATTCGAAAGCTGGATGAAACTGTTAACGACTCGGTAGTCGATGCACATCCGGATGTCAACTCCATTCTTCTTCAGGACGATGACAATCGGAGAGGCCCAGGCAGACGTGGATGTCTCAATCAGGCCTGTTTCCAGGAGCTTCTTGAGCAGCTCATACACCTTGGTAAACAGTCGCGGGGCAATCGATCGTGGACGTTGGGCGACAGGTTTTGCGTCGCCCACATCCAGGTCGCACACGACCCCACGAGCAGGTGCCGGAGCTGCGTTCCCATCTCCCAAGAAGATCATGCGGTGCTGTTTCAGGATACCACGTAGCTGCTCTTCCTCGATCTGGGTCGTTCGCCCTGGTTCTCCTACGTCAGCCTTCTCGATGTTGCACTCCGGACTGAGATCCTTCAATTCGGGAATCAGGGCCAACTCGTCCCGCAGTTGGGAAAGCAGGTCGCTACCTTCATGGATGTAGACGGCCGGTTCACAGTCCAGCTCTTCTGTATTCAACCGCATACAGCGAGCATACGCCCGCTCCAGTTGCTCAATCGGGGTACCGGACATGGCCGGAACTAGAGACTCCAGCTCGTCTTCATCATCAAACTCCACCTCCAAACGAGCATCATCCTCGAATGCTTCCGGGATCTGATCCGGGACACTGTCCTGGATCACTTCCCGAATCTCAACCTGAGTCGGCGTATCACCCAAGGCTGAAGGTTCGATGTCCGGCTCAAGCATCTCCGACGAGTCGCCACGATCATCCTCCGGACAGTCTTCCACAGCTTCCAGCGTATCCGCCGCTTCTTCCAGGTCCTCCTGCGCGTCTACTTCCTCAATCTGCACATCATCAGTCTGAATGCCTGCATCCTGGGTCCTAGTCGTCTGGGTGGCAACATGACACATGATCCTGGGTAGCTGCTCCCCTGGAAGCGGTGGTGGTTGCAGTCGAACCAGCTTTTCTTCCTTCCGGTCTGGTCCAGTCTTGATCCGGAGCCCGGTTGGCCACTTGTAAACCTGCTTCGGCACGGGCGGCGGCGCCTGTGCCTTCGCGAGTTTGTCGATTCGGTCCGCTTCAGCTTCTTCCTCCGGGGTCAGGGCGCACTCCTGCATCAGCTTCTTCCACTCCTTGTAGTCACCCCGTCCGGGGCGGACGAAACGACCGTAAGTCGGATAATGTCAGTACGCGACAATCCTGGCCACCGGTGTTCGGGAATCAATCCAGATCAGCAGTGACGAAATGTTCATCACCTGAATCGCTACCGGCCAGGATCGGGACGCATAGATGACTTGCGTCACCCAGCGATCTCCCCGGCCGGCCCAAACCACATCCCGTTCAGGGTGTGCTCGGCCATACTCGATGCGGACAAGAGCGTGCTCTCCTGGTTGAAGATAGAGCGTTCGTCTGGGAAGCACTGGCAAGTCCAATTCTGGACGGCGTCTCAGCGGTCTACCTCGCATCACGATAGTTTCCTCATCCGGAAGTTGAACCAGAGCTTCTCGGACGCAGATCCTGACTCCGGCAGAATACATGAAGTTCATGCCTAACAGCACATCCAATCCTTCTCCAATGTTCGCGACCCATACATCCAGGACGTACACCACTCGGAGACCGAGGGTGAGTTTGATTCGAGCCCGGGCAGAGATATAAGTCGGGACACCTCCTAGACCAGACACCTTGATCTGTTTGTGCATCTGCAGTTTCAGCTTGAGTCTACGCGCTAGATCCAGGCTGACCATGCAGACAGACGCACCAGTGTCCAGGAGGATACTTGTCCGGAAATCGTTCACTGCACCGTGTACCATCGCAACATCATGACTGTTTTCATCTGCTTCGTGATCTTCCCACCATCCGTATCGCTCACCGAAATTCAGCCTGAACTCGACTGGGCCATTCAGGATCTCTCCGTTCAGAGGCTCCTCGTTCGGGATTCGGGATTCAGGTTGTTTCGATACAGGGTCAGCGGGTCCATCTTGAATCATAGAAGTCATGCATTGTTGATTATCTCGTTTCTTCATCCTCAATTCAGGGCCGACATACACTAAGACACACAATCCTGGGGTCTTCTTAAGCCCGGCGCGTACTGGATCCCCATCCAGCGGGCTTATTGGTTTAACGACCGACCAGGATCAGCCTTACCACCCTGGATGGGATCCAGGACGGCCTTCGGCAGGTCTTTCAAGGCGCCTTTGCGAATGAGGTCCATGATGGTCTGAATGGCCTTGTGCTCTTCACATCGTCCAACGTGGAATTCACCACACTTCTTGCAGGGTAAGGTTCGACACCTCTCCGTCAGATGTCCCATACGTCCACAGCGGTCACAAATCAAGTCGGCCCAGCAACGTTCAGCGCGATGTCCAAACTCGTGACAGTTTTCACAATAGTCGGACCGATCCAGGTTATTCCGATCAGGGTCACCCTGTCTGGGCGACTTCGCCCCTGCCCGGAAGTCCTGATTCGGTGGACGCCAGCCCGAGTGCTCCAAAATTCGGAAGACAGACTTCCTCATCTCGTCCTCCTTTGCCGTACTCTCCGCGATGACATCCCGAACAACTTCATCCAGGGTTTCACTCGCTGGGACAGGAGGAGAACCAGGCTTGGATTCTGGTTCATCTTCGAAACGAACATGTGCTTCTTGATCCTGGTCGGAATCACTCCCATCCAGGCCCACAAAAGCACGTCCGGTCCGTCGAGGCTTGAACCGCCCCTGACCAACATTGTCCGCTCGGAAGTCACGTGTCCTGGATGGAGGGTATCGTAACCTCCACCCAATGTCACCTCCTCATCCTGTTCCAGGGCAAACTCAGATCCGGGATCCGCTTGAACCTCTGACTCTTCAGGGCTTGCTTCAAGTCTGAATCCCTCATGCCCTTGATGAAACGCTTGGCGTGATGCGAGACGTGCTTCCGGGATGACCGGTAGTTGATGCCAGCCTTGCCAGCCGCGTCATTCAGGCGGTAGAAGTACTCCAGAGCTGACTCGCCACCCTTCTGCTTCATCGTGTAGTAGCGCTCAGAGTCGGAGGTCTTGGCCTTCAGATACTTCTTCCTGAACTCGCTGGCCAGGGACTTCCAGTCATTCTGGACCTGCTTCGACAGCTGTCCACGCCAGTTCCGGACCGGAGACGACATCTTCATCTTGAGCTCGCTGATCCGGGTCCGGTTGGACCAACCTCCTTGGCTGGCCAGGTTCGTGAACCTTTCCCACCAGCTCCGGCGGTCACCCAGGGACGCCTTTTCGTCGAACTTCTCCAGCGCACTTGAGTTCACATAAGGGTGGATCGTTAGCGAGGTTTCCCCATCCTTGATCTTCCTAGCCGAGGCCTCGGCCAGGTCACCCCATCCAAACTGCTGTCAGAGTCGCTTGAGCTAGAGTCACTGTCGCTTGATTCAGAACTGCTTGAGCTGCTCGACGACGGATCTTCATCTTTCCGAGTCTTCTTCCTGGATGGCTTGAGCGGGGGCCGCTTCGGTGGCGGCTTGGATCCGGACTTAGCGGGATCAGTCGCCTTGGGCACCTTTGCCTTCACTGTCCTGGACGTCGGTTCAGCCTTCGGCACTTGGATTCGAGGTTTAGTGCTGGAAGTAAGCCTGGCCAGATCCACTTCCGGGATGGTCGCACAAAGCTGGGCTTCGGCGATGTTCTTCGGTCCCGGCTGTGAACCGTTACTGGCGATCTGTCCAGCACTGACGTCACTCATCTTGGTTGCCGATTCAGGGTTTGGCTTTTCCGACTTGACCGTGGTTGCTAAATCAGGGTTGAATGTCGCCCGACCAGGTTGAACCTGAGTGGATGTTGCCCGAAGGTCCCGAATCTGGGACGCTTGGAAACGCCTCATGTTCTTCGCAGCTTCTCGCTCGTTGTCTCGCTCGGACTCCAAGGCCTGGAACTTCCGCTGAAACACGTCCTGCTGAGCATCCAAGCTCTTCTGCGTCTCCGCAGCCCATGCGGCTCGCTCGGCCTCCATGCGCGCCTCCACCTCGGCCTGTTGCTGCTGAACATAATTCAGAGCATCGGCCTGGAGGCGTTGACGTTCGGCCAAGGCAGCCTCGTCACGAGCGGCCTGGAGGACAGCATCCAGGTCTGGTTGGACCAGGTTCGGACTGGGACCTTCAGCCAGGGCGGCAGCCATCCGACGTTCGGACTCCTGGATCCGGCGTTCAGCCTCTTCCAACTTGCGCTGGGCTTCGGCTTCACGCTGGATCTGGGCTTCCGACGTGGCTTGCTGGGTCAGAGCCATGCGGTCCAGGGCGGCCTGGAGGCGCTTCACGTCGTTCATCGTGGTGACCGCAACTTCGGCCACCCCGGACGAGATCGACATGTACGACCGGCTGGACGTCCTCGATCCGTGTGAGCGCCGCGACCGCCCCGACCGGCTGGATCGCCTGGACGAAGACCTTCGCTTCGACTTCGAGGACCGCTTCGAGGATCGTCGGCGACGACGGCTCCTGGCGCTGCTGGTCTCCGACTCGCTGGACGACTCAGAGTCTGATTCAGACTCATAGTGGTGCCGGCGGTGTCTGGACGAAGACTTGGTCCTGGACTTATCCGTCCGGGACTTGGAGGTCTGAACGGACTCGGCCATCTCGACGTCATCCTGATCCACCTCCACGGCGCGCTTCGACACGACTCGCTGGGTCACATAATAGCCCACAGCACCTCCCCAACCGCGAATCCAGGTCGACCAGCCTGAATCGACATGGCCATCGGACCGTATGTCGAGGGTGGCATGTGGGCACCGGCGCTGAATCCAAGCGCGGTCGAGGACGAACTCGCGGAGCTGTTCCTGGATGGGTTGGATCCAGACATCGTTCCGTACAGGGAAGCTTCCGGGGATCCAGAAGTACCGACCAAGCTCGGGACAGGGTCCGAAGTCGCATACTCCTGGATCTGGGCGGCTTCTTCTGCGTGGACGACATCACTCCGACTTGAAGTCCTGGGCGACGGCAACTCGGACGGGTTCGACGCGGACGGCAGTGACGCAAGCGGCGGCCGGGCTGGGTGGTGTTGCTGGCGCTTCGGTTCAGGCTCGCCATCAGACGATCCTCCTGGACTCCTGGCCGGACGGAGACCTGTCAGTTTGAGGCGGAGAACGTACTCCCGGCCAAGTAGGCCTAGATCGTAATCCGTCATCAATAGATCTCCGTCTTGATCTTCAGCATGGTAATCCTGGATGGATGCTTGTTCAGATTCAGGGGTCTCTGAGGCTTGTGCTTTCAGGACTGGGATAATCTTGAACGTCGCATTGACGGCGAGTGAACGCCACTCCACCAGTTCCAGGGCCAACAGACGCAGTACATCTTGGATGACCACTCGCAGCTTGGCCGGAGCGACCTTAGCCGCTCTCGTCCTGAACCAAACCGGAACCAGGTTGTCAAACCCGAATCCAGCCTCGAACAGAAGAGCTTGCAGGGTGGCCATGCACTCGCGCGGCGTCAGAATCTGAACCGGGACTTGAACGGCCATAAGATCCTGGGCGGTGCTCAAGTCACGACGGTCGAGACGCAATTCCGCAATCCAGCCTCCATCTTGGTCCTCCAGCTGTGCTCGCGCACTGAGGTACCGGGACGTAGTCAGCATGGCAGCCATCCAGGGTTGTGCGTCCGACCGAAGCGTTGGCCAGGAGTACTCCACGGTTGGAGGGGTCACGCGTTCGGACTCCATCCGCTCCCACCTGGACACTTGCTGCGCGACGTACGCCTTCTCCTGGACCTCGGCGAACTTCTGACTGGGAGGTCCCGGTCGGAGAGATCCAGGATCCGGAGCCTCGTCCGGGACGACTTGATTCGGGGTCGTCTTGGACGAAGCTTCCTGGGCCGCAGACTCAGGAGTCGGTGGGGTCGCTTGGGCTGACGGCGTGGTCTCTTGCGAGTCCTCGAGCTCATCGGCCTCTCGGACAGTCGGCAGCGGCTTGTCTTCCAGGTTCGGGGTCTCCTTGGACTCCGCACCTTGATTCAGCGACGGAGAGTCCGAAACTCGATCCGCCGCCGGGGGCTCAACCTCATCGGCGCCTCCCACAGACGCCTTGGCGGGCTCATCCTGGACGGACTCACCCTGATCTTGGACAGTCTTCGGGTCAGGATCTTGGACGTCCGACTCGCCATCCGGGGACACTTGGTGCGCGTCTTCCTGGACGGTTGGTGCTGGAGTCGGTTCCTTCTCCGACGACTTGGCCTTCGCCTCGCGGGCCGCCTTGCGCTTCGCAGCGCCTGCCTTCCGAGCGGCCCGGACAACCTCGTCCAGGCTGGAGTGCTCCTCCGGCGGCAACCCTTGAGACCTACGCGACTGGCGCGACGCATCACCGCGTCCCGCGCCATCGCGTCCTTCCTCGCGCATGTCTTCTCCTTTTCCTCTCGCCATAAACGCTTCGGTCAGAGAGTTAATAGACTTCGCAACCTCAATCCTAACAATAAATGTATCCACAACTCAGTGAAGTCCCAAACGATTCGAATCCGGGCACGCGCACCAGCTGAGGCGAGGCGGGTGAACGCCTTTTGCCGCCCAGGTGTACAGTGGCCCGAAAAGGATCTAGACTTGTCCCCTCGAAACAACCCTGGACGAGCACTTGGTGTCGTCCCGGGTGGCGTGTGTTTCTTGTGGAATCCCTTTGGGTGTCGTTTGTCTTCGAACGTGAGACTTGCACTACGTGAGTCGTGGGAAACAGGAAAATATCGCTAGGACCAGGAAGCAGAGCCGACGTACACCTCAGAACGTAGCTTCCACAGCCTGGATCCGGAGAGATAACCTTAACAATACAGAGTTATACACAAATATACAATACACACAACCGTCACTTATTCTTTGGTTGGCCCTTGGACGGTGGGCCCTACACACCAGTCAACAAAGAGGGTAGATCCAGGACACTGGCAAGTCCAAGACCCTCAATCAATCGCGCACCACCCTCAATCAAGAGGGACAATAGCCGAAACAATACAAAACGCAGTCCTTCCTATCACTCAGTAGCCTATCAACAAATCGCTAGGTGGTGACTACCTCAACCGCCCCAGGAGTAGTTTAATATGAAATGGCAGTGCTGTCTGAGACAGACACCCCAACTAGAATATGAAATAAGGCTTATCAACCCTGGCCGCACGACAGCTCAGGTACTCGCCTTAACTTGATCTGATACTTACTATGAGAGCTCCACACACGACCCTTACGTTCTTAGCCGAGGTGCCCTGACTGCAGGGGGAGAACCAAAGACACAAGGCTCCTTTGAGTCTGAACCAGCTCTGAATAGCCTGGCCCCCAACCGAAGACACTTGCGCTGTAGCAGGAAAAACGAACTCTGTTTGGTCTTATCTTTGTAGGCTATCACTAATCGTAACATGCAGTGTTGGAAGTTTTGTCTTGGTTTCAGTATGGGTTGTCGTCGGCTTGAGTCGAGAAGATCCAGCGAGGATCGGCAGCACAGCTGGGAGGGAGTTCAAGGTTCCAGGTGCTGAGCAGATCGTGGATGGTCGGCTTGGTCGGTCGTTAATGTCTTGAGTTTGTATGGTCGGATCTTGGGGTTTGGAGAGTCGTCCGTTCAGGATACACGTCGTCGATACATGGGCTTCGGTCAGGCAGCTTGAGTATCAGTGAGCTTGGTCGGGCACCTCTTTGGCTCTGGCAGCGCGACTGGCTCGATCTTGGCTGGGGCTCATGGGTTGTAGGCTTCAGGGTCTTCGATCCTGGTCAGGCCTGGATGCACCTTGGTCATCCTGATTCAGGGTGCTGAGTACATGTCCAGGCTGTTCCCATCACTTGGATCCTGAATCCGACCCGAATCAGGCAGTCAGCGTGGGGCTTGGGCTGGAATCCAGAGCCGCATCGTGTCATCTGCAAGTCCCTCACTCAACAGCGACTGAAGCCGAAGCGGATTCACAGCTTGATGCGCCATCCATTCAACATACCTGCTGACGCTATACCACCGCTACGAGCTGTACAAAATTGCGTCAATTACCATGCCCGCTTTCGCGGTGGGTATATCGGATCGAGCCGCCAGTTTCCACCTGGTTGCAGTGTTCGTGGTTTCTCAGCGCTTGACAAATATTTACACTTTCGCCCTCGCATCCCTCCGACGGTTTTACACGGCTGTCACCGTAAAGAGCCTTCGTTTGCGGTTTATCATGGGCAATGCAGAGGATGCCCAGTACAGCGCGTTTGCGGAAGTTTTCGCGCGAGACTCAAGCTACACGTACCTGATGTGCTTCTTTCACGTGCTGCAAAACGTCCAAAAGGAGGTACCCGCTGCCTGCCGGAGTGAAGTGATGAAGGACATCTACGACATGCATTTTAGCAGCTGTGAAGTCGAGTTTCAGCGCCACCGAGACATGGCTCTGACGAGATGGAGAGATGATCCGCGAACGCAAGCGTTTTCCGGCTACTTCGAGAAGCAGTGGTTGAAGGATAGGTGTACCAACTGGCAGGTGTACCACATGCTTAATGGTTGCGCGACTACAAACAATCCGGTTGAACAGTACAACAAAGTTATCAAGCGCGACTACACGCTGAACACAAGAACCAAGCTCGGGATGCTTCTTCGTCTGCTCAGTGACTGCTGCACGGACGAATCGGTGAACACACGTCCTTTTCACATGGCAGTTAAGGCGACGGACCAATGGCGCACGACAATCTACTTTTCGAAGTGAATGTCCACACTATGGTGCCTTCGGTTTTGGCAGAACTGCAGCGCGGAGCGATTATTAAAGTTTTCTCAGCTCCCCCGCCACGAATTTATGTCGAGAGCCGACAGCGCTCAGAAGAATACCTGGCTATCACTGTGCAGATGGGAAGTAACTACGCAAGGATGGAGGTCCTGGGTCAACCTGTCACCGGTTGGGAGGTCGACAGTGCCCTCGGGTAGTGCCCGTGCAAGTATCACCAGAAGTTTGGTGCTTGCGTGCATTTATTGTTTGCCCTGAGCCAACGCAACTACGTGGGTCCCAATGGCAAGCGCATGGTGGCTAACCGCCGAATCACAAGAGGTAAAACCACCGCGGGACGACCCCGCCGGAATGGGTCAGCGCTGGCGCTGCAATAGTTCTTTTGCATATTGCATTTGCTCTTTAGCAAAGGAATAATCTTTAATAAAGTGTCGCATCGCCAATATTAGGATTCATGGTCCGAGAAACAGCTAATTAAACTCGCCATGAGCAGGGCTTTCCTCCAGTATGCCGGATATGACTCAGCGTGAGAACAGCAACAACTCGAAATGAAAAACAAAGCGTCGCATCGCTAATATCAGGGTTCATGGTCCGAGAAACAGCTCATTGAACTCGCCATGAGCAGGGCTTTCCTCCAGTATACCGGATATGACTCAATATGCTGATTAACTTGCAGTTGAGAAGTAAGAAGAAAGGGATCAGTGTATTGGCACCGCTAGGATTTTGTTAACCGAGTTTGAAGCAACGTAGTGTACTAAACAGCCGCGAAGAAGTTGGTTTGAGGTGGTATACCCGAGGGTTTACCGAAATACGCGTGGTCTGGTTTCAGGAGAGGGGCATCAGGGTCTTCGTCACTGTTGCCGTTTGCGCATAGGTGATAAACCTCTTGCACAGCGGATCGATATTTCTCTTCAACCTTTCTGATCTTGGCCTCGGCAAACTCGGCGCTTGGTCTCTCGCTCTCGGCCGCTGGGTCCGGGTCGAAATTGGTCACTCCGATCGCTACGGCAAACACGTCGGTTAAACGAGCTGCGGCTACTGCATATGCTTCTTCAGCTGTTGACGCGCCACCGTCGGACCTCGCTAGCAGAAGCGTGTGCTGGACAGCTGCAACTACCGCGTGTAACAACGATGACATGTCGCCGTTGTTGTATGCCGTATCGGCTTTGAGAAGCTGCTCCGCCGCAACCGTCTTGTGGTAAGCACTACGGGCTCTGACAAGCCGTGCAAGGTGATCTTGTAGTTCACGTTGATTGGGGTCGTCTATCAATGGTGGTCTTCTAAAAATGGCCCATACTTGCATAACCCTAAAGCCTAAATTTGTACCAAGTGCGTACCAAGCATGGACCAACTGTTCATAAGGGGCTGGTTCGTGTCACAGACCCAGTGAGATGGACCAGCCCCTAAGACGCAAAAAACGTCTCACCAAACTTTAGTCCTTGGCCCGCCGTTGGTCCGCTGTATAATACTAGTACAGTTCTAGAGAAAACTACTGCAAACGTACGCGTGACCAGGCATGCCCTCCTTCTACTGAGCGGTCGAAGCGTCTTAAGTGCATGGCTGAATACTCAATCACTGCCAGCTCTACATTCTGATGCTAACGCCGGCGACAAACCTTTGACCTCGCACGCTCTTCAAAGTGCAACTACTGACTCCGCTCTAAAGGTGGTTTTTGCTGCGATGGGATCAACCGGCACAAACAACATGCTACCACTACTTAAAGGCGCTGGTAATAGACTATTGAAATCGTACTCTTTACATGGCCTTCTAGGCGTATTTCCTTGGTTCGGGGAAGGGCTTGGGCGTGATCTACAGTAGTTGCGTTCGCGGATACGCCCGACCCGCCACTCTGCACAGTCGGCGCGTGCATCTCTGCAGAGAGTGCCGTGCAATAACGAGTGAGGAGGTAAAGGGAGGCATCGCTGTCCGGGTCAAGTTAGTGGTTGCCAGCAGTCTGACGGAAAATTACAGTCGGCGGAGGTTGGAAGCGGGCGGTATAGTTTAGTACATTTTTGTCGGGCACATTAAAAAAGCTGGGTACCACAGCCGAACTATCCATGAACCAAACTCGTACCAATCAAATCATTTGGTACCCCCTTTAGGCCATTTTTGGAAGGCCATCAATGGGCTTGTCCGCGGCGGTTGAGCAGAAATCAGTCTTGACTCACGGCGGCGGCGGACGACGCTATCATCCTGTCCTTGGTTAAATCGCTCGTCTAGTATCCCGTTGGTACCAGGTGGGAATGCTAAATCCGGGCACTGTTGCATGCGGGTATTGCGTTCTTCCTTCGACAAAGTTAACCAAGCCTTTCGCACACGCACTCCACCTTTGCCGCGCAACCACTTACTGTCCTTCTTGGTTCTAACTTGCTCGGGAAGATCCTGGCGTTTTTCAGCGTAGTCCTTGGCGTACAAGTTGCCAAATTCCTTAGCAAATAGCCATAGAGCGTTGTGGGCACGCATGAGGGGTGAACAGTCGGGATGCAGTCTTCAAAGCGAGTAAATCTTCTAGTGGCACAATTCTGCCGGTCCATCTCTTAAAAAAATGTATGGACAGCAGCCGATGGCGTAGTTATGTCAAATCGGCATTATTGTGCCAAATCGGCATAACTGCGCCAAGTCGGTATTATTACGCCACGTCAATGGGTAATACTTGTTTTTAACCAATGAAAATCATGTAGCCTATATGTAACTTATTGTGTAACCTCCAAGGCTAGAGTGGTATCTTACTCTGACAATTACCTACCCCGCATGCGCAAGTAAATCATAGCTCGTCGCCGTAGCTCACCGTCACGTCAGCGCCAGCACGAATCGGCCTTACGGCGATGACAAGCACTTTAGTGCTTCTTCGATTACGGGCTTCTGCAAAGATGCAGTTTGGCGAACACGAGTGGTTAATAAACCGCGTCAGCCCTCCACCTTCTTTAGCGTCGATGTAGACCTTCTTGCGTGACGCCCTTGTCTGCAGCTTCATTGTATACTCGCTGGTCACATCCTTGTCCTTATCGTAGTCATGGGTAGTGAGAATACCAGTGTATTCGCCAATGACAGTGTCGACAGGAATAAAACTCGTCGCTCGCACTCCATAACCTAGTGAAGTCGACACGAGTTCCATATCCCGACAGTCGTATTGTAACGGGGTTACACGCACAAGTGGCTACAGCCACTTGTAACTCTAACAGACACGATGTCTGTTAAAGGTTCAAACACTTCCTCGGTCTTGATGTATGTTACATCAAGTGCCACATTCATTTACGACCACCACGACGGGTGGTCCATAGACATTTAGGATTCCTATTGGTTGAAAGCAGCATCTTTTAACCAATGAGCGACATGCATAGCAAAGGAATTCTGCCAACCAGCCGTTGGCAGATTCCCAACTTAGAATATTACATTTAGAGGAAGTCAGAAACATAAAACAAAAAATAACAGTTCTCATTTTAACCCAAAAACATTATTTGGATCGTTTATTTAGATTAATCTATACTCGGAGGCCCGAGTATAATTAACTCTAGTTTAAACTAAGCTACGCTTCCTCATACACGAGCGCACACGTGTAAGCTGTTGTAGTGAGCCAAGGCAGGCCCACTACACCTGGTAGCACTTTGTAGTCCGTCCAACGACCGACTAAGTTGAGTTCGTACGTCACCGCACGAACACGGAGCCGAGAACCTTCCCATGGATACCGAAGTGTCTATGGAAAGCTCCACGACGCCTGCAACCCATGTTGCACGCGCTGACTGTCCCCACCTGTCAGACCCAGAGTGGGAAGCCCTCCAACGACTGTCAACAGTCATTGGTGAAGCGGCTGTAGCTACGATGCTGCGTACGCTAACGCCGACAGAGCAACACGGTGTTGCTCTGGGCTTCATCATGAGGGAGCAGCGAGATGCTGCTGCCAATACCGCGGTGTCGTCGGGGACGACACCTCGCCCACAGTCGCTGAAGCTCAATGTGAGCAACTACGTCGGAAGAGAGGGCGAACCTCTCCTCCGTTGGCTTGTCGAACTCGACACTGCCATCGCGGCTCGACGTATCGTCGACCCGTTGTCGAAGGTCGCGTTCGCCATGTCATGTCTTGGCGGACGTGCAAGGAGCTGGGCGTATGGACGCCGGCTCTCCGACCCTACGTGCTTCAGCACGTACGAAGGCTTCAAGGAGGAGCTCAGACAGGCGTTTGAGCCCCCGCAGAATGAGTTCCGGTCGAGGGCAGAGTTCCTCGAGCTGCAGCAGGGTAAGCATGATGTTCATGCTTACGCCCAGAGAGCGCGGTACTTGGTCTCGAACATCGTGACCAACCCGATCGACGAGGCGACTAAGGTCGTCACGTTCATGAAGGGACTGAGAGATGGGCCTGTGAAGACCTATCTCTTCCGCGAGTACCCGGGTACTCTCGAAGCTGCCATCACGCTTGCGCTGCAGGAAGAGTTTAGCCTGCGACAGGCTAAACTGCACGCGCATGTACCGAGGCCGCAACCGCGCCCGGTAGTGAGAACGGGAGGTCCGGAACCGATGGACCTCTCGAGCGCTGCCACTGCTGGTCCCCAGCAGCGGCAAGGAAGTAATGTGCGGTGCTACCGATGCGGTAGGATCGGTCACTTTGCTAGAGAGTGCACGGCACCCGTGCACCAGCAAGGTGGCTATCGCGGCGATGCTGGGCATCGTCGCAGCCGAACAAAAACGCTGGACGCCAGTAGGCGCGGGGCGCCCTACTGGTAATGCAGTTCCGCGTGTCAACCTAGGACACGCGACACTGAGGACTGCAGCCCCCAGTGAGGATCACTCTCACTGCAAGAACCAAGATGACAAGGCTGATCTTGTCATCCTGAAGGTGAAGTCGATGAGAGCAAGCGGCTCTCGTCGTGCGTTGGTAGATTCTGGCGCGTCGAAGAACTTTATTCGACTGCGAAGTCTATCAATGCTTGACTTCGAGGATTTAAAGATACCTCGAAGTATGTTGGAAGTACGCTTGGCGACAGGTGTCGTCGTGAAGACCGAGAAGCGCATGGTACGCGTGCGCTTCACGTACAAGGGTCGAGTGTTCGTCGAAACCTTCATCGTCCTGGATCTGGACGATAAGTTCGACATGGTATTGGGCATGCCGTGGCTTGCACGGCATGATCCGTAATCGATTGGGAGAAGCGCACTTTAGTGCGCTTCGGTCGCGACGGTGGAACAGAGAGCGATGGCCCTGTTTCACCACACACGCACCAGTAGGTGCGCGCGAATCTCTAGTCGAGACAGCGCCTAATGCCGCTGTCCCGGAACGCCCTGGACGCGCACGGGCGCGCGCGCGAGAACAGATAGCGTCGGCGTCACCGCCGACGGCTAGTGAAGAAAATGTGTTGACTTCGGAAGTCAACACCCGCTTTTAGCGAATCAAAGAAGTCTCCGGCCTCGAGCGGCGCGGATGACACAAGCGAGTCACGCGCGTCAGCCGTGGAGACTGACGCGAACCTGATTGGATCGGTTTTGGCCCGTAATGGGAGCCAAGGTGACGTGACGCCGTCGACTCCGGGAGTCGATGGCTTGGATGAATTCTATTCGTCGGCTCAGGGAGCCGACGCACCCTCCGTAATGGGGTCTCCGCCAATAGAAGGCGTCGAGGTATTGAAGTCGCGTCGATTCCGGGAACCGACGCTGCGAAAGACATTTCGCGTCGACTCCGGGAGTCGACGCACCTTTGTAATTGAGGACTCCGCCAATGATAGGCGTCGAGGTGATGATGGCGTGTCGGTTCCGGGAACCGACGCTGCAGGCGGTGCGGACGGTTGCAAACGTCCCGCACCGGAAAAACTGCATGCTGTCGTGCAGCCGGGCTGCACGACGAAGCGCCGCGCGACCAAGCCGGGCTTGAAGTCGCTCGCCCGCGGGAGGTACCCGCCGGCGAAATTAAGAAAGAACACCCGTCCACGGCTGGGCCTGGACGAGGTCAAGGACCATGCGGAGCCGGGCTCCGCAAGTCAAGAAGACGGCGCATGCGAAGGTCGCTGCGCAAGTCTCGGCCCGGGGCCGAGACGCTACAAGAGATGTCTGCCGGGCAGACGAAGGCTGAAAAGCCGAACGTCGAGACGTTGAACGTCTTGACGCGTACCTGTGCCGGGTTCCGGCACAGGAGATGACTCTCGCTAATCCTCCGACGCAAGCGTCAGAGTTGACTTCGCTTCCAGTCATGAGCTGGAAGCGCTTCGCGCGTGACTTGCACGATGGACGCATCGAGCAAATATGCATTCTCTCGGACGCCGAGAGAACGAAGAGCGAGAATGAGGAACTGAGGCAGTTCTTCATGGAGAGCACCACTGAGAGTGAAGACACTCTCAGTGCCAAGACGAAGAAAGAACGCTTTGAAGAACAGAGCTGGGACTCGCTGAAGGCGAGTCCCTACTATGAGATTCTACGGGAGTACGCGGACGTACTTCCGGAAGAGATCCCTGCGGAGCTTCCGCAGGACAAGGGCATTCAGCACGAGATTGATCTCGTGCCGGGCACGAAATACTGTGTCACGCGGCAGTGGCCACTGCCGCGAGAGCAGGTCAAGGCGATCGACGACTTCTTCGAAAGTCGTCGCAAAGCTGGACAAGTGCGGGAATCGAAGTCCCCGCACAGTGCTCCGACGTTCTGTGTCAAGAAGCCACAGGGCGGCTGGCGCATCGTTCATGCGTACAATAAGCTGAACGATGCGACGATACCGGCGCAGACACCGATACCGCGAAAAGATGTTATCATCGATTCGATGGCCAGGAGCACTGTCTACAGTGCTCTTGATCTGCGCGATGGGTTCTATCAGATCCTAATGCGTGAGAGCGATATCCCTCTCACGGCTGTGAGCACGCCGAGTGGCATGCTCTGGGAGTGGCTAGTGATGCCGCAGGGTCTGAAGAACGCCCCTGCGACCTTCAACAGGTGCGTGACGCACTTGTTGCGCTCGGTGCGCGACTTCGCACCGAGCTACTTCGATGACGTGTTCGTCCACAGCCGTGCTGCGGACGGGATGAGCGACGTTGAGATGCACAAGGTGCATCTCCGGAAACTGCTTGCGCTCATGCGCAAGCACAAGCTCTACGCGAACCTGAAGAAGTGCATCTTCGGGGCGAGCGAGATACCCGTGCTCGGGTGTCTCGTTGGGAAGAACGGTGTCCGCCCTGACCCTGAAAAGGTCAGAGTGATCAATGAGTGGCCGACGCCGACGAGCGTCAAGGAACTGCGGCAGTTCCTTGGCTTGGCCACGTACTTGTGCAAGTACGTGAAGGACTACGCGGGCGTGATACGCCCGCTGTCACAGCTCCTGAAGAAGGACGCCGAGTGGATTTGGTCTGCTGAATGTCAGCAGGCATTCGATGCAGTCAAGCAGGGCTTGACTGAGGCTCCGATCTTGGCGGTGGCCGACCAAGATCACCCATTCCACGTTGGGTGTGACGCATCCGATTTTGCGATCGGATGTGCGTTGATGCAGCACGATCACGAGGGCCGTGATCGTGTCGTCTACTATCAGTCGCGTCAGCTGAAGCCAGCTGAGCGCAATTACTCGGTGCATGACAAGGAGCTCCTTGCCATGAAGTATGCACTTGCGAAGTTCCGAGTGTATCTACTCGGAAGTAAACCGTTCGTGGTCTATACAGACCACGCGTCGCTGCGGACGGCTGTCAAGTCGCCACACATCTCGCAAACGTATGGCGAGATGGCTTTCGTTCTTTGCGGAATACAACTTCCGGGTTGAGTACAAACCCGGAAGACTCAATGTGGTGGCCGACGCGTTATCGCGTCGACCTGACTACGCTACGAATGAAGTCGACGTCAATGCCATTGACGCCATGCGATCGAGCACTCCCACGTCGTCGATCCTCGACGACGTGAAGGCCGCGTACGCGCACGACGCGGACGCGAAGCTCTTGCTGGCCTATGGCTCAGTGCCTTCTGACGAAGCTCGTCAGAAGTTGCCAAGACATCTTCGTGCTTGTGCACACCGTTACCGGGTGCACGAGGGGTTGCTACTCTACAGCGCAGTCAACGACAACGCGGCCCGCGTTGTCGTTCCCAATGATCATGACCTGCGACTCAGGATCATGTACGAGTATCATGATGCACCGACTGCGGGCATCCAGGCCGTGAGAAGACGTATCTTCTTCTCACGAGGGACTTCTACTGGGCCCACCAGTACAAGTGGGTGCGCAAGTACGTCCGTGCTTGCGAGGTGTGTCAACGTGTGAAGCCTGCGCCGTTCGCGCAGGCTCCTTTGCAGTCACTGCCGACTCCGTCGGAGTGTTGGCAGTCCAGGTCCTTGGACTTTGTGTTTGGTCTTCCCCCGGATAGCCAGGGAACACGGGCGTTGTGGTCTTTGTTGACCGCTTCAGCAAGATGGTACATCTTGCTGCAGTACCCGCCGAAGTGACTGCGAAACAGACGGCACGGCTGTTCGTTGACATGGTGTTCAAACACCATGGCATGCCGATGGACATCGTGTCCGATCGAGACCCGCGCTTCACCGCGCACCTGTGGCAAGAAGTGTTCACACTTCTTGGCAGTCAGCTCTCGATGTCGACTGCGGATCATCCGCAGACGGACGGACAGACCGAGCGCGTGAATCGCGTGCTCGTGGATGTACTCAAGAGCTACGCCCACTCGTTCCAACACTGGAGCGAGTGTCTGCCGATGGCGGAGTTCGCCATCAACAACTCGGTGCATGCCTCGACCGGGCATACACCGTTCTACGTGAATGCCTTGAGGCACTCCACGCCTCCCGAGCTTACTCGGGATGCTGGCTCCTTCCTTAAATGGGGAGGATCTACGACTGCAACACAGCAGCCGCAGAATGCCGCTGACACCTGCACGGTGTCAGCCGCAACAACGCGAAAGAAGACGAAGACCGCGTCTGTGCAGGGCACAGACGCAACCAAGCAGAAGAAGACCGCGTCTGTGCAGGGCACAGATGCCAACAAGAAGACGAAGACCGCGTCTGTGCAGGGCACAGACGCAACCAAGCAGAAGGAGACCGCGTCTGTGCAGAGCACAGATGCAAACAAGAAGACGAAGAACGTGTCTGTGCGAGGCACAGACACCACATCGACGAACGCAGAGGCCGGGCCTACTGCTGGAAGCGAGCTGAACGAGTTCAGCTCGGACGCAATGAACTTCGTGCAGCGTAGACAAGCCGTCATTCGGTTTGTCCAGGACGCTATTGCAGCTTCTGTCGATCGACAGAAGCTGAACGCAGACAATGTTGGCAGGGGCAACACAAATGAATTCAAGAAGGGTTCATTGGTCTTGTTAGCTACTCAAAACCTGCCTAAACATGCAGTTTCCGACTTCGGAGCGAGTAAGCTCGCTCCGCGCTTCATTGGGCCGTTCACAGTGTTGGCACGGCATGGCAACGCTTACACGCTAGACATCCCGTCTAGCATGCGCCTCCACCCGACCTTTTACGTCGGGCGGCTGAAGCCATACCAGCAGCACGAGCCAGCTAGCTCGGTCGACGCGAAGCGGAAGCCGAACCTTTCTCCAGCGCGTCAACGCGCTGGGCCAAGCGCACGACGCGACCCCCAACGTCGACGGAGACGTCCGACGCGGTCTGCGCGGCCTGAGCGACTTGAGCCCTCAGGTTCGCCATCTCTTGCCTCAGAGCAGCGAAGTCACTGCTCTGAAGCCGCTCCACAGCGGCGACCCGGTCTTCGAGGGACGGAGGCCCAAGGTCAACCCCAGGTTGACCGTACACGGGGCGTGTTCCCACCACCGCCGCCTCCGATCCGTGACGCCCACGGCTCAACACGTTGGATTGTTGAGCGTATTGTCGACCATAGTATCCCGAAAACGAACCGTCATCCGGTTCGTTATCGTATTCGTTGGAGAGGGTTTCCGCCCCACCAAGATACATAGAGCCGCGGAACGTCCTGCTGCAGGACGTTCCGGAAATGGTGAGGGCGTACGAAGCCCACCACGCACTGCCGGCGCGAAGGTAGTGCGAGCGCTGTGGTCACCCCCAGCGCTCGAAGCACCACGCTCGTCGCGTTCCTCACGTGCCATGAACTTGGCATGGAGATCCTTGAGGCTCGCAGGTACACGGATCGACGTGTACCCGTTTAGGTCGCGGTCGCTCAAGCGCGCCGCACCCGGAAGACACAACATGCACTGCTGGCCTTCGGGCACAGCGCACGGAACTCCAACATCCACAGAAGATCTGTGGAGCTGCTCCAATCTCCCACGCGTCGAGAACGTCTCGAAGCGCTCACGGGCATGCTTAACCCGCTCGCGGTAAGCTGCCGGATTCTTGTTGAAGTTATCAACAAAGGCATTCCAACTTTGACAAAGTGCCTGCCATTCGGGCACTTTGCTGCGAGAAGAGGTCTTCTTGCTGGAGTAATATCGGAGCTCATGGAAGAGTCCGATATAGTAGTCGCGCCTTTGATCCGTCATCGGATCAAAGTGCTGGCCCTCCGCCACCTCATCGTCCTCGATCGCGCTGCATACGTACAGCGGGATAGTGTTCGGGGGCACCGAGTTGCCCACCCGCGCCGCGATGTCTGCCGCGGACGGCATCCATGGATCACGCGCTGCATGAGCAGCGCGTGGAGAGTTTGAAGGCGCCGCATCGCGCGGCGAGCTCAAGGCTCCAGCAGCAGAGAGCGGAGTCTCCTTTGCGCAACGCGAACGCTTCGAACTCGAAGCGTCCGAATCGTCTTCTTCACGAGGGCGTCTCGACCCGGCGTGCGGGTCGAGACTGTCGCTGTCGATTGACTCCTTGCGCCTGCTGGGGGAGGCATCGCCCTCCTCCATGTCCACGTCGTCCTCGCTATAGTCAACGACATCGTTGACTATCGAAGAGCCCTGAAGGACGATCTTCGGCTCCGCCGCGGCCTTAGCAGCGCGAGCGTCCTGCTTCGCCTGCTGCCGCTCGTGGTACTCGGGGACAGAGAGATTCTCTGTCCCAGCGGCGGTCTTCTTCGGCGAGCTCATTGCGGAATGAGCTCGAGTTTTCCTTCTCCCAACGTGAAGAATTGACGAGTGGTCAATTGCCTGATTGACGTGCCGTGACCGGCGCGTCTAACCTTAAGGGGGGGATGGTGTAACGGGGTTACACGCACAAGTGGCTACAGCCACTTGTAACTCTAACAGACACGATGTCTGTTAAAGGTTCAAACACTTCCTCGGTCTTGATGTATGTTACATCAAGTGCCACATTCATTTACGACCACCACGACGGGTGGTCCATAGACATTTAGGATTCCTATTGGTTGAAAGCAGCATCTTTTAACCAATGAGCGACATGCATAGCAAAGGAATTCTGCCAACCAGCCGTTGGCAGATTCCCAACTTAGAATATTACATTTAGAGGAAGTCAGAAACATAAAACAAAAAAATAACAGTTCTCATTTTAACCCAAAAACATTATTTGGATCGTTTATTTAGATTAATCTATACTCGGAGGCCCGAGTATAATTAACTCTAGTTTAAACTAAGCTACGCTTCCTCATACACGAGCGCACACGTGTAAGCTGTTGTAGTGAGCCAAGGCAGGCCCACTACACGTATACACTGTTGGAGCAGCGCCCGCCAACACCACAATTATCTCCTGTACAATAAATGCCGGCGTCAGCATTGTCGCATACGTCGCGAAAACAATCACGGGTGCAGTCACAAGGGTCGAGGTCACCATAGTCCGGGAAACGAATAGACTTAGGATTTTCGTTTTGCGATATCTTGCGAGAGCCATCAGGCCAAACATGGTCGGAGATGGCTACAGCTAGCGTTGCATCCCCCGGCTGGAAAAGTTGGTTGGTTTGGTGTAGGGGGCAGTCCTCATCCGCCGTCAGATCGATTGGATACAGCTCACTGCCTTCAATAACGACGGGGACTGGGTCTGGGAGAGCGGAGTGGAACTTGGCTTTAAAGGCTGCGAGCTTCATGTCTTTCAGGGGGTACGTTTTCAGTGAGTGGCAGTTATACACGGAGACAGAGTCGCGAACTGGTTTCTTCAAGTGCCGATAGCGAGCCAGCAACGTCCTCTTCTCGCTGAATGGATTGTTCTTCTTCTGCATCTTCTTTCCGGTTTTTGCTCGGTCTGCATACAGCGGGGCGTTGGTGTGCGGTGCAGCTTGGGATGACTTGGTCGGCATTGTAACGCAGTGTCGGAGGTGAGGTCGAAGTGGCTTTGCTTGGTGAGGCGTAATAGGTAATGAGCGCTGCTGGTCAAACACTTTAGCCACCGGCAATTTTAGAAGCGCCCCAATGTTGCCATGGGCATAATTAGCTGCAGGTCAAACACTTCAGCCAGCGGCAATTTTAGACGTGCCCAATGGTGCCAGCAGCATAAGTAGCTGCTAGCGCTGCCGGCGGCACTAATAGCGCCGAGCGAATACCGCCATGGGCTAAATTACACACTGTCCACAGACTGCATTGTTGCCCGTGGCACTCGTACGTGCGAAGGTCCGCACTCTCGCATGTGCCCTGGCGATGCAGCACCTTCGCACTGTCCCGTGCAAGGGTGTGCAGACGTCACGCAGTGTGTTTTTCAGGGGCAGAACGTCATTCGTCATACTTTCTCCGCCACTTCCTCCAGTACAAAGATTGTCCGCCAGCGCACGTGTCTTGGACGAAATCCGAGGCTCTACTTCCTTGCATAGGCCCAGCCATCCCCACCCACGTCGAGCTTGAGTCCAGCTTGTATTTACCCGTAGCGATCGCCCCAGCAACCATCAAGTTCCGCTTGGAATGCGTGATGATGATGGTGTCCGCGATGACGGTCTTGGAGCTCCGTTTACTGACCGACACGGCACGGTCGCACACTTGTTGCTGCAGAGTGTCATTCGTCCGCGCGTTGTCCACCGTGTTGAGGATCGTGTACTTCATCGACTGGCAGCACGGCGCGTGGTCAGTCAAGTTGCCCCAGTAGTAGGAGAACGAGTCGACAGTGCCAGGCTCCTCTCTGTCGCCACCCATGCCGTGGATAAAGAGGCACGGACGCTTGGTCGACTTGCACGAGCAGGAACCCTCGTGAGACGAACTCGAACGCCCCGATGAATCGTCGTCGTCGTCCCAGAAAGTGATGCCGAACTCGGGTTTCAGCTTCCTCTCCACTTCAAGGAGGGATGAATCCCCCGTAAGCAGCGACCTCCCTAGTGCTGTCAATGAGCTTGGAGATGATTCCGTCTCGCATTCCAGTGAAGTGTCAGGCTTTGCAATCTCAACGCGGGAATCGAGGTACTCCACCGCGATCTCCATGTCCGTCCCGGTGATCGTAAACCCGGACGAACTTGATGCACACAGTGCAAAGGGGATGCCGTTCACCGATACTGTCAACAGATTGTCGCTTGAGCACTGAGCAGCAGCGCTGCCACTCCCAAAGGCACTTGATACTGGTGCGGCTTCGTTCATTGCGTTGACGATGGTGTTGATTGGCGGCAGTCTGTCCGATCCCGTGTCCAAACACTCTGTAGACGCGGTGTCTTCGTCCGAGGAGCGAGTTGTCAAGTAGGAAGTGCCGTCGAGGAGCGTGTAGTTGACTTGAGTTGCGTCTTCCGTGATCGTTGAGAATACGTCGTAGAGGATCTTGTCTTGGGAGTCGGAGAGGACGGGGTTCGCGTACATGTCGAAGTCAGATTGGCCGTAGACGCTCATGGAGCTGCGCTTGAGCGTGAAATGGAAGCGAAGAGACGGCCAAGCTGTCGCTGGTTCATCTTCGACGCCGCGATTGAGGTCGAGTTGCGATGCAACCGTTTGCCCGGATAGAGCGAGGGAGATGCTCAAGATTACCGACAACGAGAGGAAACACCGTCGCATGTCGGTCGGTTTGTTTCTTGCGCTGATGTGAGTACCAGGAAGCAAATTGGAATGTGAGATCAGTTGGTGCCTTCGACATGATTCTGCAGCCGCTGATATCCAAACCTCGAGGGCGTCAAAGATCATCGAGAGTAGGCGGGTTTGCTGGTACACATCCGTACGACTCGCGTTACTGCACATTTAAGTACAACACAACGACAGGTCTTGCTGCACATTTAACGGTTTAGTACACATTTAAGTGAAACCTATCGTGTTAATGTTAAATACCAGCTGCACTTTTGTTGCTGCGGCGCATTTACTTGCTTTCAGATTTTTGGCTCGAAGTCTCTACGAATCTCTACGAAACAAACCTGCGAAGTGGAAACACCAAGTGCCACGTGCATTACTGTGCCTACACAACGTATTAAGGGTGAAACGTGCATACCTCACGTGTCGCCTCCACAGGAAGCACGTTCGCTGGTGTGTTCTGGGGTTTGCACCCCAGACCCCCGCATTATAAAAACTAAGTTCGAGTTGCGGCAATGGGTCTGTTCGCTGGAATGCTCGTCGCTGGGCCCGCCTCCGCAAATACCGAGCGGCCCTGCTTCGCGGGCACCCCGCGCGGGTTTGCTATGACTACGCTCCTCTGATACGTTTATCTGCCTTCTGAAGACGGGCGCCGATGTCCACTTCGATGAGGATGATGTCGTCGACCCATGAGAAGACCCAGAATGGTTCCAGCTACCCCAAGATTCGTGATGCCCCTATGCGTTGGTAGTGTTTGACAGTTTTACCAAACACCGCAAGGATCCGGAGACGAAGTCCAGGAGAACACGGCCATACCAGGTAATATGCCGTCCGATGAGCGTGGTAGTTTCCCCCCAAACGCCGACGCGTGATCTGCGTGCACTGGCACGTGATGAAAGGCATCGGTGATGTCCGCGACCATGGCGTAGATGGCCCGGGAACCGACGACGCAGGTCGCACACCCGGAGAGCAATAGCCTCGAAGGGGTCCCAAGTTGCGTCTGGCGAGGCCGAGGAGTTGGCCTGGTCGTTGACAGATACACCAGGCGGCACCGAGAGGTTGTGAATGATGCGTCCGTCGAGGTGGAGAGGATTATCCTTTTTTTGGAACGAGCGTGAAGGCGCTTGAGTCAAATGACGGGCCCTGCGTCAGTGTGGCGATAGTAGCGATGAGGCACCGGCCCTTGTAAAAGTCCACGAGAAGCTTGTCCGTCATAATTCGCGCATCGTCACGTCTGGGACCCGCGTAGTTGTCCGGGACCGGCCGAGCCCCGCGGCGATATTGTGGATTAATCCACCGTGGCACGATACCCTCCTCAGCGATGGCACACAGCAACTGTAACGGCGGGTACGTTGAAAACTGGTCCCGGTAGAGCCAGGACTGTAGTGCCTTGTTATGGCGAGGGTCCAGCGAGGTCTGGCCCCGAAAGAGCTTGAGTTCGCCTGCAATCCCAAACCGTTCATCGGCAATGAGGGCATCCAGGATGCCGAGATCCACTGATGAAACGGTAAAGGGCCCAGGGCCAGGATCCAGGAACGCTGATTGCATCGGGAAGGAGGTACCAATGAGGCGCGCCGCCACCTAGAGGCCTCGGAATACTGCCACTGGAACGCATCGGGGTCGACTCTCGATGATACAAGAACGTGTGACGTTCGTGCCGAATTCTGAATCCAACAACCGCGCAACCGTGTGGACCTGGTCAGGGGCGGCAGGAGTGGCCACGGCCTGGTGGTGCGGGCGATCGGCATGGTTCAACACGAAGCGAGACCAGATGAGGTGGACCACCAATGCAAGCTCCCGAAGTACAAGGGACCAGTTAGCCTCAGCATGGGCCTGCAGGTCCACGCCATCGTCAACGGATGCTTGAAATGGAAGAAGCACTGCCGGGCTCAGAGCCATATTCGAAGGAGCTGTCACCGGTTAGCAGGAACCGCAATGCGTACAGTCGGCATTCGATGGGGCCGTGTCCATGACCCAGTTACACAAAGGGTCCGCCGCAATGTTGTACCCACGTCGCACATGCCCCAAAAAAGGAGGGGCAAACCCGCCCACCATGGATCGGATTGCGGCAATGAGCGGACGAAGATGGGCTGCCTTGCCGCCTGCCTGTATCAAGGCTTGTTGGATTATCAATTGTGAGTCGCCAAACACATGGATACGTCCATCGGGGAGGTTGTCTCGTACCCAACGTAGACACGCCAAGAGGCCCTGGGCCTCCATCGAATTTTTTTAACTCAGCAATGGCAAATGATCGCGCCTCCCAGTGAAGAAGCCATCCGCCAGCAGGTAGTTCTGCGTCAGCAACAACACGGCGACGCCTACCGTTCCTTGGCACACCTTCTCCACGAAGGCGTACACATACACGACCGTATAGAAGACGGCGTACACCATCAACGACGAGCCAGCCCAGAACCAACGGCCCACGCAGCCAGCACGGTCGAACGCCCGCCGGCACTCGACTTTTGATACTTGATCGTCGAGTTCCAACACGTCAGGTAGGAAGCCACACCACACCGCGTGGTACGCTTCTAGCCACTTGTGCATCAGCCGGCCCAGGCCCTCCGTGTGTTCGCCACGAGCCTCCAATCCAATCATGGGCGTAGCCCAGATAGCCTCGAACGGCTTCCATCTTCTTTCCGCCGCCTGTGGCCTTGCACGGCTAGACCGTTCGCAAAACGGCGGTAGCGTCTCGGGCAACGTAGCCCACTTGTAGACAAAGGAGAAGACAACACCGATTAGTCGGCCCGCGATGCTCCACAGCGGCCTCGTCACCACCCCACCAACCGCACCAATCGTCAGCAAAACGTGATACTCGGAGCTCCAAACGCACCATGCGTAGGCCCTTCGACGCTCTGTAAGCCGACACCCACCGTCGAACGACGCGAAGAAGTTGGTGCGTGGGCGGGCGAGGTGTCAGACACCAAAGGCTCTGGTAATCGGGTATCCAACCGGACGGGGTCTGAAACCCCAAGTGTCGAAGCCGTGGGCGCGTCAGACACGCTAACAGAATACGGACAGACGCCTTGCACCATTGAAGGCGATGCTGTTGGCGCCGATGGCGGCGCGCCAGAAGCAGGAACACTCGACGGTGTGGTCGCCGCTGGACGTGGACACGACACGAGAACATCTGGCTTCGTTGGCGTCGATGGGCGCGAATCCGGCACAGAAGTGCTAGGTACAGTAGCCATTGCTGGCAGGGTGACTGACACCATGGCATCAGATGCTGGAGTCTCCGATGAGGGTGCCCCAGGGTCGAGGGCAACATGCGCTCAATCCATCGCTGGGTTGCTTGATGGACCGACATCTGATGTCGCCTGCGTTGGGCATCGAGCCATTTACTGACGCTAGTGTCACGTCAGACGCAACATCGTACACGGACGGAAATGCAGCGGCAACGTCCAATTATCAATGGATAAGGTTGTTATGCGAACACCACCGTCCCCGCATCCTCACTCATGCAGAGGGTGCTCACTCCCGAGCGCCCCGTGGCGTTGTACCACTCACTGCAAAACGTCTGGCGGAAGTCTGTGGAGCGAATGGGTGTGTGCACACCGGGGAAACGAACAGTCCTTGGCCACCAGGCAGCGGATACAGGCGTGGCCAAGCCCTCGTGATGACTCGGGTTGTTGGTGCGGCCGTCGACAAGGCAACCGTTCTGGTCGAAGGATCTGTGGGTCTGCCTCCTACGCTGTGTGTGGCACGGTCGCTGTGCACGGTTGAAGAAGGCCAGGTTATCGTCGAGGTGACGTCGCCATCGTCGTCATGTATGGCCCCTACACCATGGTAAAGCCTAGCGTCAGTACTTCGCCCGTACTCTTCAGAGTCAACGTCCGTTCCGGCACCTGGACCACAGCACCGAACGCTCATAGGGCATCGACGTGGAGACGGTCGGCGACCAACAAGCTCATCGAGACTTCGACCGTTCCGAGACGGAGAGAGAGAGTAGTCCAACCACGGATCCGCAGCTTGTGCCTTGGGGAACTCCTTACCAGGCCATCCTACGGTTCCAGCGGCTCGGACGGCCGTCCTAAACGCTTCAGCACGCACCGATCCACGAGACTTAGAGTAGCGCCCGTATCGGCTAGCATTTGAGACGGTAGGCAGTCAATATAAACGCTTGAGAGGGCCTCAAAGTTGCCAACAGCACACACCACCAGCCGTCCGTCTTCGACAGCGTGATACACATCACACTCATCTCCATCGTTGTCACAGAGCCCGAATCCGTTAGGCAAATTGACCGCGACAACCTCCACGAGACCGGTCCTAGGCAACGGTGTCCGAGCAGGTCGCTCGCACCGTACTACCTCAACGTAATGAGAAATGTCCTCTTCACGCTCAGGGTAGAACTCCACATCTCCCAGGACCTCAGCATACGGCTCGTACAACGACGAACAGTCAAAGCAACCCTTCTTCCCAGGCTGACGGCGACGTCGACGCCGGGCACTCGGCGCCCTCGACCGCCCCGTACGGTCCCACAGTTTCGTCCATACTCGTCCAGCGTTCTCTGCGAAATCCGACTTGATCCACGGTCCCAACCGTTCCCAGCAATCTCCCTTCAAGTCATACAGTTCCACGACACATTTGACGTGCTCGCGTAGCCGTTCCCAATCAGGATCAGACACCTTGTCACGATAATGGGGGACATCCACCGTTCCTCCGTCACCGTTCAGAACTTCAGCAAGACCGTCTTCTCGACCTCCGTAGTCTCTTGCTTATTTCAGCATCCGGAACACCGCTTGCTGCGCGATCGCTCTCTTGATCTTCGGATCGACGCGTCGCACTCCACTTAGAGCAGGAACCCCTCCATCCACCGTGACCGTTTCTCCCGGATCATTAGGGGGGCGCAAGATGTTCTCGCACACGAAAGACTCGACGACCGTGTTAACCACGCATGCAACCGTTTATCCTCAGTGTTTGACCGTTCAGAGGAGATATCCGAGCTGCGGGAGTCGCCGCCGACGCCCGACTGGTTCGAGGTCTTCTCCGCCGCTCTACGGAACGCAGCTTGTTCACGCTTGACGACGCTCGCTACCGGAGTCCGGAAGTATGCTTGGATTCCTCCGACTTCTCCAGCATATTACCGTACCAATTCTGTCAGTACTCAGGCGTTCCAAAGGAGTCGGAGGCGGCTTGGCGCGTCCGTAAAAAAACGGTCGTACTCCGAGGCTCTCTTGGTCTCGACGGTGTCAGTCTCAATTGGCTTGGTCTCGACCGGACCATCCTCGTGTTCGTGGACTCCTTCACGAGATATACTGAGGCCTTCGCAGTTCTCCGATTGGACTCCGTCACGTTCGTTGACGTCATGGTGAACGGTGTTGTATCCCGGCACGGTGTGCCTTCACGGTTGCTAAGTGGCAACGGTCGGAATTTCACGTCGGAAATCGTTAAGTCGTAGTATCAAACGCTCGGGATCAAGAAGCTGCTATTCGGTTCTGCGTACCACCCGCAGACTCAATGTCTCGTGGAACGGTTCAACGGAACGCTCATGGGAATGCTTAAGATGCACGTGAGTGAAACGCAAACGGACTGAGATCTGTATTTGCCTCGGGTGTTGTTTGCCTACCGTACGTCCTATCACGAGGCGTTAGGCGACACGCCGTTCTTTTTTCTCTATGGACGTGATGCTACGTTACCGCTGGACGTCCGTTCCTGAACCTGGGGAAGAAGTGGAAGAGCAACGAGTTGGCCCTGTATCGACGGGAACTGTACCGTTCGCTGCGTGACTCTCGTCACCTGGTCGAACGTCAACTGGTGAAGGCTCAAGATCGACATAAAAAACGGTTGGGTGACCGTTAGCCGTGGATTACGGGGTAGGAAACCCTACCAATTGATCCGGAAGAAGCGCGGAGAGGCGCGGACGAAGAAGCAGACGCTCCCGTGGCATGGGCCCTACCGAGTTGTGGCGAAAGTGGGTGATATTGCGTACCGTATTGACATCCCGTCGCATTTTGACAAAGTGGTGACCGTCAATGTGAACCGTTTAAAGAAGTTCCGTGGCAAGTAGACTCGACCGTACATGGATGACGTGCCGGGCGGTGGGTCTTGGTCGTCCGGTTCGTGGCTCTGCGTGGGGCTCTGCGTCTCCTCAGCCTCGTCCTCGTCGACGGTCGGAGTCGGCGGCAGCTCGATGGAGGTGTCGTCATCGTCGGCGTAGTCCGAGTCGTTGTCGCCCTACTCCTTGCGCTGAATCGGCTTCAAGTCGAGGGAAAAACCGTATGTGCCTTCCTTGAGCTACTTGGCGATCTTGACCTGAAGCGGTCGGATGCGGCTGTGGGTCAGCAGCGCCATCCAGATGCCGCTGCTCTTGATGCCGACCCAATCCGGGTTGGGCGGTCGGCGTCGAGGACGATGCGCGCCAGGGCTTCATCACTGAGACGAAGGTGCGGGGGGTGCCTCGGATTCAAAGTTTCCGACTGCTCCTGCTCTGGTAGCCATCTTCGTTGACGCAGCACGGGTCCGGGATGCGCGCCATCAAGCTCCCGTAGCGGGGACGGTCGTGGTGCCAGAGCGTGACGAGGTCTGTCGCCGAGTCGACCTTACCCTTGGTGGTCGCGGAACACTTGGGCGCCTTGCCTCCCAACCACATGAGGTTGTCGTGAACGGTGTTGTCGAAACAGTCGCGGAAGCCGTACCAGCTGAAGAGACAGACGTGGCGCTCACCAACACGAGGTGGCCTTGAGTCGCGTTGAGCTTCTCGCGGCGGTGGGAGTCCAAGTAGTCCGTGGGGGCGTACAGCGCGCAGTCAAAGGAAAAGGTATCCCGGTGGCACATGTGGTAGCGCCAGTTCAACAAGTAGAGCACCGGTATCTCCTCTGGGTCGTACATGTGCGGTGCCCGGCCCAAGGGTACGCGCAGCGAGGTGGGCTTGCCCTGATTGGCGGTCGCCTTGATGAGCTTCTCGACGTCGCGCTAGATGTCGCGCGGGTAGGTTTCAGGCAGGTCCAGCATGTACTGCTGGGTGCGCGTGAGCTTGCGCTGCTTCTTGTGGCGGGGGCCTTCTTGTCGTAGTATTTACTACAGCGGCAAGCACAAGCTCCACGGGTACAAGGTGGAGGTCTCGGTGTTGCCCACAGGCAAGGCAATCAACTGCACGCAGCACTACCCGGGCCACGTCTCGGACATCGAGGTGTTCCGAAAGAATCAAGCGTTTCACTCGCAGAACATGAGGAAGTCGGAGGTCGAGAAGCGCCTGGCAGACGACGGTCCCATGACAACAGAGTACCCGGACGAGTGGGCGCTGCTCGCCGACAAGGGCTACCAGGGGCTGTCGACGCACTTCAGGGCCGTCACGCCGCACAAGAAGAAGCCGGGCGAGACCTTGTCCATTGAGCAGCTTGAAGAGAACGACAAGATCGCGCATGATCGCGTTCTTGTCGAGAACTTTTTTGGCCGCTTGACCTCCCTGTGGGCCGTGTGCTCCGACAAGTACCGCTGGGCCGAAACCAACTACGACACCCTGTTCAAGACGTGCGTCACGCTAACAAACTTCCACGTGCACCTGAACCCGCTACGCTCCGACGATGGAGACTCCTACCACAACTACTTAGGACGGCTGCTTTCTATCGGTGAAGAGATGATCACCAAGCGCAAGACAGCGCAGAAGCGCTACCGTAAGCGCCGTGAGCTGCGCCTCCGCAGCATGTTCCGCATCCGTCGCGACAGTTCGACTCCATCACGCGGAAGTAGGAGCAGCGAGAGTAGTGAACACGATAGTGAGGAGACTGTGTTTAGCAGCTAAAGAGGGTTCTACAGTTAGACCCAAAGAGATTAAGCGACTTTGTGTGCGCCATGCGCTCAGTTAGAGCTGAGTACAGTCTTCGAAGACTAAGTGACTTTGGAAATATCAAATCTCCATTGCTTTGTTGCTTTCCCCACCATTTCACTTTGCAACGACCCAAATCACTGAGTGGGCACAAATGCAACAACGAATTTGGCAATAGATAACCTACTCGGTTTGAGTTCTACTGTATGAGTAACGGACGATAACAACCTGCGATTTGTACAACAGCAACCACACCAGTGGTGTCGCCACACAAAAGTGGTTACTTTCTGTTCGGCTGATTACACCGCATATCGCAAGTTCGTGTCACCAATGCTGTACCCAAAAGGACGCAGGCATTCCGTAGTCTACAGGTGGCGGCGAGCTGAGCCGCGAACGAGACGGTGTCAACCACGTGCCGACATGCCTATTTACCTCTAAGAATAATGTCTACTTCAAAACAACTCGTGCGAGTTAATATGAAGTACACTGCCTACGGAAAATAGTCTGACTGGATGGGAGGGTTAGGGTAACGAGGTTACACGCTATTTGACAAAACAGACCGTACGGTATTCCCATCGAATTCTACTCAAAGAAAAACGCCTATTCGAGGGGTCTGCAGTGTCTATTGGATAAAAATGACTTGAAAATTGCACTTTTTACGCAAATTTGGCAGTCAGACTAACGGATAATGCCGAATAGCGTACTTTTCCAAATAGTGTACCTAGACCAAATATGTACCATTTTGCCGGTGCTCAGATAATTGTGTACCGTATTAAATATAATACCCTCATCTCAGCCACCAATGACCAGAACCTCCGATTTTTCTTGGTCGCCTCTCTTCATTCTGCGTTTTACCAGTCCCTACAAGCAACCCACCAACCAACTCGCTCCCAGTGAAGATGCCCGCGTCACCCATGCCCAAGTCAATTGCGCAGAAGAAAGAGGTTGTTCAGTGGATCGAGAACAACGGCTGTGTGCCCACCCCTGCAGCTGCGTACTTCAAGAACGAGCGCGGCTGGAAGATGTCCGAAGCTCAGGTGCGCTACTGGTGGAAGCAGCGCACAACTATCAAGGCCGCGCAAGCACTGCGCAGCCGTCTGAGCGGGGCTGGCGCTAAGCCACGGGTCTCCGTTAGCGAGGATATCCTGTTCGACCAAGTGCTGTTCCGCCGATCTGCGAAAGAGAAGGTCTCTCGCGATTGGATTCGCGACGACGGACAGCGGCTTGCCGCATCTGAGCTGGGTGATGCTGATTTCGTAGCGTCAGACCGATGGATCAACGGCTTCATGTGTCGCTACGGGCTATCACTGCGCTGCACGACGAACCTTACCGTGCTGAACCGATGACGTACTGACAGACCGCGCGGTAAGATCTCTCAGCTTTCTAACGTCACGCCCCGATGGGCTTAGTGACGATCAAACCATCCTGATGGACGAGACGGCAGTCTACTTTGAGGACCCACGCCGCCAGACGGTGGACCAAGTTGGAGCTCGTCACGGCGTGCTCAAGTCAACGGGATTTGCGTCAATGCGCGTGACGGCTGTGCTGGCCGTCACGGTAACCGGTCGCAAGCTGCCCCCGCTGGTTGTCTGGAAAGGGGCTAAGCAGGACGGCACGATTGAACGCTACGGCAACGTCTACGTCGTGAACGCGTGGGTCGACCCACATATCCAATATGGTGAAGGCTGGGTGCATCACGAAAGGGGTACAGATGTTCGTCATCCCGGGCGGATTGACTCCCTATGTGCAAGCATGATATATCGGGGATCTACAAGTCGTTCAAGGACAAGCTATCACCCATCATTGACGGCTGGAAGAAGTCTGATGCTGTGCTCTACACCCGCGGAGGAAACCCAAAGCCACCGTCGGTTGAGACCGTGGAGAACTGGGTGGGCGTTGCTTGGCGCGATGTTCCAGCTGAAGTGATTGAGCTATCGGTGGTGGCAGCTAGATTTTCGCCAAGATTTGGAGATTGGCATGTGGCGCGACACGACGTTTACGGCGAGCTGTTTTGCTCAAAGTGGAAGATGCGCGTTGATGAGGACGCTAACAACGTGAGCGACAACGGAGGCGCCTTCCGCGCGGACTGTTTCGATGAATTTACGATTTGGGACAATGAAGAGTCTGTGTAGGACTAGAATTAGTGTACCGTTCCAATTTGAGTAGCTTGTGATGTTGAAGGAATAATTCAAGAATTGTGTACCGTATAAAAATCGGTATTATCCGTTAGTTACCGTAGCAGTGTAGTGGATTCAAAATAACTCGCGCGAGTTAATAGGAAGCAGTGAATTCAAAACCGCTCGAGTTAGTTTGATTCATAACAACTACATGCGTAAGCCCAAGAGTTGCTAGGTTGGTGAAGTGAGAAAAGGGGCTTAACCAAGCTGTGTGACTGGGTGAAATCAATCCTGTAAAAACTTGCAAGAATGGTACCAACAATGCTCATCGCCCCAGGGAGTGTTGAATTCGAATAAGAACGAGGGGCATCTAGTGTACAGAGAGTATAGTCAACTAACTGCACAAGTAAATAGCAATGAACCAACAAACGTCGTTCGTAGCGAGTTAGATTGTGGATATAATTTCGTAGACCACTACCGCAGACTCGCGCCCTCGAGGCATGTGGACTGTTGGTGAGGCTACACCAGTGCACCGTAATGGTAGTGGTGGATAGCCGTCTAACGCCCAACAAATTCAATCCTAAACTTGATCTATAACGTTGGTCACGATGAACTGCACAACGAGCGGTAATGTTCATGAGGAGGTAATAAGTCTGTTTTAGTAAATGATCTGTTTCCACGCCTGGAGAACTGCGGGACCGAGGTGAGAACGGAGAAGAATGACTATTCCTTGGCGTATTCCGAACTGACTGACTGGCTGAGGTCCTATTGCACGGTGAATTCTGACCTCACATCCTACTTGAGGTACTGCATGACTTACTGCGCGTTCACGATAACTATGGGATACCGGTGTAAGACCGGTTCTCCCAGATCACTTCCCCCAACGAACAAGCAAGGACGTCGATGAGCTGCTGCTGCGAGCCTTACGTCTCATCCTGCGGGTCATGTAGACCAACGCCTCTTGGCTGCCACCGCTGCCACACCACTGTGGCGCAACGGGTCCCAACGCGAGCACGCGTGGTCACCCACCAGTACTTGCGGCGCGACTCGCCAGAAGAGCAACAATCTCCAGAAGCACCACTCGATCACCGCCATCACTGTCTCCATCTCCACCGTGCGAAAAGTAACATGTTGACCGTAGAGTATCCTGAGTCCGTCGTTCCTACCCGCCTGCGAGGTCTGTAGCCATCGCCCTCAGCAGTCTCAGCAGACTTCCCAACCCACCGTTGCTTCTCATCAATTCAACGTGGTAGATGCGACCGTGTCGCTCGTCACCCGCACCTCCCCTTTCTCTGAAAGGCAATCACAGACCTTCAACTTCCAATAAATCGAGTCATGGTCCATCAGATCAGTAGAACTCAAACCGAGTAGGTTATCTATTGCCAAATTCGTTGTTGCATTTGTGCCCACTCAGTGATTTGGGTCGTTGCAAAGTGAAATGGTGGGGAAAGCAACAAAGCAACGGAGATTTGATATTTCCAAAGTCACTTAGTCTTCGAAGACTGTACTCAGCTCTATCTGAGCGCATGGCGCACACAAAGTCGCTTAATCTCTTTGGGTCTAACTGTAGAACCCTCTTTAGCTGCTAAACACAGTCTCCTCACTATCGTGTTCACTACTCTCGCTGCTCCTACTTCCGCGTGATGGAGTCGAACTGTCGCGACGGATGCGGAACATGCTGCGGAGGCGCAGCTCACGGCGCTTACGGTAGCGCTTCTGCGCTGTCTTGCGCTTGGTGATCATCTCTTCACCGATAGAAAGCAGCCGTCCTAAGTAGTTGTGGTAGGAGTCTCCATCGTCGGAGCGTAGCGGGTTAAGGTGCACGTGGAAGTTTGTTAGCGTGACGCACGTCTTGAACAGGGTGTCGTAGTTGGTTTCGGCCCAGCGGTACTTGTCGGAGCACACGGCCCACAGGGAGGTCAAGCGGCCAAAAAAGTTCTCGACAAGAACGCGATCATGCGCGATCTTGTCGTTCTCTTCAAGCTGCTCAATGGACAAGGTCTCGCCCGGCTTCTTCTTGTGCGGCGTGACGGCCCTGAAGTGCGTCGACAGCCCCTGGTAGCCCTTGTCGGCGAGCAGCGCCCACTCGTCCGGGTACTCTGTTGTCATGGGACCGTCGTCTGCCAGGCGCTTCTCGACCTCCGACTTCCTCATGTTCTGCGAGTGAAACGCTTGATTCTTTCGGAACACCTCGATGTCCGAGACGTGGCCCGGGTAGTGCTGCGTGCAGTTGATTGCCTTGCCTGTGGGCAACACCGAGACCTCCACCTTGTACCCGTGGAGCTTGTGCTTGCCGCTGTAGTAAATACTACGTCCCTCGCACAGGCCTACGGGATGTTCGCCTGCTGGAAGGTCACGTCGGTGGCGTAGCGAGCGCAGGGGAAGTTGGAAAAGGTCTTGGCGGCGATGACAAGCTCGCGCATCGTCCACTTCGCGTTGACGGCTTCCACCATACGCTCGTACAAGAACGGAGAGACCATCTCCGTGTACTTTAGCACCATCTTCTGAAATGTAGGTGGGTTGATGTCGAACACGCTAGCGACAATATCCCACTTGCCGCAGTGCTTGAGCGAGGCGAGAACCATGAAGAGCACGTCCTTGCCCCCGAACTTGCACTTCTTTCCGCGGCCAACGTTCCATCGCAGCACGACGTACTCTTCGAGCACTCGCCAGAGCCGGTTAAACTCTTCAGCCGAGAAGTTGGTCGTCTGCATGACGGTCTCCTCGCCGTTCAGCAGGAAGCGATCGAATACAGGCGATAGCGAGTCCACAGTGTCACTGGCAGCACTCACGGCAGCACGAGCAGCAGGGGCACATCGTGCGCGCTTGGCTTGGCGGGATTCGTTGAGCTGGGTAAGCCGAGCGACGCCTTGCTCTACGGCTTCTTCGGTAAGTTCACGGGGGGCTCGGGCTCTAGGCATCTTGCTGTGCGTTGGTCAGGTAACTTGAAATGTGACTGAGCCACAAGTGGCTGTGGGGACTTGAATCCTACCGCTTAAAGTGCAGAGCAACGAAGGGCTGCCAACAACTTGCGCTTAAGCGCGCTTGAACAGAATAAAGAGAGCGCGAGTTTTGATGGCGCCAAAGGAGCAGTATGGCGCCAAATAAATGCAGATATGTCCAGCATGACCGACAAGTGCAGCATACCGCGCGGCTGCCAAACCAAATAGCGTTCTCCCAAATCTACTGAGCATTTTCCGGTATAGCGCCAAACTACCGATTAGATCAATCCGACGCCCCGAGCTAAGCTATTCAGACTTGCTAAACTATTTAACGAAGAGCACCCTCAATAGCGAGTAGCTAATCTCGGTTGGAACGATCTCAGTCTTCGACAAGTGTATCATAGCAAAATTGTATAGTGCTCAGAGTCTGATAGAGCGCTGATAAACTCGTTTTGAGGTCTGGTAAATGCTCTCACTTCCGGTACTGGAATAAATATATATATATCCCTTTTTAATCGTTGTAATCGTTTTGGAGAGGTAACATAAAAACTGGCGGAAGTTTTGGCGCGAATCACACCACACACCAGTCATTGCAGCAGCGCTGGTGCGCGCAGCCCAAGATGCGCCAGAACTCAATTGGGACTAACGAACTCAATTGGGCTGAAGAGCACAGCAGAGCCATGGGATCGGTCCACCACGGTGGAACATCAGCAGGGTCTACGGCAAGAACCCTCCACTTCAGCGAGGCAAGTAGGCAGCACCATGTGCGCGTGCTGCAGCGGCAGCGTGGCCCATGTCAGCATCAGTATTGTGTGAACCAGGAAGGCGGCGGCTTGACCGCGTACGTCCTCTTTGGTATCGGTCACATGTGCTGCATACACGTAGAGACACAGATGTGCGCGTTGGAGGCGTGTCCGAGTCTATCGCGGCCATAACGTCGCGCTGATGTGTCTGGCACTAAAAGCGATTCTCCCCTAAAATTATAGCAAATCCTTTGGAATGGTCGGACCACGATACCGGAAGTGATAGAATTTGCTGTAGTACAGGAGTCCGGGTCGCCAGTGTACCAACTTTGGACCATAAACAACCTTCTTTGGGACAATGGCAACCTAAAAAAGACGAGAACAACCGCAACGGGCACTTTCCAGCCGTTGAACGGCTGGAAAGTGATCGTCAACAACCACTTTTCCGATCACTAGCAACCTGCCCTTTCTACTATCCTTTCTCCAAGTTCCTGCGCTTAGCCGGGCGCCTGCGATGGCCGCTACACAAGCTATTACTTGGGCTCAGTATAGCTCATAGATGTTTTGCCTGGTTCAGATTTAAAATAACTCGCGCGAGCCAGATGCTTTAGAATAACCCGCGCGAGTTATTATAATTTGGTTCCTTTTAAATCCTAGAAAATTTCTCGCGCCACGCCATAAAGTGAGTTGTACATGTAGAATAGACTCCGGTTGTTCATGCGTATAGACAACTATTAGGACTTGTTATAATGTGGCGTCATGCGAGGTCCGGAGATGGTATGAGGCCAATTAAACTGTTTTAAATTGAAATGGTATGTATACTGTACTGTGAGTTAGTAAAAGGTAATTATACGTGAGCGTTTCGGAGTGCAGCCCAAGCACGGTTGCCGTATTGCAATCCGTGTGAACAAATTCATACATTTAGTTTGTCTTAGGATGCCAGGAACCGCAATATCATAACATACCCAGACTGTTCCTTATGTGTGAGTACTGTATATGTCTATTGAGTGAGTAAAATCATTTAGTAAGGACCACACCAGCTCCTGCTGGTAAGCGGCCGGATAGCTGCTTCCCTCTATTATCCTGTCATTGAAGTTGGTAGCGTTGTGTATGGTTACGAGACATTGTTTTATTTTATCTGTGTGTAGCAGTTATACAGAACTTGCACTTTTACTCAGAGATTCGATAATATGGTATCACGTCGTATTGTAGCGCCTCGCACTGAACCACCTATGTGTCCGATAAACTATTCAGCTAGTGTTGATACCTTGTGTGCTAACGCTGAGCATATAGTGCGTCTTCTGGCAGATTAAGTGGCAGCATATAACCCACAAAAGATATTCAGGGAAATTTATCAGGCTAAAGATTTCCAGCGAGCCAACTCGCATGCTTTGTTTTGGAAATAAGGTATATAGAGCTCACCTACACTAATAACGAGCTATTCATAGCCATACCGCTCACAGCCTTGATGTTAGTGGCAATCAGCATTACTGGTCCGCATTGGGGTTTCAAACCACGAACCATTTCGCACAGCATATTTTTAAATAAAGGAGTTGGGACTCCATCAACATAACCCCTGCAACTACTATCTCCTAGGCAAGTTGAGGTGCAACTGCAACGTCTGAATTCGGAGCAACATGTACAATGAGGTCTGTGTGCAGTACGATACGAATATTCGGTGGGAGTTGTAGCTATGTGTCCGATGGGCAAATATCAGAGACGTTCAACCTTACTGTGAGTGGCATTTGAGCTGACTGTAAGTAGCCACGTTAGCGGCAAGAAGCTACTGGAAGTTGTATGGCTTGCCAGTCAAAAACGTTTGATCTAGTAGTATATCTTACGAGCTTTCCACAATAACTTTACTAATACAGACTTATCAGCTCCCTCAGGAACTTATTGTTCGGTGTGCAGTTGCATTGTCGCAATCTTCCTGCTCACGTGCGAGCTGGAAGATGAGAGTTGGTAGCGCTTAGGCAAAGGAAGCTGATTGTTGAGGCTCTTGGTACACGCAATCTGTATTTGTAGAGTTACGGTACTTGTAGAGCTGTCGAGGTGCCCGAGATCCCCTCCCGAGGTCACCGGTGTGGTGTGCCCACGTCTGCTTGGCCGGAGCAGAAGTCGACTTTATTCCTTCTTTTCAGATTCCGGAATGCCCAGCGGCCATCCCTGCTAACTATCTTCTGCTAACCTATCTTAAATATGCACCCACTACCCTCAACGGCTACACTGGTACCTTAGTAATTTCTCGCAGTGTTCCTCTGAACAGTGACAGGCTCATCAGTATGCTCACGAGCTCCTGCAGAAGCTCGTGACATTCCGTCCCCGAAGAGAAGGCCTCCTCGTGTTTGCACGCTCGTGGAAGCGAGTGATCAGGTCGCCCACGAATCGCAGATTTGCGAGAGGTTCCCATGTAGTCTTGAGTTTTCCGGTCCACTTGACCTGGTAGTAGTCCTTTCCTCGGATGCGCTTGTGCCCCACAATATCATCGACCAACTCGCCCACGGTGCCGTCTGGTAGCTGCACCTTGAAAGGCTCTTGCTCTCGTGATGAGTCACGCACGTATGGTTTGAGGTAGCTGGTGTGAAACACGGGGTGGAATTTGACGCCTTTCGGTAACTTCAACTCGTAGTAGTCGTGGCCGAGTCGCTGCCCCACACGATACGGGCCAATCCAACGAGCTCCGAGTTTTGATTTGGTGGTCCCAGCGTGGTAGTTTGAGCAGCACTTCCTCCCCGACTTCAAAAGATTGCACCGGTCGGTTTTCATCATAGTACGCACTCATGCGGTCAGACGCCAGTTGCAACTCGCGCCGTACAGTAGCCAATCGGTCGGCCTGGTGCTCGAGGAACGTCTTCCCAGAGCACGGCGTTGCCGTTCAGCTCCTGTGGCACGAGGTGGTGTCATCATGGTGGCCGGTGTCGACGGAAGGTAGCCGAGGTCAGCTTCGAACGGAGCCATCGAGATTGACTGCTGGTACCGCGAGTTGTACGCGAATTCGGCCAGCGACAGATACTCGTCCCAATCGTCCGATGCACCACTCGTAAATGCTCTCAAATAGTTCTCAATAGTCTGATTTAGTCGCTCAGTTACGCCATTTGCCTGGTGGCGAAATGCGCTTGTGAGCTTTTGCCGTGTCCCCAACATTCCACACAAAGTGCTCCACACAGTAGACGTAAACTTAGGATCGCGGTCAGAGAGTATCTCCACCGGAATCCCGTGCAGAACAAAGATGCGGTCACGGTACAGCTCGGCGATGTCGCGTGCCGAGGCTGTGCCCTTACATGGCACAAAGTGAGCTCGCTTCGTAAGCTGGTCCACCACAACCAACACCGAATCAAGCTTCCCACGAGTTTCAGGGAGTGCCACGATAAAATCCATGGCCATATGCGTCCATCGTCCGCGCGCAATAGGCTGACTTTGGAGCAGGCCGGGTGGCTTAGAATTTCGAGCCTTTGTTCTTTGACATGTTTCGCATGACTTCACATACGCACGAATGCTCCTCGTCATGTGTCTCCAGTAGTAGTGCTCCTCCACCAATCGTAGCGTTCGATCGATACCAGGGTGTCCATAGACCTCTACGTCGTGGAATTCGAAGAGCAGTGTGTTAATTAGTTCATCAACTGCAGGTACAACCAGTCGAGGAACCTCATCATTCGGTCCAGTGTACATCAGCTTCTCCCCGTCGAGGCAGTAGCGATCAACGAACTTAATTTTCTCGGTGGCAGTAGCAGGAGACCCTCTCAGCACTCGTATAATCTTTTCCGTGTGTGGGTCCTCGCTGTACCGCTGAATAATTTCACTCACAACAGCATTCATGCCTTTTTTCACCCGAGCACGAACACCAGTTGCTGCTGCAATGGTCTCCAGCGAATGTCCATCTTCAAAATCAGCGCGACGAGAAATCCCATCTGCCACTGTATTTGAAGCTCCAGTGATGTACTTAAATGTCACCGGATATTCGCTGAGCTCGTCGTACCAACGCGCGGTACGGCGCGAAATACTCTTTTGCGAAAACACAGTCTTCAGGGACTTGTGGTCGGTCTCTACAATGAACGGCTTGTCCAGCAAATAGACCCTCCAAACTCGCAGCCCAAACAATATCGCGAGCAACTCCTTTTCGCGGATAGAGTAGTTCCTTTCTGCACCTTTGTACTTCCGCCCTTGAAATGCAATTGGTCGCTCTACAACTTCACCATCGTGCTCCTCCAGCTGGAAGAGAACTCCACCAATAGCAAAGTCACTGGCATCCATTCGCATGAAAAAGGGTTTATTGAAATCGGCAATCGCTAGGACAGGCGTAGCCGAAATTCGCTCCTTGAGCTGCTCGAAGTGCTTCACAAGCTCATCGGTCCATTCGAGCTGGCCCTTTCGTTGTTGTTTATCCTTTGGTTTCAGCATTTCAAACAGAGACCCAGCGTCCTGCGCAAAGCCGTCGCAGAAACGCTGTACGTAAGTCGCCGTTCTCAAGAACGACTGCAACTCGCCCTTCGTCTTGGGTCTTGGCCAGTCGCGAAGCACAGCCACCTTCTTGGGGTCAATTCGCACTCCATCACGCCCAATATAATCACCCAAACAAGGTATCTCTGCCGAGCAAAAGACGCATTTGCTTAACTTCACATAGAACTTGTTATCTTCTAGCCGAGTCAACACGCGATCGAGCGCGGCGAGATGCGAATCGAGGTCGTGACCACGTGTGAACACGTAAATGTCGTCGAAATAAGAGAGACAGAAGTCCACCAAGTCTTTCAACAACTTGCGAATTCCATCGTTAAAAGTCGCAGGGGCGTTCGATAAGCCCATCGGAATCACAAGGTATTCAAATGAACCATCAGCAGTCTGAAATGCTGTGTACTTGATATCCGAATCGCGCATACGGAACTGATAGTAGCCGCTGAGTAGATCCATGCAGTTGTACCAGTATGAACCTTGCATTTACTCGAAAATAATGTCCTTCCTTGGCATAGGTAGCGTTCGACGCACGGTGTGATTGTTCATCGCGCGATAGTCATGCACGATTCGCCAGCCTACGGGCTTCTTCACGCAGAACGTGGGTGCCCCGTGTGGTGACGATGAAGGTCGTATCAGCCCTGCACGTAGCATTTCCTCCACCCAGGCTCTGATTTCCTGTTCTTGAGCTGGGGATTGACGCCACTGCTGCCGAAATATAGGTTGGCTTGTATCCACTTCCATTTTGTGAACTCCATGGCTCTCGGGACGATACGGTAGCTTCTGTCTGAAGACGGCTTTGTGGCATTTCAAAACAGAGTACACAGGCTGACCACGAAAGTCTTCAACGTCCACGAGTGGTTTGCTGGTATCAGTCTGTTCCTTCTCAGTAACAGGTCGAATTACAAAGACGCACTCGATGTCCTGAGGTTTGCGCAGCAGTCTCTTGAACTGCTTGCTGGTAATATATTTTGTTTCGCCACTTGTGACTGAGAAGTACCCATGGACGAAATATCGGCTGCATGAGGTGGCTGTAGTTCCACACACACGGACACGCGTCTACCACCAACTTGCAGAGCAGGTCGCAATGGCATCGCTGTCGTGCGGGGTTTCACAGTTTTTTTTTTTCTTGTTTTAGTTGCGCTGGGCTTGGGAGCAGCAACAACCCGCGGCTTGATCCTTTCCTCGATCCAGTCGATGTCGGGGTTCACCGTCTTCAACCAGGGCATACCGAGCAGAATATCCTGATCTTCAGGCACCGGAAGCACGAGAAATTCTGCCTCGTACGGTTCAAACTCATCAATGAAGAGATGTAGACGCACAGTTTTCTGCTGGACCTTCATTTCCTGCTTGTTTGCCAAAGTAATCGGAATCGTCGTACCATGATCCACGATTTTGTCCTCCAGCTTCGCCTTACAGCAGAACTCCGGGCTAACAGCGTTAATCGTAGCGCCGCTATCAATAAAGTTGGAGTTGGTGAGAATCAGATCGTCCGGTCCGCTCTGCACCGTACTCGTTGTATGCAATAGACAGCAGTAGTCGCGCGACAGAGGCTTCGAAGTCTCCACACACCTTCGCGAGTTACCACATTTCAGATCTCCAAGAGACTTCGCTCCATTAGTCACACTCGAGTACAACGTGGATTTATTTTCCTGGTTTTCTTGCTTTTGTTGTTGAACGTCATCATTTTTCTGCTCGTTTCGGTCGTTATCATCACAATCAGGGCGCTGCGTCGTCGATTCACTCTGGTCCTCCTTCAAGGACCCGCAGCGACCACACTGACACTTTAGTCGGCTGAGCTTGCGAGTATGTCCGCTCAATCGCTCAACATCGAGCGGACTTACTCGTTTAAAGACTCATGTTCATGGCGGGACTGATTTTCCGTCACCACCATTCGCTCCAACATCGCAAATATTTTCTTGTTCAGGTTGTGGTTGGTGTCGGGGCGCTTTTCGGGGTGCTTGAACCAGCAATCCTCCACGCGATGGGGTCCACGACCACAGAAACTGCAGTTCTTGTCTACCTTGGCCGCGTTGTTGCCTCCTCTAACGCTATTCCCCGATCTTCGAGCGGCAGGCGGGCCCGAGTCTGCTGGTTGAGCCGACGAGTAGTTCCCACCACTTCTCTTGCCTTTTGGTTTCGTATCGGTGTGTTTGTAGCTTGTCTTCTCTTTTAGCTCCCACTCGAGAAATCCTTCTTCAATCGCAGCATTCAAGTCTCGGGGTTTCTTTCTCAGAATTTCGCGCTTCATAGTCACATCCGACAATCCGTTGAGAAACAAATTCATTGCTGTTAGCGAATCGATCTGTGCGATGCGGTTGAGCTCTCGAAATTTGCCCACATATCCAGTGTAGCCACCAGTTTGCTTTATGGTAAGCAGCTGGTTCCTAATCTTCTCCTGAAAGTTTGGCTCCATGAACTCGATAGACATCGCCAGCTTCATCGCGCTCCACCGCTTGTCCGACGTCTCGTCCGTCATGTATCGCTCATACCAAACCAGCGCGTTCTTCTGCACACATTGATTCAGCTCATCTGCTAATTTGTCATCATTCCGCAGTAAATCGTATCCCTTCTGGCGAAAATACGACTCAAATTGGAATACAAAGCTATTCAGCTTGATTCCGTCGATCTCGCCGACGAAAACGGGAGGCTTCACGTCCATTTTCCGCAAAGACGGTCCCTGGACTTCTCCAAAGCCGCTCCCAGCTGCTCGGGCTGCTACGCTCCTCGCATCACCAGTCTGCTCCACTGCCGAAGCCACACTTGGCGTGTACTGAGCACTCTGCACATCACGAGGTGCCTGGTTTGCTGCTTGGGCTAAGCGCTGCGCGTTAAGAGCGACTTGCTTCACTTGAGTCAGCCCTTGCGTTAGGTTAGTCATTCCTTGCACCAGATTGGCCACCGTGTCATTCAAAGCGGCGATATCGGCACGAAGTCCGGTGCTCATGTTGTTGATTGTCGCATTGATGTTAGTGCTGAAAGCCCTAAGGTCATCATGCGTCTGGTCCAGTCTGGTTTCCAGCCTGTCGATCCGTTGGTTTTCGGCGCTGTGGCGATTCCCATCCAGCTGCTGCCGTACCGGCGCGGTGTCGCTCCTCAGCATCCTCCGCGCTGTGTTTCTGTCTTGCATCGGCACCAAGTTCTACTATGTCGCAATCTTCCTGCTCACGTGCGAGCTGGAAGATGAGAGTTGGTAGCGCTTAGGCAAAGGAAGCTGATTGTTGAGACTCTTGGTACACGCAATCTGTATTTGTAGAGTTACGGTACTTGTAGAGCTGTCGAGGTGCCCGAGATCCCCTCCCGAGGTCACCGGTGTGGTGTGCCCACGTCTGCTTGGCCGGAGCAGAAGTCGACTTTATTCCTTCTTTTCAGATTCCGGAATGCCCAGCGGCCATCCCTGCTAACTATCTTCTGCTAACCTATCTTAAATATGCACCCACTACCCTCAACGGCTACACTGGTACCTTAGTAATTTCTCGCAGTGTTCCTCTGAACAGTGACAGGCTCATCAGTATGCTCACGAGCTCCTGCAGAAGCTCGTGACATGCATCGTCGCTGACATTATAAACCAAATTTGGAGTTTGAATTTGTTGTGCGTTAGACGGCTATATATTACCATTATGTGCACTGATGCAGTAATGTGCACTGATGCAGACTCACCTACAGTCCACACGCCTCGAGGACGTGAGTCTGCGGTCGTGGCCGACGAAATCATAGCTCACAATCTAATTTGCTACGAACGATGTTTGTTGGTTCATTGCTATTTATTCGTGCAGTTAGCTGACTATACTCTTTGTACACTAGAAGTCCCTCGATCCTATTCGAATCCCACACTCTATGGGGAAATGAGTCTTGTTGGTACCATTCTTGTAAGTGTCTGCAGGATTGAATGTTGATAGTATATCATTCAAATTACACATAGTGTGGGGCGTTTTGCTGTTAGTAGAATTTACTAGACACTAACTCACTGTTAGCTGTACGTTTGCTGATTGTAACTAGACAAGTTAGGAGCAGGGGGATATTTGTTCGATATATTGCGGTTAAAGATGATGTAAAGTGAACGACAGCTGCACTTTTCAGCATATAATGTATGAACCAAGCAGGGCAGTAAAATCTATTGGGGACCCGGGTGGTGAACCCGGGGGGTTTCGCAGTTCGAAGCTAGCTTGTACGGATACCAGAGGTCCGAAAATACAGAACTATCTTGTATTGAGCACACAATCAGACCGTAATAAAATTTACAATTTAGTGTGAAGCAATAATACAAATTGCCGCAATTTCAATATATCGGAGTCTAATTCTGAGGCAAAAGTATAGCATAAGTACTATGAGCCTCCCTGACAAACTGTTGAACCTGGCAATGGGCACCCGAGCCAGTCGACAGATGCGGAGACCAACCAAAGCCGACTTGGAGCAGCGATTTACAGGCATTTGTTCACTGCTGCACAACAATATTGCTAAGCGCAAACAAGAGTGGTTTGCATGTGTTAAGGTGTCCAGAGTAGTGCTGCTGTTGGGGCAGATACCCCAACAGCAGCACTACTCTAGACACCTTAACACATGCATTTGCCGAGGCTGTCAACTATGTTCTGGCTTGGGTGAATATATTAGAAATATGTTAATTGTCATTATAGCTTTACTGCAAGTATTCCACTCACACGATAGCCATTGTTGGCCGCGTCATGAGATCTAACCTTCATTTTACCGACTTATATTTGCTACTTTTGGCGTGGGCAACCTTTTTTCATACTAGTTGTCAATAATTGGTGCAATACTGTATTGTATTGGAGACCAAGATCTCCAGCAATAAAAAATAATACGGCAAAACCCAGTTATTAATTGATTCGCAATTATTATTTCTGACCTCTGTCGGATACCCTTACAAGGAAGTCCATGTACTCGGGCATCTCCTGCCTAATCTACCACTGCATGTACAATCAAGTGTACCAAGCTTGTTCGCTTCTTTTCAAAGGTATTGCCAGTTGATATACATATATCGTCACTCCAACGAATTGGTACTTCACGTTTGGGTTTGACAAACCCACCGTGTGATTCTACCTCCTCCTACACGTCAGATGAGGACTCCACACATTTAGTTTTAACTTTAGTTATTTGTAGTTCGTAGAACAGTAATCAACAATGAGCTAATCAACGTAATTTCCATCCTTCCTGCTACTAACTGCGCGCTGATGCCCAGGCAGAATCCCGCATTGGTTAGATTGCAGTGTTGTGCTCAGAAACTGACACTTGGCGATAAAACAAACGTGCATTCGAATATGTAGCGCAATCACGATAACTGTTCAACCGAGCTTGCAGGATAACCCGATGAAGTCAGCAATTGCTTCAAGTTTGATGAGTGAAAACTGAGGTCTAGCAGATTTCGATAGCGTATAGGAGTAAGATACATCGCGTGTTTGTCCTTCGCTTGATGATGTCCGCTTGGGACTTCCTCTCGCACAGGAATCCGCGGCGTACAGCGACAGCATAGGAGCATTCAAACTCTGTTTGTTAAAACATGGTACAGCCGCACGCATATTTTGTCCAGGTCGCAATGTTCTAAATCAGCCAAGTCTTAGTAGACAAATGAAACGTTTGCCGTATAGGACGCCACCGCATTGTCGGCGGGTTTGGATTAAAAAATACGTTGAACAAAATAAAATCGAGCTGTACTTCCCTTCTTGGATTGCACAACCTAGGACTTTAAGAAGTTTTTTTGCAATGTTTTAGTGGAAGGTTTAATCTAATCCATCCAGATTATGTCCAATGAGTGTGGGGATTCACACATTATCAGCCCGCCGTCACGGCAAACTCATCTGACCACACGATTTTCAATATCTCTCTCTGAGAAACTACGCATGGTGAAGAAAATCTGTGTCTGAAAGAGGAGGACATAGTTTATGACTCAAAACAGATCGAATCGATAATTTTACCGCTAATTGAATGAGTTAGTATTAGCGCTGCATGTATAGTAGTGTAATACGATTCAGTGATGGGGCACCAGTTTGCCCAAGGCTAGCATCATTAGCACCGATGCATCATAGTGATCAAAATAATACAATGCTTGCTAACACAATACGTTATTCTTCGTAGTAGTCCGCTAATACACAACATGTTGTTCGGCGTAGTAGCCCTGTTTGTGGTGGAGGTCTAATGGCATCTGACATCAATCTACAGTAGAAGGAAAAGAAGCTTCGAGGCGAATAGGCATCCATCAAAACCTGTATGTATCGATTGCTGTATGATGTTGTGTGATTGTTGTTTGATGTCATCAGCACGGGGTGAAGTGACGAATGTAGCGTGACTGTCGTTCGATGTCATCCAAAAACCTTCCCCAATCGACAGTTCTTCGAACTGCGAACTTAATTAATTAAATATCAAAATTATGAGGAATATCTGCTCCTCTTGGTAAAATTGGTGTTACTCGTTCGGCAATCACAAGCAAGCAAAAAATACTAGACACTAACTAACTGTTATTACCACGTACAGCGAACTCTACAGTTAGTGTATAAGGAAAACACTAGTCACACAGCTTCGTTGAAACATCTAAGCCGATTTCCCACTTCGCCAACCTGATCGTTTAGCAACTTTCGAGCTTAACGCAAGTAGCTGTTATGAATCAAACTAGCTCGAGTAGTCTTGAATCCACTTCTTTATATTAGTTCACGTGAGCTATTTTGATTCCACGATTTCATATTAACTCGCGCGAGTTATTTTGAATCCACGATTTCATATTAACTCGCGCGAGTTATTTTGAAGTAGACATTAATCATTATTCTTAGGGTCAATAGACACGTCCGCAACGTGGTTGGCACCGTGCTGTTCGCGGTTCAGCTCGCCGCCCCCTGTAGTCTACATGCATACTTCTCTGTTGCACATGAAAATGCAGTAGATCGCGTCAAAATATTTGATGTGGTTCACACATAAAATTTGATTGGTCAAAATAATCTCAACTAAATTGGAGCTCGTCGATCTCTAAATTGCTGCTCACCACTCAAGCTTTCGACTCCGACCGAAGAAACCACCACCTGCAGCAGTCTTCATGGGCCGCCCGCCGGGGGCTAGCGACCTCCCACCCAAGACCAAAGTCGCTGTTGCTCTCTTCCTGGTGGACCTGGCCGCCCGTGGTACTGGTGCTTCAGCAGCGGTTGCGGCCGCTGTTGACAAGTACCTGTCAAGCCTCGGACGGCGTGGTCACTGTGGAAGAACCGCACCAACGTGACGGCGCTGTTGGAGCCACCGCGGAGCAGCAAGCCTCCGAAGCCGACCAAGCGGACGAAAGAAGAGGTTGCTGCTCTGCTGGCAGGTGTTCCGCTTGTAGAGCGGCAGACTCTACGATCCCTTGCTGCTGCGAGCGGAATTCCCTCCGCTTCGTTATGCCGCTACCTCAAGAAGGGGTGGCTTCGACGAGCTGTTTCCCGTGTCAAGCCGACACTAACGGACACACACAAGTTCAGACGTCTGCTATATTGCTTAATGCATGTTCAACCTTCAATCGGTAGGATCGGAGGTATATTATTATTTCTGGTAACCAGTTAACATAATAGACTTTGAAATGGAATGTGCAGGTGGATCTTTGAAAATGCTCCACATGTATGACGTTGTTCATATTGATGAAAAATGGTTCAACCTTTACAAGGGTGCATCAAGATACTATTTGACGCCAGATGAAGGTTTGCCTTATCGATCTACTCCGAATAAGCGTTACATTGGAAAAGTAATGTTTTTGGCAGCGATAGCAAGGCCGCGCTACAATGCACAGACCAAGAAGGAATTTGACGGCAAAATAGGAATCTGGCCTATCGTCGAGCAAGTGCCTGCAAAAAAACTTCCAAAAACCGCATCAGGGGCACTTTGGTCACTCAAAACGTGAGTATGACTAGAAAAAGGTACAAGAAGATGATCATAGAAAAAGTGTTACCCGCGATTCGCAGAAAATGGCCTGGTACGTTTATCTGAGTTTCCAATGTGAAAATATTTTCTAAATCCGTGCTGCGCTAATCCTTTTTTTGGTTTGTGTTTTTCAGGCCCTTGTTCAAGTACAGAACACGTTCTCGCAGCAAAGAAGTTAGGGTTAGTCGAACGTGACTGGAGCAGAGCACAACTGGCAAGAACGCTGTGCCCTGCCTTGTCCAAGCTGATCTTTGCGTTCTCCGCCATCAATTTCGATGCAACCGCACTGAAGCAGAGCGGCACCAGCACAACACAAGCAGTTTTACCATGGAGCCACCCGACGACACAAGCGGCCTGGCTGCCGGACCTCCGAACGTCCTGTCTGCAGGTGCTCCTGTGTTCGCGATGCCATTCCCGCTGTCGTGGTCCGACGTTGCAGCGGCTCCACTGCATGTGCAGGCTGCTGCACCTACCCGAGCACCTCTCCCCGTGCAGGCGGCCTCTGCTGCGACTTCAAAGAAGGGTTAAGGGAAGGCTAAGATGAAGGCTAAGCCTACGCAGAAGCGCATCAAGTGGACCAACAAGATGGTGGGGGCGCTGCTCCAACTGCGCTTCTCCGATGGAGACGTCAAGCGCCGACTGGAGACGGCTGATACTAAGACAAAGAAGGCACTTGCGTGGCAGTACTTCGCCAGTGTGCTTTCCCAGTCACTGGGGATAGTGCTAACTCACGACCAGGTATTGATTTCAATATGGAAATGTGACTTACCTGATTAACTTACACTGTTGTTAATGTATCCTTTTGAGCTTGCAGGTCTCTCTCAAGTATAGGAAGTTGAAGTGCATCTACCGTAAAGAGAAGCGAGAGCTTAAGAAGACTGGGAATGATGCGCGCAGCAGCGAAATGGACGAAGGTCTTTGGGCAATTTTGAACGATGCGTTTGGTGGACGGGTGGGGATAAGCGGTGAGGTGCTGCTGGACTCAGCCGTAGACGACGAAGAAGAAGAAGAGGGGGAGGAGGATGGTGATACGAAGGATGATGACGCGTCCAAGCAGAAACCTCCTGCCGCTCAGCTCGCCATTGCTCTGCAAGGGGGGATGGAGGCTATTGCAGCGTCGCTCGGGTCGCGGGCTTCCCCCGATGAAAGCATTCGTACTCTGACGATTTCGTTGCAGCAACCGCACGAAGAGACCCGCAGGTTTCAAGAGTTACAGCTTCAGTTGCTGCGCGATATTCTCGCAAACCGTAAGGACTAGTTGTACGGAAAGTTGCATTTGAAACTAAGTGCTGGTGAATGCAATGCTTTTCTTACACCATGAAAATATCTGCTAAGGCTTCTCATTTAGCAAGTCCTTGCATTTGAAACTAACTGCTGGTGAATGCAATGATTTTCTTACATCATGAAAATATCTGCTAAGGCTTCTCGCTTAGCAAGTCCTTGCTCATGGCAAACATGTTGCTCGCATTCGTCTGGGTCTTCTGCTGCAGGTGCAGGTGCTTCTCGTAGGAGCGGGTCAACGCCTCTAACGGGTACTCTGTCTTGAACCAGCACCAGCAAATTGTGTAAAACTGCGCAGCTAAGAATTACCTTGCACACCCTGTCAGCAGACTTCTGCTCCAGCTTTCCCAGCAAAATTCGGAAACGGTTTTTCAGGCGGCCGAAAGCACATTCTACGACGATGCGGGTCTTAGAGTGTAGGTAGTTGTACAGTCGCTTCCGGCGATCTTGTAGGGCATCGGGTTCAGGATACGGGGTTAACAGGTGGCCCCAGATTTTGTAGCCTGCGTCCCCAACTAAATGCTTCCCTGGTGGAACAAAACTAGTAAGTCTACACCCACCATGCAACAATAGTTAGTAAAATATAACTCGAACAAAATGTACATGCCCATACAACTTACCGTTTGCGAACACCTGATCCATTCCACAGGGATTGATCGTTGTTTGACCCTGAACGAATTGAAATCGACCGAAATATGCCCCGATGATCCACAATAGCTTGCACATTCACCGCAGGGAAGTTCTTGCGACAGTATCAGCCCTCGAAATCGTGAGGGCGAGCAATACGAACAAGCGTTCCGTCCACGGCGCCGATTGTATCAGGAAAACCGGCCGTAGAGTAGAAGCCATTCTCAACAGCGCCCAGTTCGTCCCCTTGGGGCATCACTACAAAGCGCTTAGCCATGGCGCTGAGCACATCCAGCGTCTCGTTGATGTAGACGACGGCTCGAGGCCTGGATATGCCCAGCGCCGAAGCTGCCTGGTCCATAGTGCCACCATGGGCCAGATAATTCATTGTCAGCGCCACGCGTTTGATGACTTCATTCTTGCGGTTGGGGCCAGGTTCGCGGCCCCGAGCTGCGTGCACGACCTCGTAGATTCGCAAGAAGGAAGCCTTGTCGCAGCGCAGCTTCTTCTTAAACCAGCCTGTCCCTGGAGTCCGTAGCCCTTCTTCAAAAGCACGAGCTTTAAACGTCATGGAGGAGCTGAGTGGCTGCCGCAGGCCACGTTTGTCGGCGGCGGCGATGACCGCGCTGACGCATGCACCGATCACTACTGCTAACACTGCAGCCGTGACGTCGTCCATGGCACAAATGTGCTGAGACTGGAACACTTGCCGAAAGTGTTCCCAGAACAAGTGGTTGGGAACACGAACTTGGCAAATGGGTACAGTGTACCTATACGATTTTGACCAATTATACCACAGTATGCATGTTAGTTCAGAACGCGTTCTCTACTTGAACAAGGGCCTCAATGTGTAAAGGTCGTAAGACAAGGATCATTCATCTGCAGCAAGACAATGCTGGCCCCCGTGCTTCACCGTTTGATACGGAGATTCTATCGGCTGGGGTGCAACAAGGCTGGGATATCGAGCTCGTTTGCCAGCCGCCGCGTTCGCCAGATCTGAACACCTTAGATCTTGGGGCGTTTCATGCCCTGCAGGCGCTGCAGTTAAAGACGGCTGCAAGAAATCTAGACGGCCTCATTTACGCTGTCTCGGAGGCGTTTCGACAGCTACCTTCGGCTACAATCGACAAGTGCTTCGTGACTCTACAAAAGGTGATGCAATGCGTGATAGCTCATGGAGGTGGTAACGACTACCCATTACCGCGTGTGCGCAAGCACCATTTTCAAGGGTCCAAGATGCCAGTCTCGCTGGCGATAGAGGAAGAACTTGTCGATTACGGTTTGTCTGCACTGGATAAGTTTATGTATCCATAATAAAATTTGGGTACAAAGTTGCTAAATCTTAGGATTTGAAACCGGTTGGTAATCATTGGTTATAAATTGCACCAAGACCTCCAAAACAGTGCCAATTAAAAACGCACTATAGCACCCCTAAAACATACTTTACAGGGAACGCACTAATTTTGCTGAATGCGCAAGATGGTGAGGAGCACGCACATATTTTTTCAGCTCGCTTATGATAAATACTCGATGATCTACGGAGGCAAACGTGACCATCGCTGACACAGGACGGTAGTATTTGCATTCTGTTACCGTTAATATTAACGCTCGTGATCTAAGAAAAATTACAGACGAAGTGTTCATCCTGATCTATACGATGCTTCTTTCAGCTTTATAATCCGACGTATACTTCGTGCGATACCGACGACTAAAGATTTACTGCATTTTCATATGGAACAGAGAAGTAGTCTACAGTGTAGACTATGCCTGCGTCCTTTTGGGTGTATTGGTTTTGGTGGTGTGTGACACGAACTTGCGATATGCTGTATAATAAACAGCACAGTACTGCAACCGAGCAGTACAGGCTCGGTTCTGTACACAAAAGTGGTTGCTGGTGGTTTGTACGAATCGCAGGTTGTTACAGTATCGTCCTTTACTCATACAGGCGGCCCCGCCTGATTCGGCAGAGTGGTACTCATAAAGAGTGCAAGGTTGTAAAATTCGTACAGGCTGCACATAGATGCAGCTGTACTGAGTTACTGAATTCGCCGAAAAGTGGACGAATGGACATGAGCCAACCATTGCTGAGGCGTCACGTCGTGTTCCCTTTAAATCTAATCTATCTCAGTATATCTGTATGACTGGAGGAGCAAATCTCAGGCACAAAAGTACTATCTGTGCAAGGTTTATTACTGATCGCTGGGCCGAATCTGACGGGGCCGCCTGTACATGTAGTACAGTATATTAGAGTCATTTTCGAAAACTAATCTCACAACTTGTACTGTCACAGCAAATATGGTGTTATCATTGGTCAGGATGGTAGTCGAGCTTTGGTTTACTTTGGTTTACTGTAGTATGTAAAAACGGTTTCCCTGATGCATGCAGAAGGTATTTCAAGTGCCTACAGGAGTTCTTCGTGCCTCGAAGGTCGCTCGCGTTTCCAGGCGGCCCCTTGGCATCTTTGGTTCGCCGTGACAGCGAACAGAAGCCCGGGCTGCACAAGCTCACTCGCTGATGGAGAACGAAGGCAGCGGAACTCGGCCAGGACGACGGAGGAGCGCCATTCGGCAGCCTTCAGCATTTTTTCATCATATGCGATACAATGTATCGTGTCATGAATTGTTGTACAGTAGCTATTATAAATACTCATCATACAATGTTGACGCGAGACGGAGTAAACCAGTCAGCCAAAACCCAATGATCGACGCTCCTCGCATGAACCGATTCAGAGGGGGCGCATATCGTCATTTACGAACTGGGCTTGAAGTACAACCATGGCGCGCCTACCCAACGTGCTGCTTGTATTCGCAGCGGTCAGTTTTCTCTCAAGCGGGGGTGCTGTTTCAACGATGGACAAGCTCAAGCCTGTGCGACAGTACCCAGCCGATCTATTATCAAGGGGCGAGGTTAACGCGAAAAGGTTCCTGCGAAATATTGATACTCGCGAGATGACCGGTGACGACCGTGAGGAAGAGAGAGTCAACTGGAAGGTTCCGCTGCTGAAGTCAACTGAAAAGAAAGCCTCCAAGGCAGCCGACAAGGCCGCCAAAGCTGCTGCCGCACAAGCTGCCAAAGAACACGAGACGATGCAGAAACATCTTGATTTCTTTGAAGCAATGGCCCTCAGACGCGAGCGGACGTCTGAGATTGTTGGATTCTTCCGCTCCGGGGGGTATTCGGAGAAGGAGGCGTCGGAACTGGGACGTCTGTATCGCATGTACAAGGCGAACCCCAGCGCTTATAACTAGCAACAGAAACTCGGAAAGTGTGGCAGAAGATAACTACAAGTAGTTCGTGGCAAGGAATTCGCTTTACTTACCAATTGTAGATATTGAACCTTCGCTTTCAAAAGCCCATTTCTTACTGGCGCTATTCTATCAGTTTAGACCGCAGCCATGACGCCGACGCTGCCGCGCCTCCCGTCGTCTCAACGCGCATACATTGTGGATATACATGTACGTGATGACCTATGAAGAAGAAAAGAAGATGTGTTCGATTACCGATTTACAGTATCTGACTTCTCAACTTATGTGAACTAGGGTGAAACGTGATGGCTTATAAAGCGAACGCGCATGCTTTCTACTCGGAGATTTCGTCGCGACTGGTCTTGCTCTCTCAGGAAAGCATCGCTTGCCGCAAGAAGCCCATTGTACATGTTTCGAATCCATCCAGGTCATTAGCCAACTCTTTCTGGTGCGGCAGGTATTTGACCGAACAACTGAGGGCGCTGGAGGCGGCTCATCCGCCGTTTTGGGAGTGGCGGTGGACGCGATGGAGACAAATTCAGCCGAATTGAGAGGGTTACTCTCGATTGGAGCCATGCTCACCAAAGCGTTCTTTGATATGACGGAATATGAAGAGGGTCATATGTACCTAGAGGCCAGCATATTCGAGCTGAACAGTGGCAACGGAAGCGATGACAACGATAACAATGGAAATTTCGCTGATGATTAAAAAACAACACACCAAAGACAGATATGCAATTACATGTATGAGTCGTACTATGCGCAGTAGCAACTGTGGGTTTGAACAGGTTGATTATGTTTGAATTTTCGGTCTTTCAGGCTGGAAGCTGACTTGGCATTGTCACGGTAAGGGTGCCCTACATGTAGGATAATTGGAGGGCACGCCATGCGGTCTTACGATGCAGTGTTAGCCAAAACCGTATTAATACATCGTACGCTAGTTGCAATATGATATAGAAGTAGACCAGAATTAGAGATAGAACAGATTAGAAAGGATATTAATATTAGGGGCTCCAGCCTCAGTGGACGCTTCTTTGGTACTGTGTGGTCAAACTTTTCAAAGCCTGGTTTGGGGCTCGGTCATTCTACGAATTTGGATGACCTCACGAGTCAAAAAATGGAGCCCTGTACAACGGTCCAGATGGGATCTTTTGCGCCAGAGTCGCTGTGAATTGTTTATTTTCTTATCTTTTTATCTTCGTGGTCATGTCGATAGTATGAATCACACAGGTTTACGAGCACCCAGCACACCATAAACTTGTGTTGGCCATGTACACGTAGTACAAATGTCCACGGCGATATGAACCGAGCATCTTCTGCTTAAGGGGGTTAATTGTGGGAAACTGACCCAGATTCCCGCACATGGCCTTCGATACCGCGATTAATCTGATAGCGGTATAGTGCGGGAATTCTCGCGAGTGTCGAGGCCTGAATATCACCTTGATGTACTCAAGGATCACGGCACCGGTAGTACAGTATTCCGAGCTACAGTAGCGATTTGCTTAGTGTGTTTGCGCTCGTGCCCTGGTTGGGGTCCCAAACCATTGGGGATGTACGAATAGCATTTGGGAGCGGCGGCAGGTCTCCCAGCTCATTTGGCATTCTTCAGCAAACACAACACTCTTTGGGCTCAAGACCGTCGAAATGGTGTCGCGTTTCGTTATCCTGGCAATTGTTGCCGTTCTACTTGGTGTTATTCTACCGATATGCGCCTCTACACATATTCGAACTGGCCAAGTTTGCGCTTCCACTTCGAACTCAAACGAACCTCTATGAACGTGTACGGGCAGTCGAGCTTCGACATGTTCGCCAACCCCGCTGTGTCTGATAACCAAGATACTGTACTCTACGACGTCTTGGCAACGTTTAGTGACGGAACAACAACACACAAGTACACCCTCATCGACGGGAATTGGGTACTCTTCGACGAGTGACAGCGAACTAACCTGCCTGGACTCAGAAGCGGGTAAATTACCGGCGATTAACTCGATCGTCGCAGCTCTAAACGATGATGCTCCAGTGTCTAGTGACTCTATCGACTGCTCAAGTGGAAATTTGTTCAAGATCACTATCAACGGCATTGATTTAGCACTGCGCTTCAAGTTCGTCCGGATTCACGTTGTCTAACAGCAATATGGACGTCACGGTGGAGTTTATGACGAATCATATCAATATTCAAGCCTCGAGTGCAGATATGACCGAACGATGTGAGAAAGTGGCGGCTTCCAGCGCTATGACTTCATTCGGAAAGTCCGAGCCGATTTCGGATGAAAGATGGAGCTTGAAAGCCGCGTTTGACTTCTCCTTTAAAGGGTCTGTATGCGAGTGCAACTCGAAGCCTCGCCCGTGCATCTTCATCCATGGTATGGGCGTGGAGAAGGAGTTGCCTCATAACCTCGATAATTTTACGGAGTACTGGGGGGACCATTTGGTCGACCACGCGCCGTACTGCTCGTCGATGCAGTTCGCGCACCTCGATACGGTGAACAACACGTGGACGAGCGCAAAGCAACAGCAAAATGTGTGCCACCGAGCGCTCGCAGTGAGCGACACCAGCTCAGACGGCGAGTTCAACGTGGGAGGGCTTGGCTGCCCCCATGAAGGGGAGTATGGCTTCAGACTTCGTGCAGGAATCTTGTGCTGGAGATACAAACATTGTTTGGGAGAAAATTGGAAATGTTACCGGACGGTGGCCCGCGAGCACAGCGCTTAAGTCTCTAGCGTACGAGAATGGGACCCACGTCGATGAGGAGATGAAGGCGGCGTATGCAGCAGCGCAGGAGGTCTATGGGACTCATATCCACGCGTTAATGTGCAGTAGTTTCTATTCTGGTATTGCGTCAAAGTACCAGGCCGAGTTCTGGGCGCTAGGCATCACGGTCCCCCACAAGTCGCATAGGAATGGCGGTATGGTCAAGTTCGAGAGCTGTTCCGCCGAGGAAGAATTCGGTGATAACTGGAGAGACCGTTTCTACAAGACACAGCTCAACCATTATGATATGGAATTCCTATCAGGCGATGCGATCCTCAATGGAGAGAAAATGCCCGTGAAGTGGTTCGAGTGCTTCACTGCAACTGATAAAATCTACTACGGTAGTAGAATTGAAATTGATCATATAATATGATTCTCATACTGTATTCAAATTCGTTGCTGGCCTAAAGCAAGCACTCGAACCACTTGATAGGCATCTTCTTCTCGTTCAACAGTGCGTCTCCATACAGGAACTCGCTGTCATAATGATTCAGCTTGGTCTTGTAAAACGGTGAGCGCCAAGTGTCTCCAAACTTCGACTCGGGGAGCCCCGCGGCGCAGCTGTCGAACTCCACCATGCCGTCGTTCTTGTCCGACTTGTACGGAACCACCTCGCCCAACACCCAGAACTGAGCTTGGTACTTGGACACCAAGCCGGAATACCCCGCACTGCACATTAGCGCCGATACATTCGAAGTATACGCCTTCTGTGCGGCTGTGTACGCAGCGTTCAGCTCTTCTGAGCTGTAGTTCCCTCCCTGACTTGGAAGAGACTTTAACGCCACAGTCGGAGGGCACCGACCGGTGACATTCGCCACCTTTTCCAGCACAAAGTTCGTCTCGCCGGCGCACGTTTCTTGGACGAAATCCGAGGCTCTACTGCCTTGCATAGGCCCAGCCATCCCCACCCACGTCGAGCTTGAGTCCAGCTTGCATTTGCCCGTAGCGATCGCCCCAGCAACCATCAAGTTCCCCATGGAATGCGTGATGATGATGGTGTCCGCGATGACGGTCTTGGAGCTCCGTTTACTGACCGACACGGCGCGGTCGCACACTTGTTGCTGCAGAGTGTCGTTCGTCCACGCGTTGTCCACCGTGTTGAGGATCGTGTACTTCATCGACTGGCAGCACGGCGCGTGGTCGGTCAAGTTGCCCCAGTAGTAGGAGAACGAGTCGACAGTGCCAGGCTCCTCTCTGTCGACACCCATGCCGTGGATAAAGAGACACGGACGCTTGGTCGACTTGCACGAGCAGGAACCCTCGTGAGACGAACTCGAGCGCTCCGTTGAATCGTCGTCGTCGTCCCAGAAAGTGATGTCGAACTCGGGTTTCAGCTTCCTCTCGACTTCAAGAAGGGATGAATCCCCCGTAAGCAGCGACCTCCCTAGTGCTGTCAATGAGCTTGGAGATGATTCCGTCTCGCATTCCAGTGAAGTGCCAGGCTTTGCAATCTCAACGCGGGAATCGAGGTACTCCACCGCGATCTCCATGTCCGTCCCGGTGATCGTAAACCCGGACGAACTTGATGCACACAGTGCAAAGGGGATGCCGTTCACCGATACTGTGAACAGATTGTCGCTTGAGCACTGAGCAGCAGTGCTGCCACTCCAAGAGGCACTTGATACTGGTGCGGCTTCGTTCATTGCGTTGACGATGGTGTTGATTGGCGGCAGTCTGTCCGATTCCGTGTCCAAACACTCTGTAGACGCGGTGTCTTCGTCCGAGGAGCGAGTTGTCAAGTAGGAAGTGCCGTCGACGAGCGTGTAGTTGACTTGAGCTGCGTCTTCCGTGATCGTTGCGAACACGTCGTAGAGGATCTTGTCTTGGGAGTCGGAGAGGACGGGGTTCGCGTACATGTCGAAGTCGGATTGGCCGTAGACGCTCATGGAGCTGCGCTTGAGCGTGAAATGGAAGCGAAGAGACGGCCAAGTTGTCGCTGGTTCATCTTCGAGGCCGCGATTGAGGTCGAGTTGCGATGCAACTGTTTGCCCGGACAGAGCGAGGGAGGCGCTGAAGATTGCCGACAAAGAGATGAGACGCCGCAACATGTCGGTCGGTTCGTCGCTGGTTGCGCTCGTGTGGGCACCAGGAAGCAAATTGAAGTGTGAGATCTGCTGCCGCCCTCAGCATGATACTGCAGTCGCTGATGTCCAAACAAAGATCATCGAGAGCAGGCTGATATCATGTACACCAGGATGTTCATACTCGCGGCGTGGGTAAGGAAATCAACTTGATTACGCTGGGAAATCAGGTCCATAGTGCTGGAGCAGTGATCACTGTTACATGTATACACACACCATCGTGCTCAAGGCTGTCCTCTTTCAGTGAGAAATCCTGCCGACCTCCGAGAGAAGATTGCATTGCTGGCTCAGCTGATTAGCAGCTGCTACCTCCCGAAAATCCTCGACTCAATTCAAAATGTGCTTGGCCCAACGCTTAGTGTCCCAGAATGTTTTCGCCTGGAGCTCGCAGCCTCGGCTTCAAGGCATCACCTTAATAGCACTGCAACACGTCGTGCTAGATGCCATTATCGGAAGTTCCAGAGTGACGCCGTCCCAGCCTCGTCCCCACCCCGTCCCTCGCCTGTCAGTCTGATATGTGGAATATCTGAAGTGGCTCCATCCAAATAAGGTCACGTATCGTCATACACAAAATCACAAATTCACATTTTGCTTAGACACATTTCTACAAACCCCATTTGACAAAACACCAGCAGCCAGCGAGACAGAACCACGACCAACACGACGACGACAGTGGCTAGATCCAGGACGAAGACGACCGCGAGCACGAGAACGACGGCCGCGAGGAGCAGGAAGACGACGACCGCGCTGCCGCCGAAGGGGTGATGGCCTGGAGGTGGCGCAGCGGCTGCGAGGAGCACGAGAACGACGGCCGCGCTGCCGCCAAAGGGGGTGATGGCCTGGAGGTGGCGCAGCGGCTGCGAGGAGCACGAGAACGACGGCCGCGCTGCCGCCGAAGGGGTGATGGCCTGGAGGCGGCGCAGCGGCTGCGAGGAGCAGGAAGACGACGGCCGCGCTGCCGCCGAAGGGGTGATGGCCTGGAGGCGGCGCAGCGGCTGCGAGGAGCAGGAAGACGACGACCGCGCTGCCGCCGAAGGGGTGATGGCCTGGAGGTGGCGCAGCGGCTGCGAGGAGCACGAGAACGACGGCCGCGCTGCCGCCGAAGGGGGTGATGGCCTGGAGGTGGCGCAGCGGCTGCGAGGAGCAGGAAGACGACGACCGCGCTGCCGCCGAAGGGGTGATGGCCTGGAGGTGGCGCAGCGGCTGCGAGGAGCACGAGAACGACGGCCGCTCTGCCGCCGAAGGGGTGATGGCCTGGAGGTGGCGCAGCGGCGCGAGGAGCACGAGACCGACGACCGCGCTGCCGCCGAAGGGGTGATGGCCTGGAGGCGGTGGAGCAGTGGAAGAATAGTTGGCTGACCAAGTCCCGAGGAGCAGGGCGCTCGAGTCGCTGTGTATGGGTACGTACGCTATTACTGTGCTGATGACACGCAGGGATGTATTAATTAAACTGTGAGATTATTTTTGCGGTCTATGGCTTTCCTTTCAGACTGTCGCTCAGTGCATTAAGTGTGAGCGTGTGCTGTGTTCGGTGTGCCTCGAGCGCACACACAGCTTGCTCGTGAGTAATACATTGCGCTTGAGCTGTTGTTAAGATATGGTCAATGATTCTCTTTCGCCGAAAGAAAACCGTTTGTCTGCTGGTGTGCTGCGCCAGGTCGATCCATGGCATTCTTCGAGGTTACGCACAGCGGGGCCACCGTGAATCCCGGCAGACCATTCCTGCCAGACTTGATGTACGGTCTTCAGAGACCTCGCCATCTTGTAGGTCATCTGCACAGAGGACGCTGACGAAGCGGTGCTGGTTGTGGATGAAGTATCAGTCGATCCTGGCCAGTTGACACTCAGCCGCACCGCGGCGGCACCCGAGGTGAGTTGTGTGAACGCTCCAGTCAAGTGTTTAACTGATGCACCAACCTCGCTAAACTTGCTGTCAATGTGCGATATCGTTTGTAGATGCTGCTGGTTGATATGGTCCATCAAGTCTGGCACAACTTCCTCCAGACGCGTTGCTTGTGGTGACGTCTCAGTGAGCATTTTCGCTTTGAGGGCAGACGCGAATGCGTCGAACGCATTCGTATTGAACGGAGGAGTCCCCCACAACTTATGGGCCGGATGTACTTCACGCAGCAGCACTGCGTCCAGGAGGACGACCACCCGAAGGTACAGTAGCAATTCCAAAAACCCACCGGTTGATATATGAGGCGATGACTGTTTGACGTATGCAGCCATGTAGTTTTCGACAAACGGGAACACTTCGCGCTGCAGGGTATCGGGAGGAACCAATGCAGCTCGTTCCAGGAAGAATGAGCGCCGGTCCGGGGGAAACCCAGCCAGTGAGCGCATGGCGTCACGAGGCAAAGCCGTCAGGTAACACCCCTCCATTGCACCAGCATTCCACCGCCCAAGGCGTCTAATCTGTGACTCTGTCGCTCCTGCTAGCTCAGCCATTCGGGACCCGGACCCTCGAGCAGCGTGGGTCTTAGCTTTTGAGTGCATACCCAGAGCAGAAAAGGCCTTTACGGTAGCATCGTAATGCGCTCGATAAGTCATTGCTTTTGTTGTTATCTTTCCTGCCTTGAGAACTTTGATGTTATACCACCGAGCAGGCTCCAGAAAGTTTGGGACAGCTTCCATTTGAGCACTCCAACGGAAAAAGAGGTACAGCCCAAGGGCACCAATCGGACAAACCTCGACATTACGGTGTCGAATACATGAGCCAAATTCCCGACGCCCATACTGGTTGGTCTTTCCCTGCTCCATGATCATCACGAGAGCACGGCAGTCTGTGAAACCTCGTGTTCGAGCTCCACGCTAAACAAGTCAGGTAGCTCCAAATTGCGCGCAGACTCGCCTCGCAATAAACAAGAATGACACAGAAAATGGCTCATTCGGTTCCGTAAATCACTGCCAGTGTTGAGGTTCATGTAGTAGCGAGAAATTGCCACCAAATCATCAGTTGTACAGTAGCCGTCCAGCAATGACCCAACACCTCGATCCACGAACTCACGCTTATTCTTTTCGTGTTTCTCGCGCTTGAGAGACGACAAAAGCGCTTTGATGAGAGTGTTTCTCGGATGCGGATGCGTGTTTGCTCCTCTGCTCTGTTGGTCGTTATACAAGTCAGAAATCGCGTTCACGTACATCTCCACCGTCGCCACGCCGACCTTACGCGTTGAGTTCTTCACACGGACTTCTCGATCTACGACTTCCTCACTAAGAAACAGGTGCATCTTGGCTCCAGTCACTTGGTAGCGCGTAGTCTCGTGAAAGCCCTTTCGATCACACCAAGCCTTAAACTCTTTTTGCTTCGGCGCATACGCGCGGGTCGTGTTGGCAGGCCTTGCCTCGCGGCAGCGGTCTAACGTTGCATTAGCGCTTTCCTCGAGCTCGACTTGCAGTCCCGGTGGCTCCATGGCACCCCTCCAGCACAATTTGCCTTATGGACTATTTTTTGCTATCAACGAGGAGCTCCCTGCTGGAAGGGACGTCGTCCTCATTCTATAGTGCGAACAAGTATAGCAGCACCTAACCCTAGGAAGATAACCACTCATTATCGGAAGTTCCAGAGTGACGCCGTCCCAGCCTCGTCCCCACCCCGTCCCTCGCCTGTCAGTCTGATATGTGGAATATCTGAAGTGGCTCCATCCAAATAAGGTCACGTATCGTCATACACAAAATCACAAATTCACATTTTGCTTAGACACATTTCTACAAACCCCATTTGACAAAACACCAGCAGCCAGCGAGACAGAACCACGACCAACACGACGACGACAGTGGCTAGATCCAGGACGAAGACGACCGCGAGCACGAGAACGACGGCCGCGAGGAGCAGGAAGACGACGACCGCGCTGCCGCCGAAGGGGTGATGGCCTGGAGGTGGCGCAGCGGCTGCGAGGAGCACGAGAACGACGGCCGCGCTGCCGCCAAAGGGGTGATGGCCTGGAGGTGGCGCAGCGGCTGCGAGGAGCACGAGAACGACGGCCGCGCTGCCGCCGAAGGGGTGATGGCCTGGAGGTGGCGCAGCGGCTGCGAGGAGCAGGAAGACGACGGCCGCGCTGCCGCCGAAGGGGTGATGGCCTGGAGGTGGCGCAGCGGCTGCGAGGAGCAGGAAGACGACGACCGCGCTGCCGCCGAAGGGGTGATGGCCTGGAGGTGGCGCAGCGGCTGCGAGGAGCACGAGAACGACGGCCGCGCTGCCGCCGAAGGGGTGATGGCCTGGAGGTGGCGCAGCGGCTGCGAGGAGCAGGAAGACGACGACCGCGCTGCCGCCGAAGGGGTGATGGCCTGGAGGTGGCGCAGCGGCTGCGAGGAGCACGAGAACGACGGCCGCTCTGCCGCCGAAGGGGGTGATGGCCTGGAGGTGGCGCAGCGGCGCGAGGAGCACGAGACCGACGACCGCGCTGCCGCCGAAGGGGTGATGGCCTGGAGGCGGTGGAGCAGTGGAAGAATAGTTGGCTGACCAAGTCCCGAGGAGCAGGGCGCTCGAGTCGCTGTGTATGGGTACGTACGCTATTACTGTGCTGATGACACGCAGGGATGTATTAATTAAACTGTGAGATTATTTTTTGCGGTCTATGGCTTTCCTTTCAGACTGTCGCTCAGTGCATTAAGTGTGAGCGTGTGCTGTGTTCGGTGTGCCTCGAGCGCACACACAGCTTGCTCGTGAGTAATACATTGCGCTTGAGCTGTTGTTAAGATATGGTCAATGATTCTCTTTCGCCGAAAGAAAAACCGTTTGTCTGCTGGTGTGCTGCGCCAGGTCGATCCATGGCATTCTTCGAGGTTACGCACAGCGGGGCCACCGTGAATCCCGGCAGACCATTCCTGCCAGACTTGATGTACGGTCTTCAGAGACCTCGCCATCTTGTAGGTCATCTGCACAGAGGACGCTGACGAAGCGGTGCTGGTTGTGGATGAAGTATCAGTCGATCCTGGCCAGTTGACACTCAGCCGCACCGCGGCGGCACCCGAGGTGAGTTGTGTGAACGCTCCAGTCAAGTGTTTAACTGATGCACCAACCTCGCTAAACTTGCTGTCAATGTGCGATATCGTTTGTAGATGCTGCTGGTTGATATGGTCCATCAAGTCTGGCACAACTTCCTCCAGACGCGTTGCTTGTGGTGACGTCTCAGTGAGCATTTTCGCTTTGAGGGCAGACGCGAATGCGTCGAACGCATTCGTATTGAACGGAGGAGTCCCCCACAACTTATGGGCCGGATGTACTTCACGCAGCAGCACTGCGTCCTGGAGGACGACCACCCGAAGGTACAGTAGCAATTCCAAAAACCCACCGGTTGATATATGAGGCGATGACTGTTTGACGTATGCAGCCATGTAGTTTTCGACAAACGGGAACACTTCGCGCTGCAGGGTATCGGGAGGAACCAATGCAGCTCGTTCCAGGAAGAATGAGCGCCGGTCCGGGGGAAACCCAGCCAGTGAGCGCATGGCGTCACGAGGCAAAGCCGTCAGGTAACACCCCTCCATTGCACCAGCATTCCACCGCCCAAGGCGTCTAATCTGTGACTCTGTCGCTCCTGCTAGCTCAGCCATTCGGGACCCGGACCCTCGAGCAGCGTGGGTCTTAGCTTTTGAGTGCATACCCAGAGCAGAAAAGGCCTTTACGGTAGCATCGTAATGCGCTCGATAAGTCATTGCTTTTGTTGTTATCTTTCCTGCCTTGAGAACTTTGATGTTATACCACCGAGCAGGCTCCAGAAAGTTTGGGACAGCTTCCATTTGAGCACTCCAACGGAAAAGAGGTACAGCCCAAGGGCACCAATCGGACAAACCTCGACATTACGGTGTCGAATACATGAGCCAAATTCCCGACGCCCATACTGGTTGGTCTTTCCTGCTCCATGATCATCACGAGAGCACGGCAGTCTGTGAAACCCTCGTGTTCGAGCTCCACGCTAAACAAGTCAGGTAGCTCCAAATTGCGCGCAGACTCGCCTCGCAATAAACAAGAATGACACAGAAAATGGCTCATTCGGTTCCGTAAATCACTGCCAGTGTTGAGGTTCATGTAGTAGCGAGAAATTGCCACCAAATCATCAGTTGTACAGTAGCCGTCCAGCAATGACCCAACACCTCGATCCACGAACTCACGCTTATTCTTTTTCGTGTTTCTCGCGCTTGAGAGACGACAAAAGCGCTTTGATGAGAGTGTTTCTCGGATGCGGATGCGTGTTTGCTCCTCTGCTCTGTTGGTCGTTATACAAGTCAGAAATCGCGTTCACGTACATCTCCACCGTCGCCACGCCGACCTTACGCGTTGAGTTCTTCACACGGACTTCTCGATCTACGACTTCCTCACTAAGAAACAGGTGCATCTTGGCTCCAGTCACTTGGTAGCGCGTAGTCTCGTGAAAGCCCTTTCGATCACACCAAGCCTTAAACTCTTTTTGCTTCGGCGCATACGCGCGGGTCGTGTTGGCAGGCCTTGCCTCGCGGCAGCGGTCTAACGTTGCATTAGCGCTTTCCTCGAGCTCGACTTGCAGTCCCGGTGGCTCCATGGCACCCCTCCAGCACAATTTGCCTTATGGACTATTTTTTGCTATCAACGAGGAGCTCCCTGCTGGAAGGGACGTCGTCCTCATTCTATAGTGCGAACAAGTATAGCAGCACCTAACCCTAGGAAGATAACCACTCATTAATAGTGTCATCATGCCATAAATGAGAGAGAGGTCTGTACATTCAAAACTGATCTGGAACGTACTGATGTTATCAGTACGTTCCAGATCAGTTTTTTGAATGTACAGACCTCTCTCTTATCAGTACGTTCCAGATCAGTTTTTGAATGTACAGATTTTCTTAAGTTTTTTTTTTACTTCTTAATATTTCAGTTTGGATCCCTTCAACCGAAGCGCAAAGCCATGACGCCGACGTTGGCGAGCCTCCGCCTTCTCTACTCGCGTGCATCCTGGAGTTCGCCCTCCCGTGCTTCACCCAGAGTCTGGCCCCGCAACCCCGTTTCCTGCCACTGAAACAATTGAAAAATGTGGCACTGGCGTCCAAGAGCATGCTAGGATCCGTTCGAAGCCTGGTATCCGAGCATCGAGCTGCCACGTTCTGCTTCAACGCGGCCGATTTGGGGTTGATGGAGCGGTTCCCGGTCCAAGAGGCCTCAATTCGAGATCTTCGCGTCCAAGTGAAGAGGAAAAACTACCATTTCCAGGCTCAGAGGAAGGTTGAGGCTCCAACCATCACCTGGGACATGGCACTGGGAAGTATGGCGAGGCTGAAGAAGCTGGATCTGGGTGGCATGCCGGCATTGTGCCATTATATACCTGAGATACTGGAGGCTGCGTCGACGCAGTGCCTGTTTCTGGAGTTTTTTTGGTCTTGCCAGAACCGAGTGAACTTGATAGAAACCGCATCAATTTGACTGACGAGAGTCTCGATGTAGAGGACTTCGTACCATCAGTGGATCAAGCTCTGGAGAGATGGCACTCGAAGGGCTATTACGGGGGATTGAAGCAGCTGACCGTTCCGATCCACCCATTGTCGTCGCAGCACGGAGGTTATTGAGGGGATAGCTAAGTATTGCCCAAGAGTGGAGTATTTGGATTCGTGTGATGACACTGAGTATGAAACGAGCCCGCAGTATGTGTGGCCTATTTCGTTGGAGACGTGGGAGACGTTTAATGCCTCCTGTACTGTGCTGAAGCAGTTTAATTTCGCTCTCGTTCCGTTCGCTGATCCGTTCTTCTGCGTCTTTGGGGAGAGCGTGAAGCCTAAGTTGAAGAGTTTATCCCTCTCGGCCAATGCGGCGTGGGATTGCGAGGGTTATTTGCGAGATATTGGTGGTTTGGATCAAAATTCGACACGACCAGGCTACGGCGCGCTTTCAACGTCTCCCGGCTCCGCGCTTATGGGATGTCCGGCCTTGACAACGCTGTACATCCAGATAGATTTCTATCGCAACGCGAACCCGGACTCCCAAGGACGATACGTGAACGCCGATGTGTATGGAAATACGTTTTGGGAGACAGTGGCGGAGCACTGTCCGCTGCTGGAGTCGATCGAGATGAACGACACTTCCACAGGCAGAAACTTCAACGTCTGGCCCATCGAGACGTTAACGGGTCGCACGCTTTTGGCTTTGGTGGGTCTCAAGAGGTTGGCGGCGGTGGAACTCGCTCCTGCTCGTTTGACTGGGAAGGATATCTTCGAGTATATTCGATGCGTGTCCAAGGTGGAAGATGTTATCGGGAAGCAGCGAGTTATCCACCTGAAAATTGGGGGACACGAGCGCATGGAGATTTCGATGCCATCTTTCTATTCGGAGATTTTGTCGCTACTGACTTTGCTCTCTCAGGAGAGCGAGGAGTCTCTTAGTGCTTCACGCTGCCGCCAGAAGCCCATCGTGCACGTATGGAACCCGTACAGATCAAGAGTAAACTCTTTCTGGTGCGGTGGGTATTTGAACGAAGCGTTGACTGGCGCGCTGGAGGCGGCGAAAGCCGCTCATCCGTCGTTGGGGGTGGCGGTGCATATCCAGGGACGGGATGGAGGGGAGTTCAGCCGAATTGAGAGGATTACTCTCAATTGGAGACATGCTCTCCAACGCGTGTTCTTTGATATGGTGGAATATGACGAGGATCGAGGCATGTACCTCGAGGCTAGCCTTTTGGAGGTGAACAGTGGCAACGAAAGCGACGGCAGCGCTGGCGACGGAGATTCTGATGATGATTAAAACCGAGAAAGACATAATTCCGGAGTACCATGATGGTCCCTGTGTTTTGGGATGTTGTTTAAAGTTACGCCTTACTTACCACTTTAACTTTTTTGGGGGTTTGAGCAAGTTTGTTACTTCTTGTATAATGCGCTTGAGTTGCATGTGTACTTTTGTTTCAGCCTGGAAGGTAATACTGTACCGCATCGTGACGGAGTTTTCGAAGAGCCAACCACCAGGTGTGAATGGCGTGCCCTACGCTTAGGCTAGCGGAGTGCTATACTCTCGTAGTAAACCACATGCAGTTCTCCGCTTATGAGGCGATCATACAACCGATCCGTACATGTACAAGTACCACATAGGTACATTCGTCGTGCAAATGTACGCGGCCGCTGCTTGGCTGGTCAAAGTACAAAGGGCTCTGCGCTCAGACCTGGTACAGTTTACCAGAGGCAAAATACACCTGGATTACTCTGCGAGCCAGAATGGAACCGTGTCCAGCTGGGAGTTTTGCGTTGCACAGATGATCCCTTCTGTCACATTGCCACATATGGAGTGCAAAAGTCCTGCTACCGTACCACATTTACCTACAATCAAACGGCAAAATGTACGATTACTGTGGGAATCCGGTGCTCATGTCGTTAGTGCCTGCTTCAATCTGCTTTCGCCGCACCAGCACTTCTCCGTCTTTCCCCATGGTCCTCCCTGCGGATGTGCCTTTGCCTGGTTGTGTTGTATACCAGCCTCAACAATAACACAAGAAACTTCTTGTCCTCGCTCAGTTTCGTATTCATCGTCCGCCCAACACTAAGTTTAGTGACTAACGGAATTCGGTCGGAACGATGGCGGGGTCTCTCCTGAGCTCAGCGTTGGCGTTTGCCCTGCTACTCATCGCTACAGTTCAAGCCAATGCCGGTCAAAGCACCGCGGACTGGCCGTCGCTCCGCTTCCACTTTACGCTCAAGCGCGATACCATGAAAGTCCACGGCCAGTCGCAGTTCGACATCTACGGCAACCCCATTCTATCGCCCAAGACGAACACCGTGCTCTACGACGCCTTCGCCACGTTCACGGAGCATACGACGCTGTACAACTACACTCTTCTCCACGGGGTGGCCTACTCTTCCAGCATCCCGTACACAGGTAGTCCGGAGGACGACAGCAAGGCGAAACCCACCGTTGCGTGTCTGGATAAGGAGACGGCTAAACTCCCGTCCATCAACGCCGTCGTGACTGCTATCAGTGATGCCACCGCTGTGAAGAAGGCAAGTGGCAGTAATATTGACTGTTCCAGCGGTAATTTGTTCAAGGTTACGGTAAATCGCGTTGATTTCGCGCTGTGTGCGTCGGGGTCGACTGGGTTTAAGCTGCAGGGCACGGACATGGACATCTCGGTGGAGTTTCTAGAGAGTCATATCGATATCTACGTCCCTAAGCTGGCCGAGAAGAAGCGGTTGCAGTGCACGTCTGTCGCATCGCCCAGTCCAATCACCCCTGTTGGGAAGGCTCTGCTTACTGGGCAACCGGTTCCTCACAACGCGAGACAGCTGAAGGCTGAAGGAAGCTTCACCATCGGATCGAAGTCTTCGTGTTCGTGCAAGTCGAAGCCGCGTCCTTGCGTCTTCATCCACGGACTCGGTGTGAGCGATGAATTCCCGACGAACCAGGACCAGTTCACTCAGTACTGGAGCGACCACGTGAACGGCCACACTCCGTGCTGTACGTCCCTGAAATTCGCCCACCTGAACACGGTCAACAGCACGTGGAACAGTCCCGAGCTCCAGGAGAAGGTCTGCAACCGCGCACTCACAGCCAGCAACACGAGCACCGAGTCAGCGATCAGTGACACGATCATTGTGACGCATTCCATGGGCAATTTGATGTTCGCTGGCGCTCTTGCAGCTGGGAAGTGCAGTCTGGATGCGAGCTCGACGTGGGTGGGCATGGCTGGACCGATGAAAGGCAGCAAGTGCTCCGACTTCGTCCAGGACTCGTGTGCTGGCAAGACCAATGTGATCTGGGAGAAGGTCGGCAGCATTACGGGTCGTTGTCCCGCGAACATTGGACTCAAGTCGCTCGCGTACGAAGGCGGCAACTACAGCACCCCGGAGATGAACGCCGCCTACGCTGCCGCCCAGCAAGTCTACCGGACGAAGGTATCCGCTCTCATGTGCAGCAAGTCGTCCCAGGGACTGGCGTCCAAGTACCAGGCTCAGTTCTGGGGCTGGGCTCCTTGGTCCCCACAAAGGACCGAACGACGGCATGGTGGCGTTCGAGAGCTGCGCCGCGGGGCTCCCTGCGTCCAAGTTTGGCGACAACTACCGGGACCCCTTCTACGTGACCAAGCTAAACCACTACGACATGCAGTTCCGCGCTGGCGACTCCGTCATGGACGAACAGAAGATGCCCGTCAAGTGGTTCGAGTGTCTTCTTTAGGCAGATATAGTACCCCTTTGTTTTTACGTTTAATAGAAATTGTTCCGAGTTGGTTATCCTCGTATTATTTTTTTTACTGTAACTACAGTAGGCACTCGAACCACCTCATGGGCATTTTGTTTTTGCTGAAGAGGGCGTCACCTGATCGGAAGGTCATATCGTAGTGGTTGAGTCTTGTGACGTAGAACTTCTCGACGTAGCTGTCGCCGAACTTTCCCTCCGGCATCCCTGCCGCACAGCTCTGGAACTCCACGATGCCGTCGTTGTCGTTGGACTTGTGCGGGATCATGTGCCCCAGGAGCCAGAAGTAGGCCTGGTGTGCGGAAATTAATCCAGCATAATTCTCGCTGCACATGACGGCTGAGACGTTCGTCCGATAGGCCTTCCGAGCTGCTTCGTACGCCGCCTTGAGTTTCTTGGAGCTGTATCCCCCAGTCTCGTAGGACAGCGACTTGACGGCGGTTCTCACGGGACACTCCTTGCGGAATTGAATCACTTTATTCACGATAAAGTTCGACTTGCCCGCACAAGAGTCTTGGACGTAGTCTGCGCCCATACTCCCGCCCATAGGCGCCGCCATGCTGACCCAGGTCGAGTTTTTAGCCAAGCTGCACCTCCCATTCGCAATGGCTCCAGCCAGCATCAGACCGCCCATTGAGTGCGTTACGACGATGGTATTCGCGATCACGGAGTCCGAACTGGTGGGGCTCACTGCGAGGACGCGGTCACACACTAACTGCTGGCGAGTTTCATCCGTCCACGAGTAATTCATCGTGTTCAGGTGCGCGAACTTCAGCGACGAGCAGCACGGCGCGTGATCCGGCAAGTACGTCCCCCAATATCGTGAGAAGCTGTCCTCGTTCGTCGCAATTTCCTCTGGGACTCGAAGGCCGTGCATGAAGATGCAGGGGCGTGGCTTTGATCGACACGAACACTTCTTGGGCCTGTAAATAAATGAAAAATCAATCTCAGCCTTTAACATCCGCGAGGACGCCGCAGCGATTGGTTCCCCTGTTAACAGCGACTTCCCGACGGAGGTCACGTCAATAGCTTGGACATCAGCGCTGATACACTCGTCTCCAGCTTCGTCTTTGAGAGCAGTCAGATTCACGAATTTCTCGAAATATTCCACGTGAATGTCCATGTCGCTGCCTTGAATTTTGACGCCCGACGAGCCGAGCGCACACAACAGGAAGTCGAAGTCGCCGATCGAGACTTTGAACGTGCTGCCACTTGTACAGTGATCCGCTGAGTTGTTGCTGCTTGAGACGGCTGTGGCGTCGTTGATGGCTGCGATAATCGTGTTGACTGGCAGGATATCGTCGAACTCCGCCCCAGCACACTTGGTCTGCGAGCTGCTGGCTCCGATGGCTCTGGTCGAAACGTACGTGACTCCATCCACGTACGTGTAGTTGACGCCTTTTGACTCGTCAGAAAACGAAGCGAAGGCGTTGTAGAAGACCCTGGAGCCATCGTCAGACACTACGGGCGAAGCGATCATGGATACTTCGGACTGCCCGTAGATGCTCGTGGAGCTGCGCTTGAGGGTGAAGTTGAGTCGTAGTGACGGCCAGTTCGTAGCCCCATCGAGCGACGGGGTGCCAGCGAGGAAGACAGTGAAGAGGAGCACCAGTCCATAGCGAAGTGGGGGCATGCTGCCACAGTACCCGATCGCTTCTTCTAGAGTGATGGCGCCGACCAGTATGCGGACTGTCAGCTGGTCATGGCGACGCGAGAAATGAGCGGATGACTGATGACGCGGGCTGCGAGACCGCCGACCGACGCCATCGGTTGAGGCCTCATTCCCCTAGATTTGCTCACTGCGGTGTGCACAGCACGTCGATGTCGTGTACACGAATTCCACTAAAACGAAAATTGCGACAAGAGGAAAAAACTGAAAATGGATCAAAACCAGCAGTGCAAGTTGAAGTGTTTGCAGAAGGCAAGCCGCGCCCGACTCACTGGGAAAAAACTCGTCGCTACTACATGTAGCTGTGGCTGCATCAACTGACCCACCGCTCGATGCTTTTGATCGAATAAGCGCACAATCACTCTGTGTAGACGATCGAACGGCAAAAAAATGACTTCGGGGGTTGCCAACACGCTGCCTCTCCTCCATGTTTCCCGATGCTAGAGAGGATATGTAGATCCTGCTGATAGGACTTGCCAGTGTGCTGTGCCGGCAGCTCAGGCGCCCTGACTCAGGGCTCAGCGGCGTCGGGAGTCCACCTCGATCATTTTACATTCATCTTCCTGAAGCAACTGTCGCGGGATTCCTCAAAGACCGACACCTTCTCGTTCTCCAGGATGCCGCCGCCTCCTTCTCTCCTGGTGACTTTATTCGTGGCGTTGCTTGCCTTTGCAACGAAGACTTCTGCCACTACGAATACGACGCAATGGCCGTCTCTTCGGTTCCACTTCACGCTCAAGCGCAGCTCCATGAAAGCCTTCGGACAGTCGGAGTTCGACATGTTCGCCAACCCCATCGTGTCTGACCAGCAGCAAGAGGTACTCTACGATGTGTTCGCTACGTTCACTGAAGGAACGACCCTATATAACTACACACTCATCGAGGGTGTCGCCCACTCCTCGAGCACTCCGTACTCCGGCAGCCCTGTGGACGACAGCAGAGCGCCCCCAACGGTGGCCTGTTTGGACTCGGAAGCAGGGAAACTCCCCGCGATCAACGCAATTGTGTCGGCTATTAACACCGCAACAGCAGTGTCGGGAACTGGGGACAAGTCTACCAACTGCTCAAGTGGCAACTTGTTCAAGGTCACGGTGAACGGCATCGACTTCGCCTTATGCTCTTCAGGATCACCAGGTTTTACCATGCAAGGCACCGACATGGATATCGCAGTGGAGTTCTTGGAGAGTGCGATCGATATCCAGACCCCGGCTACAACTGGCAAAGGCGAAGAATGCGTGAAAGTGGCATCTCCAAGCTCCATCACTCCAATCGGCAAGTCGCTTCTAACTGGGGAGCCTGTTCCAAAGCAGTCACGGGGCCTGAAAGCCGCTTTTGAGTTCTCGTTTAGAGACGAGCCCACGTGCACGTGCAAGTCGACGCCGCGTCCGTGCATCTTCATCCACGGTCTGGGTGTGAAGCAGGAGGTGGCGAAGAATCAAGACTGGTTCTCGTACTGGGGCGAGTCCATCAAGGGCCACACGCCGTGCTGCTCTTCCGTCAAGTTTGCGCACTTGAACACGGTAAACAAAACGTGGACGAGCAACACTCAGCAGCATAAAGTCTGTGAGCGCGCGCTCGCAGTGAGCAACTCGAGCACGAAGACCGCGATCAAGGACACCATCATCGTCACACACTCCATGGGGAACCTCATGTTCGCTGGAGTGCTGGCAACGGGGAAGTGCAGCTTGGACTCCAGCTCGACGTGGGTTGGAATGGCTGGGCCGATGATCGGCAGTATGGCCTCCGACTTTGTCCAAGAGTCTTGTGCTGGTGAGACGAACAAACTGTGGGAAGAGGTTGGGGATATCACTGGCCGCTGCCCTCCAAACACGGGGTTGAAGTCACTCGCGTATCAGCACGGCAACCACAGCTCCAAGAGGCTGGATGCTGCCTACGCGGCCGCTCAGAAGGTTTATCGCGAGCAAACCTACGCTCTTATGTGCGGACGGGCGTATTCCGGTTTGACGTCGAAGTACCAAGCCAAATTTTGGGTTTTGGGCCACACAATTCCCCACAAGTCCAAGAAGAACGACGGCATGGTGGAGTTCCAGAGCTGTGCGCCTGGAATTCCTGCGTCAAAATTCGGTACTAATTATCGCGACCGATTCTACGTGACGAGGTTGAACCATTATGATATGCAATTCTTGGCTGGTGACGGCATGCTGGACGAGGCCAAGATGCCTGTGAAGTGGTTCGAGTGCTTGCTCTAATCGGACTAGAGTGCACGTGCATGTAGATGAAGCTTTAGTCACCTGACAACCTGCCACATCATAAAAAAATAGTTGCAAACGCATTAACGACCTGATCAGCTCATAAACCTGCCGAAGCAATTTATACGTTCGTCAAGAATCAATGATCCAACCAAAGCCGACACCATTAATCACAGTTCGTCAAGTATCATAGATGGTGGGTGAGTCGATACCGAAGGTATCACGTACTGTAGAATCGTCGGTGCTTGAGCGATCATTACGCCGCTATACTTTTCGAGATGGTAAAGTGGACAGTGTAGCTGTGTTGTTCGCCCAACTAAACTTAGGCCAAAGCTCACTCCATCATTTTCTGGCCGTCAGCGAGATGTTCTTGCGGCTACTTCGAGTTACGGTAGCGTTCGCAGTACTGCCCGGGCTAATTTCCAAGCGTGCAGCTGGACAGCACAATATCGGTCGCCGTTCTCGCGAACTTCATCATGACGGAGACAAGCACTGGCGGCTGCTTCGCTCCGACTTCAATCTCAAGCGCAACTCGAATCAGTTTTTCAGACGGTCAACCTTCTCAATGTTCGCTAACGCAGTCGTCTCGAGCGATGGCGGCAGTGTCATCTATAACACCTTTGCGACGTTCACAGAAGGCTCGACATTCTACAATTAAGCTTACACTCTCGTGAATGGAACTCCGTTCGTCTCGAAAGTCGCTAAGGACGTCAACGCCGGTAAACCCGTCGTGACGTGTTTGGAATCGGAGTCGGGACATCTTCCACCGATCAACTCAATTATGAGTGCGGTGAACGCAGCTACAGCTGCATCAGGAAGTGGCGACGGCAAGATCCGATGCTCAACAACCCACCTCTTCAAAGTTCTGATTTATGATATCGAGTTTTCGCTGTGTGCGTCCGGATCGGGTCTCAAACTGTACGGAGACGACATGAATATCGCAGTGGAGTACATGGAGAACCCCGCGAATATTCCTACACCTGATGCGAGGGCCAACACATGCAGACCAATAGCGTCACCGATCGCGGTTACATCGATCGGGAGATCCCTGCTTACTGGAAAAATTGCTTCAGCGTATTCCGAGAGGAGGTTGAGAGCTGAATTTGATTGGATTCGAGCTCGACATGGGTGGGCATGGCTGGCCCCATATAGGGAAGCATGGGCTCTGACTGTGTCCAAACGTCTTGTGCTGGCGAGACCAACAATTTACTGGAAAGTGTGGCCGGTATCACTGGAAAATGCCCCCCTGTAGTGTCTTTGGCCTACCAAGTCGAGAGATTCAGCTCTTCAGAGCACAATGCGGCGTACACTGCGGCTCAAAAAGCCTATACGGCGAATGTGCATGCTCTGATGTGCAGTGAAGGCTATTTGGGGCTTGTGTCGCGGAGTTTTGGGTGCTCGGTGCGGCTGTCCCGCACAAATCCAGCGACAACGATGACATGGTCCCAATTCGGCGATACGTGGCGATCTCGCTTCTTACAAGAACAAGCTGAACCATTATGACAGCGAGTTCTTGTATGGGGATGGAGTTCTGAGTGAAGCGAAGATGCCGGTCAAGTGGTTTGAGTGTCTGTTGTAGTGAATCGCGTAAATTTACGTGTAAAAATGTTTGTTCTAGAAAAATATATGTTACAGTATAAACCCCAGATGGCTACACCTTGCTGTATCGCTTGTTTCGCTTTCACGTGCGGACAACAGCGAAGGAAGACCGTCGATAGATTTGCCTGGACAATGTTTTGGACCGGACTGTCGATGCTCATGATGCAGTTGAGGAATTGCTCGTGGACGGGAGGTGATATCGACAGCGGGCTTCCCGCTAACTGCAGCGGGGCTACATACAAATTCCTGTATTGGCCGTACATATGCTAAAATCAAAAACGGGCTGCTGGTACAGAAATATGCTTTTGGGATCGATTTGCATATTTTGACATGAGTTGGTACTTTTTAGCATACATGTAGTTCGTATGGGCTTCCTGTTTGGAGCCCCAGACAAGAACTGCTTCGCGAGCGTACTGCGTTGTCGATAGCTCCACCAGCTCTGAAGGCAAGTCGACCACAACAGTGTAATACTTGTAATCACTGTCATAAGCTGCATACTAAGACGTAAGCACGATTTTAGATCCGCTCAGGTTGTGATCCCCTTTGGAAGACCATCGATCCGCTTCGGAAGTATCATCGATCCACTTGGGTAAATCATCGATCTGCTTGGGTAGATCATCGATCCGCTTGGGTAGTATCATCGATCCACTTGGGTAAATCATCGATCTGCTTGGGTAGATCATGGATCTGCTTGGGTAGATCATGGATCCGCATTATCAATAGAGTGTCATGCATTTGGTTGGCCTCCCATGAGCCTGCAGTCGGCACTATTTTGTCTTTTTTTTCTACATGCATCGTAAGGCATTTTACAGCTCACGATAAAGATCATGTATATGGGTTTCATGTTCAAGTACTTCTACCTAGCTTTCACGCCTATTCTGAGGTCTACCGATAGCATTCTGTCGTGCATATATTAGTGTACCGAAACGCATGCCTAGGTGTGAATGGCTGCAGGTGGAACTTACTGGTGGGACTTAGTAAAACAATACACAACCTACCACTACTCATAGCGAAGACTCCAGCCAGCTCCCCTCATACTTCCACCCCAGACGCTAGCTACAGGTAGGCTACATGTATTGAAGCCGTTCATTGTACGTTAGTATTGTACCAACGTTTGCCAGTACTGTTGCGCCTGTCCTCGCTCCCCGCTGCAGTTAGCGGGAAGCCCGCTGTCGATATCACCTCCCCTCGTGGACCAACAGTCCAACAGTCTGTTGAACACTGGCAGTGGTTGATGATCTCGATTGAGTGTGTCACATTTGCTTTTCTTTCAGCGTGGACGAACTCCAAGACAAGGTGCCGCTTCATCCAGCAGCGCGATGGCGTCGTCATCTCTGCTGACGCTGGAAGTCATTTTGACAATTTTATTCGCGCTGCTAGCCCCAGCAGCGCTAAGTTTGGAGACCACCCAAGACGAAATTCCTATCCAGCAGCAGCAAAGTCCGACGACGGAATGGCCCTCTCTCCGATTCAACTTCTCGCTCAAGCGCAGCTCCATGGCAGTGCACGGCCAGTCGGAGTTCGACATGGTCGCTGACCCTGTCGGATCGAGCGGTGGCTCGCACGCGGCTTATAACGTGTTCGCCTCGTTCCAGCAAGACACGATGACCCACAACTACACTCTCGTCGATGGTGCAGCCTACTACGCGACCAGTAACGGAGATAACGCTGCTGATCGCTCTCCAGTACAATGTTTTGACCCAGAACTGGACCATTTGCCGCCGATTAAGGCCATCGCCGCTGCGCTGAACGAGGCCGTGGCTATTACGAGTGTCTCTGGTATCAAGTGTTCGACGGGCAACTTGTTCAAGGCTTCTGTCAACGACATTGAGTTTGTCCTGTGCGCTTCTGGGTGGTCGGGGCTCAAGATGTACGGCAGTGATATGGACATTGCAGTGGAGTATCTTCCTACGCGAATCAACATCTCGGTACCGACGCTGAACGAAGCAACGCTGCGTGAATGTCGTACAGTGGACGCCCAATTTGCTGTGAGTTCGACTGGGAAGGCACTTTTGACAGGCCGACCAATTCCATTTCAAGCCCCGAGACGACTGAAGGCCGACTTTGACTTCTCTTGGGGACAATCTTCCTCGTGTTCGTGCAAGTCGACTCCGCGCCCATGCATTTTCATTCATGGCATGGGCGTGCGCTACGAGTTGCCGGACAACCAGGATTACTTCAAGTACTGGGGCAATTTAACCGATCACGCGCCGTGCTGCACGTCGATCAAGTACGCGGTCTTGAACACCGTCAACAACACGTGGACAAACAACACGCAGCAGCAACAGGTGTGTGATCGCGCATTGGCAGTCAGCGAAACAAGCACCGAGTCGACAATCACGGACACTATCGTTATCACGCACTCAATGGGGAACCTCATGCTGGCTGGAGCGATTGCTACGGGCAAGTGCAGTCTTGACTCCAGTTCGACGTGGGTAGGACTGGGAGCGCCGATGAAGGGGAGTATGGCGTCCGACTTTATTCAAGAATCGTGCGCTGGCGACAGCAATTTTGTACTAGAAGCGCTGGTCGAAGGCAGTGGGCGGTGTCCTCCCACTTCTGCGCTCAAGTCAATGTCGTACCAGGGGGAGAAGCACAGCAACGACAAGCTTGATGCGGCCTACAAAGCGGCACAAAGGGCTTACTCGACCAACGTCTCGGCTCTTATGTGCAGCGACAGCTTCTCTGGGCTCATCTCGTCGGACCAAGTCAGTCTTTGGGCTCTCGGAATCGTGGGACACCATCACTCCCTCCGCAATGACGGATTGGTGGAGTTCCAGAGCTGCGCCGTGGGGATTCCGGAGTCAAGGTTTGGCAGAACTTGGCGCGATAGGTTCTACAAGTCGAAGCTGAACCATTACGATATGCAGTTTAAGTACGGAGACGCGTTGTTTAACAAAGCGAAGATGCCGGTCAAGTGGTTCGAGTGCCTGCTGTAAGTAAACCTTCGAAGTAGATTTTTTTTAGCATATTGAATGCTAGAGAAGAAACGATTATTATCGGGTAATTTAAAAAGTAGAAGTACTTAAGTTCTTTGCAGTGGTGTTATCAGCAAACAAACTAAGGTATGAATAAAATATGTCGGCCGCTTGCTTATACTTCTTCAAGTGTACATTATAATACTTCATTTGAAAATAGATGAAAAATTGGTCGTTTTGTCTTAGCGTCATAGGCTAAGGTATAAAGGTTTTGACGCGTTGCCTCTGCCTCGTACCCTTTGTGCTGTTTCTCTGATCATTTGCTGTTAAAGTGGCTTCAAATGCTAGCAGGCCTCTCAAGGCAGCTCATCTGTCTGAGTTTTCACCGAACGAGATCCTTTGCTGTAGCAGCTCGGAACTCTCCTGTCCAGTATATCAGGTTTAAGAGCACCTACAGACCGTCGCACAAGGACGTCTTCATTGATATCAATCAAACCCGGCTTGAACGAACTGCCAATGTGATCGTAAACTTGCGGATTCCAGCTGTGTGTCGCCCGGACAGAGTACCAATGCGAGGATAAAGCTATCGAGCGTCTCAGAGACCAAAGCCGGATGCCAGCCAGCAAACTCTCGCCATGATCACAGTCTGCAGCATTTTAATAGTAAATGGTGCGAGTTTGCGTCGCAATAAACCGGAGGGTTCGATGCTCAAGCGCCTTCGTACGTGATAATGGGCAGCACAGCGTGAAATCCACCACGAGTGTAGCCATATCACGGTTCACTGCCATCCAGCATAATCACCATCTTGAGATCACTCCGAACGGTAAATGAGACCAGGGAGATTGGCTGTGAGGACCTGCAGCTCAGTCTGCAAGTTGCTCCGAGCCTCCCGAGTTCCTCCGACGTCCCAGTGAAGCAATATGCGGGCTTCCTACGTCTTGTTCCTGTGTGGTACCGTCTTGGCCAGCGGCTGCGCTCAGTCGACGGCAAGTGAGGCGATGATCTCAACGATGGCGTCTCCTGAATTGATGCGCTCGGACGAGAGCAACGCGAGAAATCTCCGTGGTCTGAAGGAACTCGAAGAGGAAGAGGAAGACCGAGTGTTGACGCTGTCGAAGTTGTCGTGGGAGAAGCTTGAGAATATCTACATCAACTCGAATAACATTCAAGCGACGAAGTTTGCAAAGTGGGAAGCCAAAAACATGGGCCAGGCCGACATCATGCGCAAGATTCGAGCCTTCGACAGCACGAATGAAAGGCATTGGGGGATCGCTGCGGCGTACGCACAATATCTCAAGGACGGTACGGTGACGGCGCCCGGTTCCATTAAACGCATGGAGCAGCCTCCTGCCCGACCTGCCCCCGTTGAACATGTGCCGAACGAGAACAGTTTGATACTGAAGGGCCTCTGGAACTGGTTGACTGGGAAAGAATAGGCAGCATCACCCCCACAAATTCACAGCTATAATAATAATATGCAATGTGAATATGAATCTTCAAGACTTGTTGTGCATATTAACAAGCGACTTCAACGCCAACGAAGGCAGATCGACTTGCTGCCCTCGTGTTTGCAATGTATTTTATACCGCTCCACGAGCTGGCTGCTGTTACATGTATAATAATAGTGGTTACCCTCAATATATCTTCTAGAAACAAAATACATGTACCGCGGTATATACCCAAGAGCGACGTAAAATCCAGAGCTCTTCCGGCAGAGCACGGCCTTGTTCTTGCTACAATATGAGTTCTCTGCGTGGGACCGGGGTTCGCGCTCAGCGAACGGGGCGGCGACTTGGGATATGAGAAGAGTAGGAACTTGTAGCGTTTCGCTCGTTAGCGCAAACGTGCCGATCGCATCGACTCGCCCCGCGCCGCGGATATCTCTCGGACTGCTTCCCTTGCGGGTCGCACGCTGCGCTGCCTCCCGTAGCGCGCGCAGCTAAGAGAAGGCCTCCCCCTTTTAACCTTGGCCCCACTATGGGGGACTTCCGAAGAGTTCAGCTTTACTGGCTCTTTGGAGGTCTTCGTCGTCTGTCGGTTGTGCTCTCTTCAAGAGAGTCTCTTGGCGTTGGAAATGAGTAGATCAACAGTGGCACTGAATAGGGCCAGTACTGTGGGTCGATCGGCAACAGTACCTGCTATTCCTTATAGCCATTTCAGAAAAGAGCCAATAAAACTATTGTGTACAGGTTGTTTCGGGGACGGGTGTCATGGGCGTCAAATCTCCAAACGCCCGAGGTGTGGACTGCACCACCACACCCAAGAACTCACAGCGAAATCCCTGGGGACACCGACACCTCCTCAGAACGAGCAAATCCATGTGAAGCTGACGCCTGGGCTCAAACCCGTGCACCACTCACACAGTTAATGAATCGGAGGCTTAGTTTTAGCAACCCTGGGAGGGCCGTTTCACCCCCTCCCCATACATAAACCAAGTGAGCACTGTTGACCACTGTTGACGATCGGCGATTGAATGACTTCCGAAATGTACCGGCACTGTGACGTAATCAAGGAATTGCAGGTAATGTTTTGCTCACCGTCAGTTTGTTTTCTTTTCCCGAACACACACTACGCCACGAACTTGTGGGTCAGATGTCCTCCCTTGTATCCATAGCAATAGTCACGCTTGCGTTATTCTTTGGACTCGCGCTAAGCTTGGAAGGCAGCTCAACCGAGACTTCGAACCGACGGCAACAACAGCCTGGCCTCCAGAATCCGACGACGGAATGGCCCTCTCTACGACTCAATTTCTCGCTCAAGCGGAGCGCCATGGCAGTCCACGGCCAGTCTGACTTCTCGATGGTCGCTGAGCCAGTCGTGTTGGCTGGTGGTTTACGCGTAGTTTACAGCGTATTCGCCACCTTCCTGCAAGACTCAGTGGTTCACAACTACACGCTCGTCGACGGCACCGCCTACTACGTGGCCAGTAACGCTGATAATACCGCGGCTCCTGTGACAGCAGAATGTAAGGACCCTGGACTGGGCAAGTTGCCGCCTATCAACGCCATCGCGGCATCGCTGAACCAAGCCACACCAATTACCAGCGTCTCCAGCGGAATGGGCATCATCGAGTGCTCGAAACACAACTTGCTGATGGTGTCCGTAGACGGCAATGACTTCGCGTTGTGCGCTTCCGGGTTGTCGGGATTTCAAATGTACGGAAGAGATATGAATATCGCGGTGGAGTATTCTAACACGCGGATGAACATCTCAGCTCCAGCGCGGGATCAAGGAAAGCTGCGTGGATGCCCTGCAATGGCTTTACCGTTCGCAGTGACTTCGACTGGAAAGGCACTTTTGACAGGCCGACCGATTCCATTTGAAGCCCCGAGACGACTGAAGGCCGAGTTCGACTTCTCGTGGGGAGATTCTTCTACGTGTTCGTGCAAATCGACACCACGCCCATGCATTTTCATCCATGGTATGGGTGTCCGTACCGAGTTGCCTGAAAATCAAGACTCTTTAAAGTACTGGGGCAACGTGACCGATCACGCGCCATGTTGTTCGTCGATCAAGTACGCGGTCTTGAATACTGTGAACAACACCTGGACAAACGACACGCAGCAGCAAAAGGTCTGCGATCGCGCACTTGCAGTCAGTGAGACGAGCACCGAGTCGACAATCACTGACACTATCGTCGTCACGCACTCAATGGGGAACCTCATGCTGGCTGGAGCGATAGCTTCGGGGAAATGCGGTCTTGCTTCCAGCTCGACGTGGGTGGGTATCGCCGCGCCGATGAAGGGGAGCATGGCGTCTGACTTCATCCAAGAATCATGCGCGGGAAATTCCAATTTCGTGGTCGAAGCAATGGTCGAATATAGCGGACGATGTCCTCCCACTACAGCGTTGAAGTCAATGCCGTACGAGGGAGGGAGCCACAGCACAGCGGAATTGGATGCAGCCTACAGAGCCGCACAAGAAGCTTATCGAACCAACGTGTCTGCTCTCATGTGCAGCGAAAGCTTCTCAGGTCTGCTATCGACGAGACAACCTGTTCTTTGGGCACTCGGAATCGTGGGACAGCACCACTCTCGCCGCAATGACGGCATGGTGGAGTTCGATAGCTGCGCGGTTGGAATTCCTGCGTCAAAGTTCGGCGATACCTGGCGAGATCGCTTCTACAGGACAAAACTTAATCACTACGACATGCAGTTCAGGTTTGGGGACGCGTTGTTCGACAAGGCAAAGATGCCATTGAAGTGGTTCGAGTGTCTGCTATAGCTCGGTTCCGGTAGAAGTTTTGGATACTGCGCTAGTAGCGTATTTCTTAGATAGAACAAAATTAAAGCTTCATAAAGGTGTTTGATTCTTGTGGTAAAATCCTAGGTTACGTACCTAGAAGAATCTTTCCTCTCCGTTCATGCCTTCAGCCATGATGTCTCTCAAACTGTGCAAATTGTGGATCGTAAGTGGGCCACCTTCGCCTTCATCGCCACTGCCGATACTAATCGTCTCGTTCATACTGGCGATGCGGTAAATCTCGTCGTCCTCATCATCCGCTCGACTATTCTCAAATAGCTGGCGATCAGACTCCTCCTTTAGGTTCCACTTGACCTTGATAAAGTCGATGCGGTTGAAGATATCCCCACGATGCCCACAAAGCCAAACTTGCAGCGCCAACGACGGGTGTAACGGGGTTACACGCACAAGTGGCTACAGTCACTTGTAACTCTAACAGTTACGTTAACTGTTAGAGAATGGTTACTTCCTCGGCCTTGATGTACGTTACATCAAGTGCCACATTCATTTACGACCACCACGACGAGTGGTCCATAGACATTTAGGATTCCTATTGGTTGAAAGCAGCATCTTTTAACCAATGAGTGACATGCATAGCAAAGGAATTCTGCCAACCAGCCGTTGGCAGATTCCCAACTTAGAATATTACATTTAGAGGAGGTCAGAAACATAAAACAAAAATAACAGTTCTCATTTTAACCCAAAAACATTATTTGGATCGTTTATTTAGATTAATCTATACTCGGAGGCCCGAGTATAATTAACTCTAGTTTAAACTAAGCTACGCTTCCTCATACACGAGCGCACACGTGTAAGCTGTTGTAGTGAGCCAAGGTAGGCCCACTACAACGGGTATCTCTCTTGGACCGCTGCTAGAACCGGCATTAACCTGTGCCGCATGTACAGCTCAGACCAACTGCGGTCCACCTTCGACTTGTACGGATTACCAATGTAGATCTCGGGCATACGACGACAAGCCGCCGCTCCAAGATCCTCCTCGCTTGTTTCCGCAAGTAGCTTCAATAACTCGACTATCTCGCTGTAGAATCGGGGAGTTGCCTGCAGAGTGCGCTCGTGGCCACTCACTCGGATCTGAATAGTAAGGACCTTCTCGAGAGCCTCTTGGTCTCTTGCGATGCACCGAAGATACTCGAAAATGCCCTTGCCTGTCAGACGAGCAGGCGCCAACTCGAGCGACCGTAGCGACTTCATCCGCGCAAGAGAGAGCAAGGTGCGATCCGTTAGCGTATCGACGGACTTGACGTTGTAGTTGGTGTAGCCCGAGCAATCCGACATCGTAATTGTCTCCAACCGTGGGTAACGATCCGCCACCGCCTCCCAGAACTCGTGCCCGTACAAACTCGTGTTCACATAGCGCGATCGCTCATTGCGACGATAATCGATAGCAATCGACAGCTTCGTCAGCGCGGGACAAGCTCTCAGCACGGCAGCGATCTCCAAGGCCAGCAAGCCGTAACCAGGTCGACTGGCTTCCACGCCTTCTTCGTCGTCGTTCGGAGGCGGCGCCACGATGTGCCCATCGCATTCACGGAAGTAGCGATGGTAGTTCTAACACTCGTTGGCAGACAGCGACAGCTCCGTCAACATTGGCTTCAGATAGTCGCCAAATACTTGAAAGAACGGGTCCGCGAATGGAACAACGGACCAGCTGAATGTCTTCAGATTCTTGCACGTCTTGTTAAACTTCTCCCACGTGTCCACTGTGATCGCCCACATGTCGTAGCACTGGGCGTCTCCGTGCACCGTCACCTTCTTGTAGCCGTCCAAGTACTCGATTTGCGGACAGAACTTCACGGCCTCTATGAACTCCGTCGTGCTGCGAAGCCGCTCCACCTCGTTCCTCGTCGGCGCCGTCAGCTGTCGCAGTCCCCGCCCAGTCTTCTTGTCGTGCCACTTCTCCAGCGACTGATACAAAGCCTTCATCAACTTCTCGATCGGAGCTCCATACACAGCGTTCGTATACTCGTAGTGGTCTTCGCTAACAAACCCTCGGCTTGGCAGAACTAGCGCCTCCAAGCAGCAGCAATGATTCGACGCCGCCTCCAGAATCTCCGGTACGTGTCGGCTCACCAACGATAACTCGCTCAGATCCAGCCTCTTCAAGTTGAATAAATGCCCAAAAATCCGGTCCCAGTCGATGTCCGAGTCGTCCAGAGCTCCCGGTTTTGGGTCGTAGCCGCTCTCCTTCCTCCCCAAGCTCACAGTCAAAGAGCGCACAGCGGGTCCCTTGCTCTCCGCCAATTGATACATTGGTGGGATGTCCTCCGCCGTCATGGAGCCTTCCGAGCCTAACGTGAGCGAAGAAGCTCTGAACTGCTCAGCTAGAACTTTCATAGTTTGTAGCGAATGCTTGGACACAAACGCAACACGTTGCAGGTGGTAGGGCGACAGGAAGGGCGCGCGGGGCACTACCACTTCTGTGGCGAATCCGTCGACTGCGAACTCGAAGATGTGGGAGAGCACGGGAAGCGGGAGGGAGAACAGCGTCGGCGCCATCGTGGAAACGGACGTCTCGAGTCGAGGAATCTTGAGTGGCATGAGCAACGGTCTGCTGGGGGCGCAGGTAGAGAGGGGGGGAGAAGGCGGTTAGTCCAGCGTGCGACCTTGAAGTGAGACCAGTTGAATGGTCTCAAATTTCTGTTTCTGTAATTGATTAGCGATATTTCTATAAAAAGTTGAAAATTGAACATTCCTGTTTTTGTACTCATTCTATAGTATATATTAGTAATGCAATATAATAGTACAAATTGAAGTGTAGAAATACATGTAAACGGGCAATGGGTATCCCCCGATACCGGATACGACTCTCCCAGAGTTTGTTTGCTTCGTCGCTAATGCCGTGGAAAACCTTGGAATGTCGTCCACGTGTGGTTTTTGAGCTGGTGCGCGCCAAGTTCATTGCCTGGAATGCTTGTGGTGGAGTATTACAATTTGTAATACTCCACGCGGATTTGTAATTTACAAATCCGCGGCCCCTCCATAAGGAATAGCACAACGCGTTTCGCCTGTATCTCCGGCGAGCCGCACTGTATCAATCTTACAGTATACATTCTCCTTGTGTAGGAAAGGCAAAGCCAGGGGTACCAATCGTCGGCAGAGCACCTGTTGAAAACGCGTTCGCGATCGGTACGTTCGCGATCATCTTCGCCATCGGAGATTCCGCCGCCGATCAACACGACGGAGCAAAGTTGTATAGAACTGAAAGTAGAATGGTAGGAAGCTGAACATGAGAATGTATTATTAAGTGCCTATAATACAGTAGCTAAATATGGAGACGACAATGTCGATAGGGGCTGTACCTGTAGCAAGCTGAGTTGACTATGATGTCACCAATGCTCCGGTACCTCGTGCTTCGTGGCCCTTGTCTTCCTCTGTATGACACACTCGTTGCATAGACCTTGGCAATTCACAGCAGCATCTTCCAAGGAGAAATGACAAAGTTGCGAAAACAAACTCTGGCACATCATTTCGCTTTTTTCTAGTCAACCGGACAACAGGAAAGTCATTCACCACGCCAACAAAGTCAGAGGTCGAATGCCGTTCACTCTTGTCGGCTTGGCGGCGCTCTTCGCAGTGCTGCTGCATGCAGCGCTCGCGGTAACCGTGGCTACAGCGCCCCAAAGCAGGATACAGACCCCACAGCACGAGCAGCAGAACTACCGGAGCGAGACGACGCCCGACTGGCCGTCACTTCGCTTCCACTTCAGACTCAAGCGCAAGTCTACCCGCGTTTATGGGTATAATGAGTTCGACATGATCGCCAAGCCCGTTGTGTCTGAAGATGGCGCCACTGTGCTCTACGACGCCTTCGCCTCGTTCACAAACGGCTCTACGACGTACAACTACACTCTGATCGACGGCGCCGCCTATGCATCAAGCAGCTCAAGCGCAACCTCCGCTACGTTGACGAGGTGCTTGGAGTCAGAGTCTGAATCTCTACCTCCGATTAACAATATCGTGGCGGCGCTGAACGGAGCTACAGAGGTTTCAAGTGATTCCCATGGCGTCCAGTGCTCAGCAGGTCGACTGTACAAGACCTCAGTGGAGGGCATTGAATTCGCAGTGTGTGCGTGTGAATCGTCAGGCTTTACGATGCGAAGTGGTGCCGTGGATATCGAGGTGGAGTTTTTAGAGAAATCTATGGAGTTTGGCGCAGCAGGAGAGTGTGCCAAGACCGTGCTGCCCACTCCCGTGACGTCGGTTGGGCAGACGTTACTCACAGGAAAGCTTGATGCTGATGCGGTTGGAGGCGAGAGGAAGCTGAAGGCTGCCTTTGGCTTTTCCTGGGGGAAGAAATCGTCGTGTTCCTGTAAATCTGCTCGAAGACCGTGTATTTTCATCCACGGGTTGGGCATCAAGGACGAACTTCCACAAAACCAAGACTCCTTTGAAGGCTATTGGGGGGACGAATTGCAGGAACACGCGCCGTGCTGCTCGTCGATGAAGTACGCGGTCTTGGACACGGAGCACTACGCCTGGACGGATGCTGCTCTGCAAAAGAAAGTATGCAATCGCGCCCTCGCAGTGAGCAACTCCAGCATCAAGTCGAGGATTTCCGACACTATTGTCATCACCCATTCGATGGGCAACTTGATCCTGGCTGGAGCGATTGCTACGAAGAAGTGCAGTCTGGCTGCCAGCTCCTCCTGGGTCGGTCTAGCGGGGCCAATGAGCGGGAGCATGGCCTCGGACTATTTCCAAGCTTCGTGTGCTGACAACACCAACGCTATCGTTGAACAGTATGCTGATGTTGTCGGAATGTGTCCGATTCAAGCCGCGATCAAGTCTATGTCGACCGAGAACGGCAACTACAGCTCGACCGATCTTGATGCCGCTTACAAAGCTGCTCAGAGCGTGTATCAGAAGAAGGTGGACGGGCTGATGTGCAGTGAGAGCGATGTCGGTCTCGTATCGCTCTACCAGCCCAAGTTTTGGGCGATGCACCACTTGATCCCGTACAAGTCGAAGGAAAATGACGGAATGGTGGAGTTCAAGAGCTGTGCGGGCGGGTTTCCAGCCTCGCAGTTTGGGGCTACCTGGCAGAACCGCTTCTACAGAACGAGACTCAACCACTACGACATGACCTTCCGGGAGGGCGATGCGCCGTTCGACAAGGCAAAAATGCCTCTAAAATGGTTTGAATGTCTGTTGTAAAGGATACTTATGAACGGGTGACGGGATTATACTAGTGAGGTAAGTTACCTCAGGTAACAGAGTGCGTCAAAGTATTAAAGATAAGAATACAAACTTTGCAGTCGTATCGTTTAGTCTGCTGTCGTTTTTTTTAATATGCGAATGCCCAGACTCCTCCCCTACTCCGGAAGACAAACGCAACCGCATGTACTGTAGCTTCGTGAGCGTATCTATTGATCTGTAAACTGTGCGCTTGAGACTTCTCCTCTTGAATTCCGGAGTTCAAGATCTAACATGCAGCCCACAGCGAGCTGCAGCTCACGGTGAGCCTCACCCGATTTCCAGTTGAGGTTGTTCATCAACCAAATCAAGAGGAAATCTTCAACGTGTAAACCTCCCTCCATCTGGTCAGACCTACAAGCGGTACAGTACTTTAGGCACTTCTGCTGAGACTCACAGTCAGTGCTGTCAATGACAACCTCGATTACATTGTATGACAGCTTGCCAGTTCCTTGACATGTCTGCTGAAACTTGTTGACACGAAGTCCACCAGAAGCGGCATTTGTACCGGTGGTGGACCTGTCCATCATCAACCCCCTGGCCAATCTTAGAGGAAACCCCTGGCATAATGCACAATTCCTCAGCTGACATGCAAAATATACAGTACGGAATTGAGGTCTGGTCGGCTGCGCGGAGCTGATCCGAACTTGAGGTCTTCGACTCAAGGGCCTTTGACATGGGCGATTGGTTGAACCAATTTGGTTCTCCATTGAGCTTCGGCATGTAATGATGCAGTCCTACGCTGGTCACTGCGTGCCGGTCGCTGTACATGTACAGCGAAGGGCTTCTCATTTGCGGATTTCCATCGCTTCAGCTCGTGGCGGTCGGTAGCCGAAATGCCGTCGGCGTTCGTCTTCTTTTTCTTGGCGATCTCCTTCGCGCTCTCAGTGCCGACAAGTGCGACGCAGAATGAAGGATACTTGACGCTTCAGCCGCGTGGACGCAGCTTGTCTGCATCAGAGTCTACTGATTGGCCTTCGCTGCGTTTCCACTTCAAGCTCAAGCGCAACACCATGGACATGTACGGCCAAGACGAGTTCTCCGTGTACGCCAACCCCGTCGTGTCTGCCAACGGATCCAGCGTCCTGTACGACGTCTTCGCCTCCTTCCAAGAAGACGCAATCGAATACAACTACACTCTGGTGGACGGAGTTGGGTACCTGAGGAGTGGCAGTCTCGAAGCAGGCCCTGCAGCATCGTCCGTGCAGTGCTTAAGCTCGGACATGGACGACTTCCCTCCGGTCAACGCCATTGTGCCAGCATTGAACGCTGCTACGACCCTATCAAGTGCCTCCAGAAGTACAAGAGCCAAGATCAACTGCCCTGTTGGCAATGTGTATAAAGTGTCTGTGAGTGGCTTCGACTTCGCTGTCTGCGCTGCCAGCGACGCTGGGTTTCAGATGTACAGTCGGGACGTGGATATTGGCGTGGAGTATCTCGATAGTCGAGTGAGTATCGTGTCTCCGAAGACTGACAGCTCGGAAGAGTGTGGGGCCGAAGTCCAGTCGAACATTGTGACGGCTATAGGCAAGTCGCTCCTCACGGGGAAGTCGGTGGCGGTGAATAGTTCGAGGAAACTGGCAGCTGAAATTTCTTTGTGGTACGACGACGATCCGGTATGTTCGTGTAAGTCCACCCCACGTCCGTGCATCTTTATCCACGGCCTCGGTGTCCAGGACGAGATGCCGGAGAACGAGGATTCTTCGATATACTGGGGGAATATCACCAACCACACGCCGTGCTGCTCCTCCATCAAGTACACGCACCTCAACACGATCAACAACACGTGGATGAACGTCACTCAGCAACGGAAAGTGTGCGACCGCGCACTTGCAGTGAGCAACACGAGCACGGACTTCCTCATTAGCGATACGATTCTCGTGACGCATTCGATGGGAGGGCTCATGTTGGCTGGAGCATTGGCGAATGGGCTCTGTGCGTTGTCCCCGAGCTCAACGTGGATTAGCACGGCAGCGCCGATGCGAGGAAGCATGGGATCCGACTTTGCGCAAGACACTTGCGTCGGGAACACGAACTTCCTGGCGGAGTTCCTGGCAGAGTACAAGAGCCAGTGCCCCGTGAGTGTTGCGTCCAAGTCGGTGGTGTACGAGGACGGAGCGTACAGCTCCATCTACCTCAAAGTGGCGTATAAATCCGCCCAAGAAGCCTATCGGACGAATGTATCAGCTCTCATGTGCAGCGAGGGCTTTTCGGGGATTCTCTCCTCGTACCAAGCCAACTTTTGGGTCCTGGGCCACCTGATCCCGCACAAGTCCAGCAAAAACGACGGCGTAGTGGAGTTCGAGAGCTGCTCGGCAGGCATCGAGGCGTCCAAGTTTGGAGATACGTACACCGATCGCTTCTACCGGACCAAGCTGAATCACTATGACATGCAGTTCCGGGGCGGCGATGCATTTCTCAATAAGGCGAAGATGCCGCTGAAATGGTTCGAGTGCTTGCTCTAGCCCGAGAGACTATTATAGGTATCAGAAAAATGCAAAGCTGCCACCACTGAATCGACTCAAAATTAGGTTGCGAAATGGTCCCCTGCTTCAAGCATTCGCTTATGCTGAAGCTATTTTACGCCCCTAACATTAGTCTTCATCACTCCTTACAATGTTCTGGAGGGTCGTATGGGGCGTCTACGACGCGTGCTGGCGCACATGGTACGCCGTACACGTCGAGCACAAGGGCGCGTACTCGCTGGAGCGACTGCAGCTGTTGCACCACTTCCTCGACCATCAGAGCCCCAGTATCACCTCAACGCTGCTCAACGTCATCGTGGCTATTGCAACCCCCGTACCCTGCCTTGTTATCGCGCTGGTGTCCGACGCTATCCCATTAGCCCCGCCTGAAGATGGTCCGCGAGCCAACGGGATGTTCTGGGTCCGGTGCTGGCTGATCATGGGCTCGTTCACCCTGGCGGTGCTGCTGCCAATGCACCACCCCGTTGTCGCCCCGATTCCAGAGCGAAAAGCGTGGCTGTACTTCATGTCGGCGGGGATTTCGGCAGTGTATACGTGACAGGCTCCGGGTGCGCTGGGCCTGTCGTAGCGAAGGTGCGTGGAGTGGTTGTGTTGCTTGCTTGTTGTTGGGTAAAATGCAAAGTGAGATTGATTCCGTTAAGTCTTCGGGCTAACTACGTGCTCTAGGCCTTCCTCTAGGTTCTCCTTAGTGTCGTTCTAGAAGCTGAGCTAACCTATACTAAATGCAAGTGTTTTTCTGTTTTCGTAATCCTATATATGCATGTTTGTATACTTGTGCAGGTAGCGTTCTGGATTCCGGGCGCCAGGCAGTCTTGCGCAAGCCTGGCGCCAGCCTTCACGCGACGTTGCGCGCGGACTTCTTGTGGCGGCGGAGGCGGCGGCGCTGCGACGCCTGCCTTCCTGGCCACCAGGCACGTAGTTCCTCGTGCATGTCTGTTGCTGGCGTACCCGCTTGCGTGGGTGCCAGCAGCAGACATGCTGCATCATGACATCCCCGGACTTTTAATCGCGTTGGCGCTGTTGACGGAACTTGTGGAGAAGTTCACGCCAATGCGATACCCGTTTTAGCTTGACCTCGTATTCCCATGTGTTTTCTGAATCGGGGAGTCCATGCCACTTGACCAACCAGAGACGTTTGTTGTTGCGCTGTTTCTGCTGGAGCAGAGCTTGGGAAATGCAGTTCTTCGTCGGTGGCATCGTCGAGGAGTACTGGTGCAGATTTGGGCAAAGGTCGCGACGCGAAGCGTTGAGGGTTCGGAACGTCATGCTTGAGGAACTCCACGTTGAAACTTCTGGTGAAGACGACTCATGTGGCGCGGTAGCTTGAGCCAAAGCATGCTACGTTGGAATTTATCATCTTCTCGATCTTGAACGGGCCGACGTACCGCATTGCCAACTTCTCGCGGTTGAGTTCCGTGTTGGCCGTGATGCGCTTGAGAGGCAAGTTACGCGTATCCAGCAATACGAGATCTCCTTCCTTGAACTCCACGTCTCGGCGCTTCCTGTCGTAATACTTCTTTGACGTTCTTGTGCTGCCAGGAGATTCTTGCGGGCCAATTCAACGATCTTCTTGCGTTCTTCAGCAAACTTTTGCGCGAAGTCAACTAGTGGAACATCTTCATCACGAACTTCACCAGGTGTGATCTGGGATACTAAGTTCCTGACCTTGCGTCCTGTGTCCACTTCGAACGGCGTAAACGTTGTCGAGGAACTCTCCAGCGTCGCATGTGCGTACTGATTGTTCCCAAATGCGTAGCCCAGTCTCGACCATGGTAGGACACCATGCACCGTAATGCATCTTCCAAGACAAGGTTCTGACGCTCAGTCTGTCCATCTGCTTGGGCACGATATGCCGTGGTGAGCGACAACTTGACCCCATGATATCCATGAGCGACTTCAAAACTTTGATGTGAACTTGGGGTCTCGGTCGCTGATGATCACCTTTGGCAGACCGTGATGACGAACTACTCTTCAAAGAAGATGCGGGCAACTTCTGGAGCATCCGTCGTCGTATGTGTCGGAATGTACTTGGGCCGCTTGGACAGTTTGTCCACCACAGTCATGATTGCATCGAAGCCATTAGAAACCGGTAGCCCTGTCACGAAGTCCATAGTAACTACTTCCCAACACTCGCTCGGGACTGGAATTGGCATCATAGTTCCTTTCTTTGCGCGCGGTACTAACTTTCCATCTAGCACACGTCCCACAGCTTGCCACGTACTCCTTCGTGTCCTTCTCCAACGTGGGCCAGAAGTACCACTGAGCAACCCTCAATTGCGTTCGACGGATTCCAGGATGAGCTGCCGTGGGTGCATCATGGAATTCTTCCAAGATGTTCGTGATTAGCCGGGCGTTATTGGGAACACACAGCCTGATGACTGAATGACCTGAACGCTTGTACAGAAGCCCATTCGATTTGACGAAGTCTGCAGATTTGTCCGGTCGGTTCCATACTTCCTGAACGCGGGGTCTTTCTTGTATCCAGCCTGGAACTTCTTCTTCTGGTCTTCACCAAATGGACGCTGGATGTCGAGTACTCGACGTTCTGGACTTGATCCACGTGTACATTGACTTTGCTGAACTCCAATGGGGTGACTCTCCCCGCAAGTCCAGATCGTCGACAAGAAGACATCGTTCATCCGACGGAAGCATGCGAAGCATTGCGGCGTGGACACTGTGACGTCGAAGCTTCGAAGTCTGATGCGTACAGGATGAAGAGCAATCATGGACTGCTGGTAACTTCCGCTGCCTCGGGCTCGCCAGTAACTTCGTCGTCGGAATCATCCGCCGGGATCTTCGTCTGACTGTTCACATTGAGGAAGTCGATGACCCAACGAATCGGAATGGAACTATTCCCACATCGCAACCATTCAGCTCTCTTTCGGGATTTGACCAGTCGCCGGATCTTTCTTAGGAACACCGAAGATATTGGAGACCCAGGGTGAATTGGAGACTTCTATCCACCCTTTCTTCATGTTTTCCGCGACGAACTTTTCCAATGCTTCCTGCTCCGTTTTAGACAGTCGAAACGGTGCTCGGGTGCTAGGAGCGGCGTCAGGTTTCATCTCCATGTCGAACTCGACGATGCGCTCGGGAGGTAGACCATCTGGCAGCTTTTCTGGGAAGACATCACCCAAACTTGTCAAGCAAAGGCTTAATGTAGTCTGGTACGTTGTCGGATTCCACTGCTATACAGAACTTGACGAAGAACAGCTCCGCAAACTTCCTGTCCTGCATACGACGACGGAACTTCTTCGTGGACCCAAAGACACCATTACGCCACGCCTCAGTCAAGGCGAGATGTGACCGATGGCGTGCGCGAATTGCTTCCTTTTCCGTTTTCTTTCGTTGCTCTTCTGCTGTCGCCGACTCTTCAACTTCGCTTGGGGCCATTGTGGTGTCGTCCTTCTCACATTCTCCCTGATCTTCTATCTTGTCTTCGTTCTTGTCCGTCTTGGGCCTTGGTCTCTCTTCCCTGCTCGGAAATACTACTTCATGCGTTCGCCAGTTGATCGTTGGTTGATATTTAGCAAACCACGGTTTACCCAAGATAACGTCATGTTCAATCGCCAGTGGACTCTCTGTTAGGCGCAGCTTCTCGAACGTCTTGTCCTCCATGCCGATGTCCGCTTCCACAACCTTCACATCGTGATACTCCTGATTTCTCCATCGAAGCCCTTCACCTGTACATCCTTAGTTCCTTTCACCTTCGACACCATTCCGGCCGTACCAGATTTGCCGTAGCACCACAGTCACAGTATTGTTACTGCGCCTTCAATTCTCCCGGGTTTACGGATGAGCTCATTATCCGGTTCTAGCAGCCACGTCATGCATGCTGACTTCCTCAAACGGCATCCACAGTGTACTGGTCGTACACGATCTCTCTCTTCACCATCGCTGACTTGTTGCTCCACAGCATTGACGTGCTGCGAGTCTCGTTGACGCTGATTCGGACCTCTGTAGGGCGTTGTTTCCGACGAGGGCCTTACAGTGGGCTGCAATATGACCACCACGGAAGCAGTTGTAACATTTCCTCTGCCGACGGCACTCTTCTAGACTGAGTTCTTGCGCACTGTCGATCTCCATTGGCTCAGGACCATTTGATCTTGAAGCCGACTCGTTTCTGCGGAATCGTGGGTAATCACGGTCGCGACGTCCCGTGCGCGCTGGAGCACCGAAGTGCGAGCGCTCATAGTCCATCGCTACCGTAATGGCATCCGTAAGGGTTTCACAGCGCTTGTACAGTACTTCCTGACGTGTATTTGGCATCAACCCTTGCGAGAAGTACACTACCTTGTCGATCTCCGTCATGTTTTCCACTTGAAGTACAATGTTGCGAAACCGTGAAACGTAATCACCCAACGACTTGCAAGATTTCTGGTTTAGGTGTCGCAACTGCTCACGCAGCCGCAACTGAAGATCCGCCGGAACAAATGCGCGTGACAACTCACGGAGTAACTGCTCCGCAGAGTAAATCTCATGCTTCCGCGCCAGGTACCACTGACCAGCCTGCCCTTTCAACGTGCTCCGATAATAGCCAGTACCCTCGTCGCCCAACGCTCGTTCTTCCAGTCAATGTTGCGGGCCTCAAAGTACTGCGACAACTCTTCTTGATACAGGCGGAACGACTCAGACTCATGCCCCGTGTACTTGGGTAGTCCAATCCCATCCAGCTTGAAGTCGTTCATTCCTCGTTGCTCATTCATTACTCTCATCATCTCTTGTTGCTGCTGCATCAGTTGTAGCACTCCTTGCATGAGCTCAGAGACGTCCGCCATCTTGTTCGCCCTCCTTTCACACGCGGAAGCCTTAACCCAAGCGCCTAACTAGTAATAAAGCTGATTCCCTCTAAAACGTTATACCCGCGAAGGTATTCGTTATCACACTCAACGATGAATTGCCGTAAACAAAAGCGGCTAAAACGTGTTTACTGCTCGTTAGACGAGTTAATCAGCTCCCTTACAGTTGCTAGGCTACGCTGGCGGCGGGCTTCCTCGCGATCACGGAGACGGTTGTCGTGCTCGAGTTGTTGACGGGTAGTACGCGGGTCGAGGACTCTGGCTACACCGAGGTTGACGAGACCGGTTGCCTTGCCGAGTTTACGCTGAGCGCGACAGAGCTGATGGATGACCGCCCTTTTCTGGTCTCTGCTCTTCCGAAGTGAGTGGCTTGACCTCAGCAAGTTCTCTTAGCAGTCGCTCAGTCGTTCGCACTGCGTGCCGGATTTGACGGTAGCAATCGGTGCGCAACTTGTCGATGTCGGTGGCGTCGATTACACCCAGCCTCTCAAAAGACCCGTCGGGAACAGCGTTGTCAACGCGACGACCCCTACGTCCAGCCATCCAATCAAAGAAGCGGCCCGGGCAACTCAGAGCGGACTGCACTACCTCCCTAACCGCCGAACTCGAAAGCCGGACTGGATCGGGTGCGCCGCTACAGCTGGTGCCTCGTACTTATGCCGACGTTCCTCGACAGATGTCAGGCGGGTCCGAATTACAGCCAATGACCGGTGCCCGTAGCCCTCTCCGAGGTTGAGCGAAGCGCGGTCAAAAGCGAATCCCAGCCGGTGCCCGAAGACCTCCTTGAGGTTGAGCGAAGCGCGGTTGCGAGGGGACCAACAAGTGCTACCAAATGACAGGCTCCGGGTGCGCTGGGCCTGTCGTAGCGAAGGTGCGTGGAGTGGTTGTGTTGCTTGCTTGTTGTTGGGTAAAATGCAAAGTGAGATTGATTCCGTTAAGTCTTCGGGCTAACTACGTGCTCTAGGCCTTCCTCTAGGTTCTCCTTAGTGTCGTTCTAGAAGCTGAGCTAACCTATACTAAATGCAAGTGTTTTTCTGTTTTCGTAATCCCTATATATGCATGTTTGTATACTTGTGCAGGTAGCGTTCTGGATTCCGGGCGCCAGGCAGTCTTGCGCAAGCCTGGCGCCAGCCTTCACGCGACGTTGCGCGCGGACTTCTTGTGGCGGCGGAGGCGGCGGCGCTGCGACGCCTGCCTTCCTGGCCACCAGGTACGTGTTCGTGCATGTCTGTTGCTGGCGTACCCGCTTGCGTGGGTGCCAGCAGCAGACATGCTGCATCATGACAATACGGGCTTCTACTTCGCTGTGGCCTTGGCGCTTGGATTTCCAGTTCCGTTCTCGTACTTGACGCTGAACATGGTGTGGATCTCGCTTATCGTCGGAGGCCTTTGGATCTACATGGGCCCAGCATGTCGAGCGAGCGCCAATGTGCGGCAATGCCTGAAACATCACGCCATCTTCATCTACGCAGCCTCGAGCTTAGCCGTTGTGTATCCATTGTTTTACTACGCCTTCTTGTGTGCTAGAGAATACGCCAGCGTGCAGTTGCTGCTCACTTTTGCGCTACCGATTATCAAGATGATGGAGAAGTTGCTCCTGTATCGTACCACAACGCACGCGTCCGACCTGCAGCCGGTGTTCATCGCTTTCAACGTCGAAGTGTTTAACGCGCTCTTCGTGTCGAGTTGCATGCGCAACGCGACGTCCATGTCGGTGACTACCACACTCATGCTGGCCGACTTTGTTGGAGCCTGCGCGGCGCTCTACGGCCTTCAGAACACGATCGTGCACATCGATGCGCTAAATTCAAAGCTGGGGAGAGCTACACGCGTCGAAATGGTGGAAATCGCAGCGCTAATTGCGAGCCGCCAGCATCCTGATACCCTAATTGAGGCACAGGGTACGCGGGAGCTTCAAGCTGCAGCCGCCGTCACGCGGTGGCCTCCCCCAGCTCGGGATAATCAGAACGAAGTCAGCCCTGGTTCGCCGTCAAAAGTCGCCTGGATGAAGAAAGCGTCGATCAAAATGAACGCGATTGTACCGGCGGCGACAAGCTCGCTCTCCACGTTCCGCCGTGGCCCTAGTGTGGACGAGATGGCTTCACGTACGTCTTCCATTCGCATAATGGAGCAACTTTCTCCTGAAGAGCGGCAGAATTTTGTGCATCAAACCTGCCGCCTCTTGCGTCGAGTTGAATTTTTGCTGCTGGTTGAGTACACGGAAGTGATGGTGCCGATCGTCTATGGTAAGTCCAATGCTGACATTAAATTTTCTGTAAACTAGACTAACAGTGGCTATGTTTTCAGTGATTTACATTGCGACAGTGTACCACCTCCCGAACCGCAAGTACTTTCCGTACCTGCACGAAATGTCGGAGACTGACCTAGCGCACACAGCTCGCAGTGTGATGATTTACGGCCTGCTGCAGTTGATTTCCTTTGCGTTGCTTCTGGTTGTGCTTACGCGACGCTTTCAGCTCACTCCTGGAGCAATACTACGCTTCGTTCTGCACAAGGAGTGGCGCGTGGTGCAAGGCCAATTCGTGCTGTGGATCATTTACGTGCTGCAGTCGTCTATTGAGCATGTCGGTACGAATTTTTTTTGTCACCTTTCCTTCTTGACGACACTGTGTAATAGCCGCACTGCATGCATTTCCTTGGTGTACAGGCACCGACTACACGTTCAAGTTCAAATGGCTGCATCAATAGCGAACTACAGCACATTTGTCCATTGTTATTCTTCAAAAGTATCCTTCAAGTAGATTATTTTAACATTTTGTTTAGAGACAATTTTTTTCAGTCTCAAACCCTTTCCAAAAAATGATATTGCTTTTCACAATATTCCTTCGATATTTTTTTTCAATATCCGATCCGGATCGTTGGCAGCAAATGCTGCAGTCGTTGCCTCCGCCCCTGCTCGCGTCCATCCTCCAGTATGCCGCCGACGGTCTTCAGCCTGGCGTGGGCCCTCACAAGCGGGTGCTCCCCATGAAGCGTCTGCAAGAGCTGGCGCTGGTGTGCAAGGCCACCCACGCCCTTATCGCCCCCATGGCGGAAACCCTTCAAGCAGAAATATTTTACCAAGGTCTGGAGGATATCGCGGGTCCCGAAGACGCAGAGGACGTCCTCGAAGAAATAAAAGAATACGGAGGCCCCGTGCGTGACTTCCGACTTCGTTTGGGTCCATACGAGCCAAGCCGCGGGCCACACGACCCGAGAAACTTTGACTTCATCGACCCGGAGCCACCCGAGTTGGATGAGCTGGACATCGACTGGGAAACGCTGTTCAGCTACATGCCAGGACTCAAGAGGCTGAACCTGACTGAAGTCCCATGCTGAGTCGCCACATCCCGCGAATCCTGACGGCGGCCTCGAAATTCTGTCGGAACCTGGAAATCCTCATTTTGCCGAGTACAAATGATTTTTTCGGCACCCTTACCGCGGTGATGGTTAGGAGGTTGCTGGAGGCAATTGTTCCGGCATTGGAGAGGTGGCACTTGAGCTCTGGAGAACTGCGGTAGCTGACGATGCCGACGTGTGAGGAAGGCGAGGAGAATGCGAGGTGTCCTCCGCAATATATCGAGGCGGTGACGAAGTTTTGCCCGAGAATCGAGTACGTGGACGGCTACGAGCATGTAACGAGGTTACACGAATGTTACCCGAAGGGTTACGAAGTGTGGCACACACAGGCTTGTGTGGTGCACACTGTCTAACCTATTTCAGTAGGAGAATCAGTACATGGCTTCAGAGCCACAGATTATGCATATGACTAGGGTTCACTATGCTAGATAGTGAACCAGATACATTTACACCGAAGGCGGCTCTGCCGCGATAAGAGAAATACATTCAGTTTGAAGATTCACAGCTAAGAGTTAACCCTTTTGCGATGGTTCTGTGTAAAACATGGCTAACTAGCATGTTTTACAAAATCGACCCAATCAGAGTTTAGAATGATAATTTTAGCCAGTAAGGGTCGGGGCGGTAACCGTACTAAAACATGGCTAAGTAGCATGTTTTATATTAGGTACGAATAAAATCCAGTCTTATGTCCGATTTTGGTTTGCGGGTCTCGGCGTAAAACCATGCATCTAGTCATGTTTTACGGTTTTGTATCGGGAGGCTTCCATACAAATTCCAAGTATAAAAATCATCGCAAAAGGGTTAAGGGTTGACTCTTGGAGTCCGTAGGGAGTACGGACTCGTGCGTTCGGGTATTAGAACGGGCTATCTTTAGCCGCGACTCTGTGAGTCTGTTACGTCTTCCTCTGACGCTAAAGCTACGGCAGCCCCGCTGCAGAGCAGGCTCTGAAGCCTGGTATAGTGTCATGCGAAGACATGTGGACGATCTCGTTGGATGCATGGAAAGCGTTTAACGCTTCGTGTACATCGCTACGGGCGTTTAACTGGAGTGTGGTTCCTTTCGGTGACCCATTTTTCCGTATATTTGGAGAATATGTGAAGCCGCAGCTGACGTCGCTGTCGCTTTCGGCGAACATGAGGTGGTGGTACGAGGGCCACCTCCGCCACTTCCCCGGATCCGTCGTGAGAGTTGATCGGTATGACAGACACCCGGGCTACGGTAACTCGGCTACAAGCCCAGGCGACGCGCTGCGAGCCTGTCCTGCGCTGACAGAGCTCTACATTGAGATTGATCACTGTGCCAATGAGGAAGGAGACGAGTGATACGTGGATCCCTTTGTGTACGGAGACGAATTCTGGGAAGCTGCGGCTAGACACTGCCCGCTGCTGGAGCGTATTGAGATGGTGGATGCGTCCGATGAGCCACTGGACAACATGAGGCCCATCGACACGGTGACGGTCCGCACACTCGAGGCTCATGCAGGTCTCAAGTGGCTACGAAAGTGTATCATTGGACCCGCTCGGTTGACTGGCAAGGACATTTTCAACTACTTGCGTAGTGCAGCGAACACGGGTGGGTTTGTATCTGAACGTGAGTTCGACATCAGTATCGGCGGCCACGAGCGCAACAGACTCGCAAAGTTCTACGCTGTGATTGTGGCATTCCTGAAATTGCTTTCGGAGACGAGCGAGGAGGCTCTGGGCGCTGCGTCCTGCTCCATGAAGGTTTCAAATGATGAGGTTTGTATAAGCCACTTTATCCTACATCAGTAAGGTAATGAGCTACATACCACCGTCGCTTCCGAGCCTTCACATCTCGTCCGCCCGCCGCATAGTTGAAACGGCCCATGCAACTTCTGCCTAATTTCCCCGCGGGCAGCGTCGCGGTCCCTGCGCCCCATCGTCATCGCCTTCCCCCCGAAGACCGAAGTCCTCTCTACTGCACTTGTCCAGGCAGATCTGCGTTCCTTGCTGCCGTATATGTTGCAGGCCATCATGAAGCGCCCCTGCAGCGCTATCAATTCCCAAGGCGCTCCGTATAGCTGCCTTAACACTGCAATTTCTGCCCCGCCGCGCCATGAATTTCGCCGGTATCACCCACCCACATCGCAGGCCAGCTCCTTGTGTTGCAGGCCACTTTGACATACAACATGGCTCCGCTCGTCACTGCGGTGCTGAGGATGAGCTGCATCACGCACGCCCAGCGACCCGGTGACCTGCCAGGGCCGCACGCATGCCAGTAAGGCATCAACTTCCAGGTGGGTCCACGGCGTCACTCGTGGCCTGGTTTCTACAGGAAACGGCGCGACGGCCTACATGTAGACCGCCGTGGACCCCCACGGTCCCGCCTTCCGGCTGACGACGTAGTCGCCGCAATACACCGCCGCTTGCAGCAGTGCAGGTATCCATCTTGGTCCACAGAACCACCCGTGAGATGCCCGTACCCGGCATGCATGCACGCCGGCGGGTGCGCGCCCACAGCAGCTCAGGCCCCCAGAAACGACTGGCCCCGCAAGGAGGAAACGTCGTCCAGTCGTGGCCAATCAGGGCGTGTTCGATGCTCACCGGTGAGCCCTGATTGGCCGGGCCGCTGGGTCAGCTGGCTCTTTCACCACGCTGCCCGCTGATTGGCCCCCTGATGACTTGTGCTCCACCGCGCAGATTGACGAGTGACCTGCTCCATGAAGCCTCATCTGCGCATCACAAACCCCTACAACTCGAAAGTGCGGCAGAATTGGGCCGAAGGATACATGCGCGACGAGCTCAAGCCTTTACTTGCGTCTGCCCGGGAGAAGCACCCTTCAATGGCCATTAAAATTTGGGGCCGCAATGGAAACAAGTTTAGCCGCATCAGTAAGTTGTCGCTGACTTGGCGTTTAACAAGCAGTCCCCGCACGCTGTTTCGAGATATCGAAGGGGAGACGGCAGGTCGCGATTCGGACAGCGACGTCAGTATCTTCAGTGGCGGGGAAAGTGACAGCGAAGACGAAAACACGGAGGAAGACTGACCACTTGGGTATCAGAAAACGGAATCGATCGACTGACATATACTTTATAAATGGGAGCAGTAGGTTTATTGGCTTGGGTTTCTGCTCCGGATTGTCGATACTACTCGGGATCAGTGGTAGCGAACAACAGGCAGGTTCAACCTCTTCGCCAAGTCGGGGTTAAGGTGCAATCCATATTGGAACGCAATTCGCAGATACTTCTCGTCGTTCGTGAAATCCTTAATCCTTTGCCTTATCGTCGCCGCGCTAAGCTCCTTCCCCTCCCACTTCGAGAACTTTTCTGTCAGGAGCGAGGGGTTGTTCAGCAGCTTGTCGAGCTTCTCTTTCGGAAGACTCTTTGTGAAGACTCGTTCTTCGCCCGCATCGGTCGGTCTGGAGCGCAGAAATCGCTTGGCTTCGCTGTCGTTCGTCTCTTGAGCCACGTCGAAAAAATCTGTGTTGTCTGCTAGTGTCGCCTTGGCTTCACTAGCCTTGGACGAACCACAACCGCTTGCGATAATTCCAATGACCAGCAGGAGGTACGATAGTTCTGACTTTTGGGAAGGAGTACGTGGCTTCTGTAGAGGAAATTGAGAAATGAATCTGTGGCAACCAAGAATGCTCCAATTCCTCCTGAATACGTACAGTATGTAACCTGGGTTGTTAGTTTTGACTAATAAGAAGGCCGATCTCTTATTGTTAGGGGCAATGATAAAAACCCAAACTATACTTCCATTTTTGATCGTATAACGTCGAACCTTGCGTGGTACTGGCCGATATAACCGCAAGAATTCAAATTCTAATTCAAACCGTTATGTTGAAGTCTTTGTGGAATGCCCATTCTACTCAAGACCAACCTGGGCAAGATTTTAGGTTGATTGACAATAGGGGGGGGGCAGAATTCGGGGTACCCGGACTGGTGGTCCGGGGAGTTCGCAGTTCTCAGGGGTGAAAAGATACCAATATGGAGTTTTGACAGCACGAACACCCCCGCTACAATCAGCAACTGTGACTTACTTGACATACAACTGGGGGCCGGCGAAGCCTGAGATAGGAGCATTTTGAAATACGGGTACTTCAAATAGTTTTTTTTACTCCAAAGATGTTTATGTTTTCTTTTAGTAAGGAAGTACGTACCGTATATTACGATGCACCAGCATCTCCTGCGCCTGCTTCGCAACCGCAGCATTTGCCCCGTGCCTAACAGTCAAAATTGAATAAAAAAACACCACTGCCGCACTAAAGGCACAACCTGTGTACGCCGCCTCGAGGCCTCACTGGCAATGATAATGAAATGTTGTGTCGGGCAAGTCGAGCACGAGTACTATGCATGCTTTGCGATTGAATTGAAGTGGGAATAACGCGTGAAAGCCGTTAGAATGTCGTTCGATGATACTCGCTGGTAGGTCTTCGAAACTGCGAATTCGGGTTATGCGAATGTCGCTCGATGAGACACTGGCCGAGGCGCTGGATGTCGCGAGAATGTCGCTCGATGACAAACTCGCCTGGACCGCCTAACGACAGTTCTTCGAACTGCGAATTAGCCTTTTCGCTGACATTTTTCGGCCGAAATGGTCACCACAAAAAATATGGCCAGCCGACATAACATTTTGCGAAACCAGTTTGGCCGAACCATTTCTGAAATGGTCATACATTTTCTGAAATGGTCGACCATCCGCTACGGCAAGTTTCCTTTCAGTCTTAAATCTTTTCGCGTAGCGCGCACTTGGAAGAGCAAGGCGGCCGCGGCAACTTACCTCTCACCCACGTGCAGCAGGTACGGGCGATGATGCAGTCCTGACAGTTGTGATCATTAGGCACCTAGACAGCTAACCGCTTTTGCACCTAGTTTGTAGGACACGATGCGCGAGGAAGCCGAGACGACCAAGATCCATCTAACGCGCGAGGACTACTTGATTATCGTCTGCGGGATGGAAATCCTGTCAATTTCGCCATTTTCCTCGGCTGCGAGAAGGAAACAGCTGTGGGGGCAAAAACTACGAAGCCCGACGCCTTCAAAAGACTGGCTGAGCCCCTACACAAGACGACCAAGACCCCAGGACTAAAAAGCAAACCGCTGTCTACAGAGAGTATGAAGCGCCGATGGAACACGTGCAAGAGCAAGTTCACGAAAACATTGAACGCCAAGCGCTCCGAGACGGGAATGGGTCTCACACATTGCGGATCATGTCGCCGGGGATGCTACTAGTGCTGGAGGTAGCAGTGAGAATAACAGAGCCATCGACGCAGATGAACCAGAGTTTCGCTTCGACGGCTACTGTCCACCACCACCACCACCACCACCACCACCACCACCAGGCGCTTCAACCAGCAGTAGCGAGGATGTAGGTAATCAAGCCGAGTTCGTCGATGAACCTCTCGTGACGTAGCGGCTTTTGCGATCAAAGTAGCACTCTCCATCAACCGCAGGCTTCTGGGAGAGCGGGAACCTCGTGCCGTCGATGAACCCCACACAGCTCTTGAATCATTTGGGAGACACGAGGCATGGCACTTGAGCGTCAAAATTGTGGGTGTGTACAGAGTGATTGTCAAAGAAAAAAGATTAATTCTGAGTGGGCTTGGACGAATCCTGAGTGGCTACACTACGATGGCATACTCCTGAGCGGGGGAGGAATCATGAGCGGGGCAAGGGGAGGAATTGCGAGTGGAGGATGAATCCTTTGCCTGTACCAATTATTTGAGACCTCTACATTTATCGAGCGGCAGCAAACAGGCGACATCAACAATATCCTGCCGTGCAGAGAGCAAATGGTATCATTTTGCCAATCTTTACTCGACCCTAACGTGGCCGCGGCCGAGCGACCCGCCGTAGCTGTAGCGCTTTGGCCTTGCTGGTGCAGCCAACAGAGCTTGTACCGCCGGGGGGTGGGGGGTGGGGGTTGTACAAGCGCACGCCGTGCGTGCATTGTGAGTACGTGCAACGCCAGCCAACGCCGTGGCGCACGCAGCGTCCTGGTTTTTGGCTGCAGATGCTGGCTTGCCGCCTAGCAATGCGAATTCAAAAGTGGCAAAATGAAATTATTAGCGCGTTAGCTTCTGCTATAGGATAAGACACACACACGCACACACTCCGAGGTGTCGTCTTCAGCCACCTAGGGCTTTGTTTTCCTTCAAACTACTCGCTTCCAAGTACGTCGTAGGTGCGCACTCAAAATTAATCCTCCGCTCATAAATCATCTTGGGTAAAAACGAGTACGCTCAGGATTCTACTTTGTAAAAAAGATCCAGGAGTGTCATCATTTTCGTGTAGCCACTCGGGATTCGTCTTCTATGCACTCGGGATTAATCCACACCCATTGTCAAATAGAAATCATTTCATATCTGACCGGGGTGATATTTCGGAAATTGTTTGGTGGTGATTTTTTTTAGCATTATTTGTCAATTCTGACCCCCCCTACCGACTTCCTCCGCTTGTAGTGGACAGGGCATATACCGGTACACTGTACCACCCTTCAAAAATGATATGCCGAATCTTGCAACCGGTACGGGTACCAGTACCGTCGATTAGCTGACACTTTTTGTGCTTTGCTCTCGTTCTTGGTGGTCATGCACAGCACAGCTAGCTGCCTGAGCGACCTGTCGCGCTTGACACCTCACGGCAGGCAACAGGCTGCCTCTGCAAATCCCTGAGCGGCACGCGCCCGCGTGAGGCTAGTGCCGTCGCAATGCTTTGCCTTGCCTTTAGACCATTTTGAGGTAATGCATAGCTTTTTAGTCTTAACTCGGTAACATGTGCCATTGGTCGATGGGAACAACGTGGTGTAAGGAGGATGCAAACAAACCACTCTCCGAACGTCTATATAGTACACGTGCGCCGCAGTAGCGCTTAACACTAGCATAGGTAGTAGGTACTGGCAGCAACCGCATGCAGGTAGCTCTAGGCTGCAGTCGCAGCTGCTTTAAATGAATGAAAGCTCCATCGCACCGATAAATTACCGGTGAAAACGTATCGAAATGATTTGTGCGGAACTTATAAGCGGAGCCGAGAAGGCCTTCCAAATCCTGTGATATGATTGGGCGCTCTTATATGAGGTTGTCCACTACAAGCGGAGGAAGTCGGTAATGCTTGTCAATTCAAAAAGCTACAGGTACCAGGGAGCGAGTTGAAAATGATGCAGTAACGCTGGACATATGTATGAACTAGTAAAAAGCTGCTCCAGCCCATTTCTTGCCGTTAAAGGCCATAATAATAAAAAAAAGCAAAACACATCGAACTTCGACATTGTAGTGGTGTGGTTTGTTCATATTTCAGTCTTGGAAAAAGTGAAAATGACGCGAGATTACCTTCAGCCAATCGTTGACACCTTTTTAACGCTCCTTTTTCATGCGCCGTTGTTTCTCTTCATCGCCGACTCAAATGCTAGTGCGACGTGCAAGGGCACTACTCGGCTGCTAGAACTCAGCCGTTTCATTTCCTCGAGAAACGCTCGCAGTACCAAGCGAAAAAAAGTCATGGCGTCCTGAACCCGACGCTTATGGTGAACACTCTTCGCCACGCATCAAGGTTGAAGACGGGGGCAAGCCTTTGTTTTTCGCGTCAACTCAGCAGTAAATACTGTATTCCTTCTCGGTCGAATCTTTCGCCAATCGATTGACGTACCCATGTTCGGGGTCCATCTCCTTTTGGTCCTGCATTGCACATCAAAAAAGCGACTTGCTTGCGGTCTCTCCCGCTTGGTCTCTGCCTCAGGATGAGACCTTCGCTGCGAATAAGTCGCTGATCAATTGAAGATGCGGCGGTAACCCCGTCGTGTCTCCTTCAGCTGCCCGGGGCGCCCGTTCTGGAATGGGTCCTTTTTCTCAAGCCATTGACCAGGCGACTTGGCTGGGTTGCAGTCCCCTCACAAGCCAACAGGACAGCTAGAGACACACAACGATGACTCCGCAGCATTGCGAGCACTCGCCCGAGTGGATGATGGACACGGCGCTTCACTTATACGCGCGCTGCGGCCGGGCCGACGCAGCCAAGATGCAGCTCCGACACGGCGCCGACACGGAGATCTGCAACGCGCAGGGCTTCACGCCGCTGCTGCTGGCCGCGCGCTACAACCAGCTGGAAGTACTTCAACTTCTGCTTCAACACGGGGCGCGCGCGGACGCGTTGGCCCCACTGGAGATCGATTTGAGTCAGAAGTCTGGGGTCGAACTGGGATCCTGCGTCCACTTGGCGGCCGAATGCGGCCACGTCCAGGTGCTCAAGTTCCTGGTCACGGCTGCAGCTCTGGATCCCGACGAGTACACCCGAGGACGACAAGGTATCACCCCACTGCACTTGGCGGCGCGTTTGGGTCGGGCAGATGTCGTGCGCCTCCTGGTAGCAAGAAGTGATGTGGACGTCAATGCCAGGGACGCTCGAGGCATGACGCCGCTGCACCACGCGTGCGACTACCCCACTGTTGTGGGATCCCGTTCGCCTCCGCAGCTTCTGCATGACGCAGCGCACGTGGAAGTCGTAGACGCACTGATCAACGCTGGGGCGGTCCCTGACGCCCGACGTACTCAGGACTGGGCGACTCCGATGCGATGCGCTCTACATCGAGGCCACTTCCTAGTGGCGAAGGCTCTCGTGGATCACGGCGCCTACAGTGGCGTGGCCTGGTGGATACACAAGCTCAAGACGTTGTTGTCCGGTGATGCAGCAACTTACGCCACGATATCGACGAGTCGATCCAAGTCGACGATGAAGAGGCTGGAGAGGGAGTCGAGCATTTGGGACACTGAACTATCGACTGGGAACGAGCCTATCGCGTCCTTGCGAGGTCTTGCTCGACATCACGAGACGGCTCTGCATCAGGCGTGCAAGGCTAAAAAGCTACGACGGCTACGGGACGTTCTCAACAGACATGGAGATGTATGGGTCAATGCGCGCGTGTATTCGACTAGTGAAGACGATTGGGCGGGGTGGACGGCGCTACACATCGCAGCGGCCAGTGGATGGCAGGCTGGACTGGCATTGCTGATCGCTCATGGGGCCAATGTAGAGCTGACAACTGGTGATACTGAGGTATCAAATGGAACGACGGCACTTCACCTTGCGGCACAGAATGGTCATAGCTCGTGTGTATTGACGCTACTGGACGCTGGGGCTGGTATCAATGCGTGTGACGACTTGGGTGATACACCATTGCTTCGAGCACTTCGTACTGGACGCTCGGGTATGGTCAAGCTGCTACTGCGTCATGGAGCAAAGTGTGACTACCAGCAAGATCCGGCATTTGAGCTGGACCCTCCACGCTCGGGTGCAAGTGAGTCGATGATCGGGTCTTTTGATCCGCGGAAGACGTCGGCGCTGCATCTCGCAGCTTTCTTCGGACTGCTTCCGGTTGTGAAAGAGCTGGTGAGTTCGTCCAGTCTCTTCGCGCTTGATGCTGTCGACGATGACGGAGCTACGCCACTGTGGCTCGCAGCACTGATGGGCCACTTGGATGTCGTGGATTTCCTGGCGCAACATGGTGCGAACTTGCACCACCACGTTGGTGGAGATTCCACGACTGATTGCGCAGCCGAGTTCGGTCATCTTGAAGTGCTGGAGTACATCTCGACGTCTTCGCCCGGACGACAAGGCTGGGGGTGTAAATCACTTACCCGCTTGGCGTTGCTGGAGAAGAGAAGACGTACCCACCGTAGATCTGTATAAATATACCTACTATAAATGCATCATAGAATTATAATATGTGTAGCTTTCGTGTTTTTTTCGTATCTATTTTTTTTCAATTGACTCCGTTGTACCAGTGTGATCAAGTTCAAACGAAATTCATACTCGTTTATGGGTGCCCTCTAGTTAGTTATCCACAGTCTGCTACAGTAGATAGTAGGCGGTCGAAACCAGCTTATGCTGACAGATTTATCCCACGCGCATGCCGGCCACGCCCTTTTCGTACTGCAAGAACAGGTCGAACGCCTTGTAATTCTTGTGGAGCTTCATCTGTTCCTTCGACAGCTTGGACATCCCCAGCACTCGAGCGACCCACGCCTCGGATTTACCTTCAACAGCCCATCGCGCCATCTGATCCGTGGTGCTCTTCTTGTTGTAGTACCGCTTACCAAACCTCGCGAACCGATCATCCAGCAGCTTCTTGTACTTGGTAAGGGCCTTCCAGTTCTCGTGTTGGCTTCTCAAAGCCTGTGGGACGCTGGAAATCCCGAGTTTCGCGGCCACAGCGGCTTCAGATTCTCCATTCTTGTACCAGAAGTTGAGCCACTTCCGCGTCGCCTTGTTGCCACGAAAGTGCCCCGCGAAGTTCATAGTGACTCCCCTCTCCTCATCGTCTGGCGCAGTCTCCAAGGCCGCTGTCCTCAAGAAACGGGTTTCAGTTGCATCACTCTGGATCGAGAGTTTGACGGAGGATCTGGCAGAATAGGCTTCGCCGGACTCGAGCAAGAAGCCTACGACAATTACGAGAAGGTAGGAAATACGCATTCCTGGACCGGGGATGAAGTCGAAAGCCGAGGATGCAAATTGCAGAATGAACGGTTAGTGGCCATTAGAAAGCAACAAAAGCTGGTGGCCGTGCTGCACAGCTTTGAAGCTGTGTTGAGCTGCCCTGCAGCTGAAGTACCGCGACAATCTTGAAGACACTGGATGTCGTGCATAGATTCTCATTGCAGGCTCCGGATCACCGTTACGAAGCAGTATTACACTTACGTATTTTTAGCAGTTGCAACTTTTAATTTACGGCATCAATCAATACCACGATTATTTATACGTGGTTTTGGTTTATAAGGAAAGATGAAGCAGGTATTCATGCGAATTGAGATAATGTAGATGAGCCAGAGAAAGTCAATTGCTTGAGGCTTCAACGTCGAGTCGCAGGCAAAGTACGATCCAATGATGCATCACACCACCATACGGATTCATACTAGTACGATGATGCTTCAAAAGATACTACCGCCGATACTTTGCCATAATCAGTTTGCAATGCTGGGTGAAGAATACAATTGCATATTGTTTCAGTGCTAGCTACGTGTTGCACCGAAATGGACGGCTACTAAATTTTTGGTAAGACGACAATTCGTTCCACAACTAAGCAAGATCCCCCCCCCCAAAATTTTATCACTACAGTAGCTTATTACAATATTCGTGTCTGTGCGATGATCTGCTGAAAGGGTATCCCGTGGCAAAGCCCCTAGTCGATCAATGCGTTCAATATTGAAGTCAACGCATCCCAGATCGCGTGCGCAATTTGCAGAAATACATGTTGTCTGCTCTTTGCTGCAGCCGACAACCTTTGTTCCTGCTAGAGCAGCATCGGCCGACAAATTGTGTTGGGCCGGGTCGAACCTACCTTCACTATCTTGAAGAGGATCGTCTTGATTCCGTTTCATTGTTCATTGACTCCACCAGACCTTGGACACTTCAAATATCCGTCTGTTCAAAGTCGCTGTCTTCTATGTCGATCATACACAGCATATCAAAACAAATAGACTGGAATCTTTTTGGAGCTGTCGAGGCTACTGCATGCGGTATGCCAGGTTATCTAACATAGTGGTAAACTAGGCTTACACACTGCGCATCGGTATCCTAAGCCTCGCCAGATACAACCTGCCACCAATGTTTGTCAAAATATTGTGTTTTACGTGGATCTTGGACGATGTGAACACTACAGCAGGTAATTAATTAACTGCAACTTCGACTTCACTGACAATCGTACGAATTGACATTAACTTCGAAGATTCAGGCTAACCACCAACTCTTCGTCGTCAGACAGTCTAGGCAGAACTCAACTACATTGCCCCGGAGAGAATCGCGCGATTGCCTTTGTCATTTCCACCGCGCGCCGACATTGTGGGCGCGCTGCTCACGATGGCGCTAGGCCGACTCAGCACCACAGAGGCTGGAAGTGGCCCGGCCCAGGCCCCCATGAGTGGTGCACTCTTCACTGGAGTGGCGCTCTTGGCATTCTTGGCTGGAATCACCTGTACCGTGCTCATCGTATCCTTCATGAGCTGATCGCTCTTCACACTCACAGGGGCAGGCGGAATTTTCTTCCACATCGTAACTTCCAGCGGCAGATACTTCTTCTCGATTTGACCCGGGTCTTTGGCACTGGTGTTCTTGGCAGGCTGCTCCTTGCGGCGTTCAGTCGCTTTCTGCGGCTTCACGTTCTTCTCCATGGGGGTCTTCGCCTGCAGCTCAGATTTGTCCTTGCTGGCATCCCACGCACCGCCAATCTGCTGGAGCTGCGTACGCATAGCGTCGTACAGTTGCTGGCCACCGAGTTGCTGCATGGCCTCCTGGAACTTGTCCGACTGCGTTTGCTTTACCATGTGCTTGAGCTTGTACTGGCTCACTTTACTCCAGTCCTCGATCCCTTTACCGGAGATCGGCGTCAACCCTTTCGCTGTCGGTGCCAACACTACCCGTCCGTTGTTGTATAGGTCCAGAATCTCACGCAGAGTCCGGCACGCGGCACGCTTCTCGGGTGCCAAGCCCAGCACCAACCGCAATAGGAAGCTGACACCTACCGCTTGCTGCTTGGACTGCCGTTCTTTAGTACCGAAGCGAGCACCAATGACGCTGTCCATCTCGCCGAAGCTGTTCTTTCGGACCAACTCCGGCTCGCCGTACTTGGAGAGCGCTGCAGAAACGATGATCAGTGATAGCAGCGCCTGCTGAGTCTCGTGGGTGCCCTGGATACAAGCAAGTGTCTTCTGATTGAGGACGCCGCGTACCCACTGATCGACGTCCTCCCGCTTGGCGTTCGCCTTGCTGTTAATGGGTCTGGCCACTGCATCGTCCTTGGCTGTGAAATAGTTGTGGAGCTTGGCGAACCGCTGGAAGTCCGTCTTACGGATCTCTCGAGCGCGCTGCACGCTCCACAGCGTCACATCATTGAGCATGAATGGCTTGGACGCTGCGGTCTTGACGCTGTTCACTTTGATGTTCTTCGTGATGTTTCCTGTGGATTGTGTAGCTCCAACGGTTGCAGTCATTTGAGCTGTCTTGACTACTGTGGCACTGGCTGGTTTCACTTGTGCGTTGGCAGGGCCAGCAGGGGTGTCGTTCTTGGCGATGCGAGCCTTCTGTTGCGATGAGGCGTTGGTCATTCTCGGAAGCGCCGTGACTCGTTAGTTCTCGTTTGGTAACTTGCTGGTAGATTGCTGTGTGATGGTCTAAGCAACAGCGCAACATCTAAAACGAACGTGACGAAGATAGGACGCCCACTATAGGATAGATCGACAGATAAGAGCCTGCCGTCTCTAGGATCAGCAGGCGAGGCCAGCAGTACAGCTCCACAAGCTAAGATGCCGAAGCGTATGTTGAGTACACGTACCTACTCGAAGTTTTAGTATTTTAAATCAATATAATTATTATTGTGAAAACCGATTAGAATGTCTTATTGGATTGTTAATCCGCCGATTTAGTGGCTTAATAAGACCGGCGGCCCCCGATTTGATAAATCCGACCTCCTAATTAGACTGGGGTACCTCGATTTATACTCAAGATTACTACGTAGGCTGACTTACAGAGTCAGAGCATATGAGTCGGATTTACATTTGCTAATTGGCTGATTAAGCCAGGACCGGCTGATTTGCTTGCTATTCAGATAGAATGTCCGATGTGCAACCGGCATTCGCTTCTTGTCATACATATATTTCTGGCGCCCTTAGCGACTAAGTACGATCCCTTTATTATGCCACTTTTTTAGAGGGCTGGCAGCATGATGTCACGTTTTGACTTACGATTTGTATTGGGGTTGTCACGGAGGCCGGTCCCTACCCACTTAAAAAAAGGACTGTGTGCGCGACACATCACTGTGTGTAATGATTGTGCCCATCTGTGTACCACAAATCATAGATTGAACGGTACAACGTACCCTTTTTGGGATTTGGCAGATCTGGGCAGATTATTGCGATGATTTTGGCAACGTAGAGGCCCGGCAATTATGCGTACGGGTGTGTGGGCGGAGAAGATGCTTGACGCGGGTGTGCTAGGACAAGTTATGGCTTATGAAAGGCTCCGCCAAGCCGATATACATGTGGAGGCTGATTTAAGTTATGCATAATTTTAGCAAGTCGTGTATCTTTTTTCACAAGCAGGCCTTGCCATTTTAATGGTCTGCAAAATATTGTGGCTTTCATCCGTTTTGGCAAATCGGGTGGTCCGAGATCCGATATATCGGGCCCGATTTGCTAGAGGGCTCCGATTTAGCAGGAAGGGCTGACGGAAGCTCACTATATCTGACCCGATTTGCGGCTGGGGGCTCCGAGTTGTGAAGTAGGTGCTAGAAATGCCGCTTTTCGCCGGCAAAAGGGACCGCTGCCAAACTATTCCTCGGGCCCTATCAGATTGGCGTGGCACGTAGTTGTAGCTGCCGTAGACGATGGCACAAGTGATTTAGCTGACCATCGTTAAATCTAAATGGATATATACAGGGTACTGTTGCCCTCAATGCATTCTTGCTTCTTAGAGGTGGGGAGTTATGGCCAGCTTGGAATGCCTCCCCTCTAGGCCTTATGCTCTTAACTCAGGCCAGATATAGCTAAATCGGATTCACCGATCATGCTGGAGCTCCATTTTATATAAATCGGACTCCGAGATAACGCGTCAAATCGGGCGGCAAAATTGTTGAAAACCACAATAACTCAACAAGGATACATGCATTTTTCGATTAAGATTAGAATTAGAATTTGATTTTTTGCGGTTATGTCGCCAACACTCAGTGCCGCGCCCATCGATGGCAAATGCCCCTAGATACTATAGTAAAAGTCGCTAGCTGATGATGCGGTTTACGTGTTCGCGCGCTACTGAAGATAACTTACTGCGTCGTATTTGATTTGTTACGTGAAGTATCATTCTTACGTAGAATTGAATACATGTACATGTGCTTAACATGTAAGTACAAAACAAAGCTATGTACTAATTCAAATAGTATATTACCTGAAGTACACGAAGTTAGTATGACCGGTTCAGCGTAGAGTTCACCCACATCAGTAATGATGCGAACTTCACCTATTTGGCATCCTCATCCGAGCGGCAAGACATGCATATTTTTAAGTTAAACTCGGGGCACCGGTTTGAAAAAAAACAATATATATATAGTTTATCTAACTATAGTAAGCAGTACACTAAGCATTAACTTCGCAAATAGTATAGGGGCGCATTGTACGGCCTACTCTGATCGTACCGGTAGTTGCAAAGAGGAAAATAAAATCCATTATATGTATAAAAATGTAGCATTGGCGTTTCGGGAAGGTTTCTCACGCTAATTATTGAACAGCACAATAGGGCGGCCCACTCTAACTGCACTTCTGTCTATGCTGAATCTAAAGAAAAACATTACCGAGTTCATGTCAGCAAACTGCACAACGCGGTGAGTACTGAGCGCACACACGACTCCGCGCAAAATAACGTAACGGGTTTTTACGAATAGAAGACCCCCTATCATTAGAAGACCTCCCGCTATTTTCAAGAGTGCTCTAGAAATAAAAGGCCGCTATGAATAAAAGACCGGTTTTAGAGTAGCAACACTAGGCCGGGTCTGCTTGAATCTCAAACGAGCTCATGCTGTGGAATATTCGCTGGATGGAAGTTTCTACGGGGGTTAAAGATGCAGGTACGGAGTAAAACTATGCTAAGCAATATGAAGCGCGTGTTGGCGTCGATATTGCTAAGCAATAGTAGCCCTCTTACGAATAGAACACCCCGTGTCTAAGCCGATCAAAACTAGGAGGCTACCAATAAATACTAGACCGGCCACTATTCGTAAAAATCCGTTAGCTTCCAGTTGCGGCAAAATGTGTAACTTCCGCGATCACTACTAATGTGGACGTTGGATTAGTTTCGAACCCACTGCGGTGCCCAAGTGACAATAACACAGTCTGAATTCTCAGTTACTTCCAACTTAATATCAGTATTGGATCTCGAATAATACCACTTTCACCTGCAATAGCGTGACAATCCGTTAGCACCTAGAATTGAACGAGTGCATGATTTTTTTTAAATACTAAAAATATAGGAATCGATACTTGGAAATGGATCCCGAATAAAAAACAAATGCAAAGCCGTCTCCAGCTTTGTGTAAGAAGCAGTGCACGTGCTCACATAGTAGTTAATTATAATTAGTACCACATAGCGTACCCGTATCAATCTGAATCAAATCACAAATAGTCGGTAGCCAAATAATCGGTAGCCAATGTCACACGTCGCAAATTATTACGTTTATAGAAATCGCGACTTGAAATGCGTCCTGAATTAAAGTACTTCAAAGTACTTTACATTTAAGGTCATTTTCAAACTTGCTGTGTGCTATAGTTCGTACAGACTTTCGTACAATTCAGCTCGGGTTAATATAGGTTTTCTTATTATGTCAATGTGGCGCCTCGAAAGACCAGATTGCACGCAGCAGTGCATACACAAAAGAAAATTGCATCAGACGCGCGCGGCCTGCTACTAAAGGAATGCTCAAGCAACAGAGAAGTTGTGCATTCATGCGAAAGTACAATGATGTAAGAACTCGGACTCCCGATTGGATACCTTAGTTCCAGGAGCGGACCTACATACAAACTAGGAGGGCACCCCCAGATTTTGGTAAGAAATCACACTTACCCCCCTATTTCTGAGCTGTCGGATCGACGTACTCCCCTATTTTTGAGCCGCACATAGACTTACCCCCTGTTTCTGGCCCCGCCCCCCCCCCCCCCCCCAGATTTTGGTTCTGGGCCCGCCCCTGCCAAAGAACTGAGTCAATTCTTTGGAAACAATTTTGCACACTATTATTACGGGCAAGTAGCTGTGTTTTTCAGTATTATGATATTGCACCGGAATGAATACTTCATGCTCAATATGACGATACGATTAAGCGTAATTAGCTGTCAGAGCGCTAAGTCTGGACTTGAACCCAGGCTATTCGCGCACCTAGACTACCGGTAAATACGTATCCAGACTACATGAATCTTAGTTTTGGTTGGACGAGTTTCACTCAAGTTCGACCCTGATGATATCCTTTTTAGACAATTACGCTCACGTTATGGTCGAGTATAATTTCTTTAGGAGGCTCGATTTTTCTGTAGTGCGGACTGAACCTTAAGGCATAATTAGTCTAAATCAAGTTTGTGGACTACAACTATGGACTAAGCGGATGTCCTCCAGACTCATTACACTTTTCTGTAGCTGTTATGTAGCATAATTCAGGACGGACGAATGGTGAACATAAAATCTTGAGTGGGGAAAACTTGATTGAGCTAATAGTAGACGCGCTATTTTGTATGGAGGTCAGTAAGAATAGATCCAGGCTTTTGGGGACATTTAGCCGTCTAAACAGCAATCAAATCAAATGAAAAAGTAAAACTAGATCAAAGTTTCATGTTTTTCAAGACTCTTCTCAGTACTGTATTCGATTTGAAGCCAGATTGTTTTTAACTGGAAAAATTCCCCGCCGAGCGAAGCGAGGCGGGTAGCCCTTCCTGCTTGGCTTAAACCTGTCAAAGAGCCCCGCTCGCGGGGCTCCGCTTGGCTTGTAGGCTAAATCAGCCGCCAGACAACAATCGTTGCAGTCGCTCTTGGCTATGTAGTCAAGGCTACAACACTAACATCATAACTATTAATAAGAAGGAAAAGTTGCACGCTATAATACGTGTAACTGAGATATGCAGGCGACGCGTTTAAGCGCGGTGTTGTCGCTGCATTTGGCGAGTCTCGGGCCGAGGGTACATGAATGTTGATCGAATTTGCTAGGCTGCACATAATTACGAGACTGATGAGCGATTTATACCCCGATTATAATTGAGACATCCCCGATTTATTAGTCTTCAAATCCGCTATGAGCGATGTTTAACCGGCTAATTCAGCAAGACAACTAATCAGTTTTCACAATATTTGCAATATTTCGCAGTTCGAAGAACTGTCGATTGGGGTAGGTTTTTGGATGACATCGAACGACATTCACGCTACATTCGTCACTTCACTCCGTGCGGATGACATCAAACAATATTCACACAACATCATATAGCAACCAACACATACAGGTTTTGATGGATGCCTATTCGCGTCGAAGCTTCTTTTCCTTCTACCTTAGATTGATGTCAGATACCATTAGACCTGGCTACTACGCCGGAAAACATATAGTGTATTAGCGGACTACTACGAAGAACAACGTATTGTGTATCTATCAAGTATTAAACTGAACGCGCCGTATGCATGTATCATTAGGATGATCTGAACTAATATCGATAATAATGTACTTTAAACTTGCTTTGACAAGAACCGGATCAAGTAGTAGATCATTCTACACCACCCGTTCGGTGGATCTCTGCGGCTCGCAATTTAGTCTGACACAAGAGAAGCTTAAATCATCCGAGTCTTCGTAGACAAATGAAACTATTGGCGGGGACCCGGGTCCCGCAAATGATACCGACCAAATCGCGATTATTTATTTAATTAACAGATTTTACCGAATAATACCTGGACTACTATTTATTAGAGCCCCCGAAAAATTGATCAGCTTTATCGAGGGGGTTTCTATTTGAGTAAGGGCTTCTATTTTATTGAATGCAGAACGGACTAACCGATTTACGATATCATTGGTGTGCAAATATATTTGGCACGCTTGTTTAATATAGGCAGTAGTTAAATTCATCAATATATTAAACAGAGTGTCTTTGTTACTGGTGCTAGTTTAGTAGAACGGTGCAAGTAATTGGTCGTCTCCTCTACACTAACATGCATTGCTAGTATTAGTCTGATCGTCAGGACTAGGTAAATCCCAATATCTGTAAAAGCAAATGTTGAAAGAAATACCAACTATCCAACACTTTCGATTCTTGACTCTAAATCACAGGTGTAAAATAGCTGCTAGGTCGCCGAGGTAAACAATCCACCAAAGTCCGTTGAATTTGTTTTAGTCGCATTTTTGCTCAATCCAGTAGCTTGAGTGGTAGCTAGATGTGAATGGAGATAAGAAAATAAAACCGTTGCAATTGGGGAATATTGTTTTACTTACTACTGTTGTGCAAAATCTTTTTGTTGTTGTTCTCAAGGGATGTATTCCACACATTCTTAGTACAAGAGGTATTTCCTTCGTAAGGTTTTGTTAGCGTTTTTCTGTTTAGTAGCCCGGGTTTGTATTAAAGTATTTAATAATCGGGGCTTCTAGTTGTTACAGGGCTTCTATTTCTACCTATAAAATCATTCTCACCACCGGGCTTTTAATAAATACAGGGCTTGTATATGGTAAAATCCGTTAATTGTTGGCCCCCATATTGGTACCGTTGGAGCAAGTAAAACCATCAAACTCAAGTGCTGTCGACGAAAGCCTACCCACAAAATTTCTCACCGGTTCTGAATAGACCCGAATAACATGTCTTACCATATCCAAGTGCATCGTACATGAGCAGGAGATTAGCGATGAGGCCGGAAAGCACTCTTCCGCTGTACCAGGCAATCGTATAAATTTCCATGTAGAGCCACAAGACGAGAGCTTAGATGAATTGACCTTCCATTTCCCCTTATTTCCCTACGGAGCCTACGCTACGCTCTGCGTAGATCATAGACCAACACACAATGCATATGATCATACATGTCTACCGCAGTTTGGGGGACCGATGGGTACCCGGGTACCCGCCACTTGTTTCAAGTGCCTAAGTTTGCTTTTTGCCTTTTTGAGAAGACGTATCACGAGCTGCAGCTCTTTTTAGTCTCCGGTAAATGAGTTCGTTCGCCACCGTAGAGGACGTCACCGCATTACCGGCGAATAGAGTAGGGTTTCGAATAAAAATAAATATTGAACAAAATAAAATCGAGTTATACTTCCCATCTTGGATCGCACAACCTAGGACTTTAAGAAGGTTTTTGCAATGTTTTAGTGGAATGTTTTATCTAATCCATCCGGATTAATTCCAATGAGTGTGGGGATTCACACATTAACAGCCCGCCGACAGTTTACGTCACGGCAAACTCAGCTGACCACACGATTTTCGATAGTTTCTCAGAGAAACTATGCATGCAGAAGAAAATCTGTGTCTGAAGGAGGAGAAGGAGGGCATGCCTGAGCTCAAAACAGATCGAATCGATAATTTTTCCGCTAATGGAATGCGTTTGTACTGTATTGAGCTGCATGTACAGTAGTATAACACGATGCAGTGATGTGGCACCAGTTGTGCCCAAGGTTAGCATCATTAGTACCGATGCCTCATATTGATCGAATGAATACAATGCTTGCTACTTCAAGTAATCACAATACTTAAGTACGTTGTTCGTAGTAGTAGTCCGCTAATACACAATATGTTGTTCGTCGTAGTAGTCTCTGATGTTTGTGGTGGAGCTCCACTTCCTCTAATGATGTCTGACATCAATCTACAGTAAGCTCCAAGGCCATCACGAAAAAACCTGTGTCGATTTGATCGAGTGCTGTATGATGTTGTTTGAATCTTGTTTGATGTCATCCGCGCGGGGGTGAAGTGGAGAATTCGGGGTACCCGGACTGGTGGTCCGGGGAGTTCGCAGTTCTCAGGGGTGAAAAGATACCAATATGGAGTTTTGACAGCACGGACACCCCCGCTACAATCAGCAACTGTGACTTACTTGACATACAACTGGGGCCCAGCGAAGCCTGAGATAGGAGGATTTTGGAATACGGGTACTTCAAATAGTTTTTTTACTCCAAAGATGTTTATGTTTTCTTTTAGTAAGGAAGTACGTACCGTATATTACGATGCACCAGCATCTCCTGCGCCTGCTTCGCAGCCGCAGCATTTGCCCCGTGCCTAACAGTCAAAATTGAATAAAAAAAACTCCACAGCCGCACGAAAGGCACAACCTGTGTACGCCGCCTCGAGGCCTCACTGGCAATGATAATGAAATGGTGTGTCGGGCAAGTCGAGCACGAGTACTATGCATGTTTTGCAATTGAATGTGCAAGTTGAAGTGGGAATAACGCGTGAAAGTCGTTAGAATGTCGTTCGATGATACTCGCTTCTCGGCCGCCTAACGGTAGTTCTTCGAAACTGCGAATTCGGGTTATGCGAATGTCGCTCGATGAGACACTGGCTTGCACCATTGAGGCGGTGGATGTCGCGAGAATGTCGCTCGATGACAAACTCGCCCGGGCCGCCTAACGACAGTTCTTCGAACTGCGAATGTAGCGTGAATGTCGCTCGATGTCATCCAAAAACCTTCCCGAATCGACAGTTCTTCGAACTGCGAACTAGGGTGTGTTCCTCAAACGCGTATTATGGATGATTTGCCCCATTTCAGCTGATATTGTCGTTGTGGCTGATCGCTCGATAATCTATCGTGGTCCGTATGCCATAATGTGCCAATATTGGGGCTCGTCCTGGCTGATTTGACCAGCCCGATTTTGGGCTGGTTGGTTGATCTGGCTGGCTGATTGACAAGGGCCAACTGTGAAAATTCGTAAAATTCATTCAAGTATGAAAAACTCAGAACTACACGACAACCTCTCCGTGCATACCAGCGAGAGTCATCAGATAGTCGCACCACATCTTGCGTGCTATCGTGTCCCGCAGTGTCTCCATCGCTATGCTGTCCCCTTCGTCTGTAGAACCGTCTCCAATATCTTCTTCTTCTTCTTCTTCGTCTTCGTCTTGAGACGCAGTGTCTTCGTGTAGACGAGCATCGGTAAATTCATCGCGATGCATACGAATGAAGTTATGAATAGCAAAAGTAGCTTGGACAATGCCTATTTGCTCTTGCAAAGCGTAGGAAGGCATGAACTTTAGGATTGGAAACTTGTTCTTGGCTACTCCAAACGTCCGTTCGATGACGTTTCGCAGTGACGAATGCCGCAAGTTGAATAGCTCTTCCTTGTTTGGGGGTCTTTGAGAGCCCTGCCCGAATTCCTTGAGATGATACCGTGTTCCTCTGTATGGAATTAGCGTGTAACTGCTCAGAGCATAACCAGCATCACCAAGGTAATATTTACCTTTCCAAACGAACCCACGCGTGTTAATATGATAAAAATGTTAAACAATACAGTCCAGTTTGAACATGATACTACCTTTCGGGATGACAAAACTGTTCCGCACAGCGTCTTTGAGTACGCGACCATCGTGGGCAGAGCCTTCCCACCCAGGTAGCAAGTACACAAACGTCATTTCGAAATCACACGCTCCCAACACGTTTTGAGAGTAATACCCTTTTCGGTTGCGGAAACGAGGTGCAGTCTCAGTTGGTGGAACAGCGGAAATATGTGTTCTGTCGAATGCCCCAATGCAGTTCTCAAAGTACGGGAAAAACTTTGTCGATTCGAGAATTTTGGCTGGAGTCGGTAGCGAAATGTACTCATGGTAGCGAGCTTTAATGGAGGCGATGCCCTGTCGTACAATTCTTGATATGGCCCCGGGGCTATGTTGGCGAGCGGCGAGCTGCAACATCGAATAGCCTTTTGTTATGACACTTGGGAAGTATGTACTTCACCCACATAAATAATATACGTTTATTCTTTATATCGTTGTATTTTATTGTTTTTACAGGTGTGTTTTAGCTTGTGGCTGATCCTCGGACTCGTGTTCCGCGCCCGAAGTAGCTTATGACTCGATCAGCCAAAGCGGGTCGTATTGCGCTTATCGCACAATCAGTCTGATTCAATCAGCTATCTGCGGAACACACCCTAGTTTCGCTAGTATTGGGGACCCGGGTGGTGGACCAGGGGGGTTTCAGAGTTCGAAGCTAGCTTGTACGGATACCCTTACAAGGAAGTCTGTAACGGGGTTACACGAATGTTACCCGAAGGGTTACGAAGTGTGGCACACACAGGCTTGTGTGGTGCACACTGTCTAACCTATTTCAGTAGGAGAATCAGTACATGGCTTCAGAGCCACAGATTATGCATATGACTAGGGTTCACTATGCTAGATAGTGAACCAGATACATTTACACCGAAGGCGGCTCTGCCGCGATAAGAGAAATACATTCAGTTTGAAGATTCACAGCTAAGAGTTAAGGGTTGACTCTTGGAGTCCGTAGGGAGTACGGACTCGTGCGTTCTGGTATTAGAACGGGCTATCTTTAGCCGCGACTCTGTGAGTCTGTTACGTCTTCCTCTGACGCTAAAGCTACGGCAGCCCCGCTGCACTTGGTAGCACTTGTAGTCAATCCGACACCTGAGTCTGGATAGACTGACCCTCTGTGGAGAATGGAGCAGTTCGCTCACTTGCCCCCGAACCAGCAGGATGCGCTTAAAAGCTTATGTCCTTGCTGGGCCCGGAGGGCGTGACGCAACTGGCGCAACAAGGCCCCGACGCGGTGAATGCGCGTCTCGAGGCGTTCTCCAGCTACGAGAATGCTCTGTTGGAGCACCTCCAGCAGAGGATGGCGACGGCCGTGGCGCCGCAAGCGCCCGCTACGTCATCCGACGCGGGAACAAGACCTGCCGCTCATGTTGAGCGTGAAGACCTTCGAAGGCAAGGAAGGGGAAAGCAATGCTTTGGACCCGTGAAGTCGAGATGGCTATGAGCTCAGCTCTACTCCGGACGGAGTCGCAGCGCGTGGCGCTAGCTATCTCGAAGCTTGGTGGGCGAGCGAGAGAGTGGGCACTAACGTCAGGGACGTCGGTCGACACGGCCTTCCCGACGTGGGACCAGCTGAAGCAGCAACTGTCCCGAGTGTTCGCTCCGCCTAACGAGGCGTATCGCGTGCGCTCACGCTTCCTGGCTACCCGACAAGGCAGGAAGGATTTGGTGGACTATGTCCAGGAGTTGAGAACTCTCATTGCGGGCATGTCTGCCGAGCCTCTGGCTGAGGTAGTCATCGTCACGGTGTTTATGGAAGGACTTCGCACTGGCGTGGCCAGGACGGAAGTCTTCCGCACTCACCCAAGCTCTTTTGAAGAGGCTGTGGACATCGCGTTGAACGCGGAGCACAACTTTAAGTCGTCAAGACTTGGGTGGAACGCTCCTCACACCAGTTCGTCCAATGGTCCGGAGCCTATGGACCTCAGCTATGCTGAAGACGAAGAAGCCGAGCTTCGGGCTGCTGAGCAGCGGCGCGGCATCCGCCGATGCTTCATCTGCGGTGACACGCGTCACTTGCGCGCCGGATGTCCGCTGCGCTTGCAGCGCCAGGCTTCGTCAAGCCGCTCTTCGGGTTCGAGCCAGGGCTCTGGTTCGTCTCGGGAAACGAGAAAACCCAGTAGGCGCGGGGCGGCCTACTGGGGAGGAACTAAGTTCTATTGAACCTCGGCGAGGTGGAGGTCGACAGGACTTAGCCCCGAAGAGAGCTGTACTCTATAACACGGAACGTGTGTGCAAGCCGGGCTTGCTAGTTGTCCAGGCTTGGGTGAAGGGCTTCACAAAGCCATGGACGATTTTGATCGATTCGGGAGCGTCGGGTAATTACGCCCGGCGTTCCACGATGGACGGAAGTCAGCTTTATGCTGAGGCGCTGGTAGCGCGTGGGAGTGACATCGTCACTGTTCGTCTCGCGACGGGCACTCGTGTCACGGTGCCTAAAGTCCCTGTGGACTTGGGCGTGAAGTTTTTAGATTTTGATAGCGTGGAACGCTGTCTGGTCTTAGACCTCGATTCGAGATATGATCTCATCCTTGGTATGGCGTGGCTGGAACGCCATGAGCCTTGGATAGATTGGAGGTCGAAGACCCTTGGTGCTACGCACTTCTCTCCTGGCGGAGCATTGGCGAGTCATGAACCCACCTCTGCTAGGAAGCAGAAGCGTTTCTGGCGCGAGCACTGGACCGAGTCGGTCAATGTGCTGAACATCGGAGTTTCCGAGTTGGTGGACACTGCGTGTGTCGAGAACGAGCGTTCCGAGCGTGGCTCGTGGACGGCAGGTGGAGCGGCACGAATTCCGCTGAGCGGGTGTGCGTCTGAGGGCGACGCCCTGCTGCGTGCCAGTGAAGGCGCGGTCGACGAGAGGTCGAGTGAAGGTGGGCGTTGCCCGGATCAAGGATGTGGAGCGGCACGAATTCCGCTGAGCGGGTGTGCGTCTGAGGGCGACGCCCTGCTGCGTGCCAGTGAAGGCGCGGTCGACGAGAGGTCGAGTGAAGGTGGGCGTTGCCCGGATCAAGGATGTGGAGCGGCACTAATTCCGCTGAGCGGGTGTGCGTCTGAGGGCGACGCCCTGCTGCGTGCCCGCGACGGCGCGGTCGGCACGATGCCGAGGGACAAGGGGCTCTGCCCGGATGAAGATCGTGGAGTGGCACGTAATCCACTGAGTGGAGGCTGCGGGTCGTGCAGCCCTTCGCTGAGTGTCGATCAAGACACTGGTGCTCCTCTGGAGCTGAATGAGGTGGTGATACCTGGCGTCAAGAAGCACGCGAAATCACGGAGCTCTTCTGGGCGGACAGTGTCCATGAAGAGGCGGCAGCGCCGCAAAGCGCTGGCGGCGCGACGCAAGGCGTCTGCGGTCTCACGAGTCGAGAAGGGTGTGCCGAGCGGTGAGGCTCCACACAAGAGCGAGCAGCTCTACACACTCGTGAATGGAGTGACGGGCGACGTCGACGGAGATGTCAGTCTCACCGACTTGCCCTCACTATCTGCTCTCCTGGAGCTGGACGAGATGTCCTTGGCCGAGTTGGGCGAAGCCTTGAAGGCTGGAGACTTGGCGGAGGTGGTGGTCATACGACCTGAAGAAGAGTTGAACTCGTCCTCGCTTCTGGATGAAGCTGTCCTGGAGGACACTAAGAAGGCGCTGAATGCGCGAAGCGGATCGGCGATCCTGAAGGATCCGTCGGACCCCTTGTACCACGTGGTGAAGGATTATCAAGACGTGGTCTCGAAGGAACCGCCCTCGGGGCTACCTCCGGATCGAGGTGTTCGACATGAGATTGATCTCGTTCCGGGAACGAAGTACTGCGTGACGAGGCAGTGGCCTCTGCCGAAGGAGCAGTGTGACGTCATTGACGCGTTCTTCCGTGCGAAGCACGAGGCGGGCATGGTGCGTGAGAGTAAGTCTCCTCACTCCACGCCGACGTTCTGTGTCAGAAAGCCGAATGGCAAGTGGCGTATTGTGCATGCTTTTAACAAGCTGAATGCCGCCACCATTCCGGCGCAGACGCCGATTCCTCGGAAGGACGTTCTTCAGAACAACATGGCAGGATGTACGATGTACAGTGCGCTCGACTTGGTCGATGGCTACTACCAATTGCTCATGAGAACGAGCGACATTCCTCTCACTGCGGTGAGTACTCCGAGCGGCATGCTCTGGGAGTGGTTGGTGATGCCCCAAGGGCTCTCGAACGCGCCAGCGACGTTCAATCGTCTTGTGACGCAGCTCTTCCGGCCCCATCGGGCGTACGCGCAGACGTACTTCGATGACATCTTTGTCCACAGTCGTGCGGAGCACAGGAAGACTGATATGGAGAACCATGTCGAGCACCTGCGTGCTGTGCTCGAGTGCATGCGTCAAAACAAGTTGTATGCCAACATTGACAAATGCATCTTCGGAGCAGAAGAGATTCCCTTCTTAGGGTGCTTCATCGGGAAGCGTGGCCTGAGGGCCGACCCGGTCAAGGTCAAGGCCATTGTTGACTGGCCGGTTCCCCAGAACCAGAAGGATCTTCGCAAGTGGCTTGGCGGCCAATTACTTGCACAAGTACAGCGAGAATTACGCTGAGATGGCTCGGCCACTCTCAATCTCCTGAAGAAGGACGCGGAGTGGTGTTGGAACACCGAGCATCAAGATGCGTTTGCGGCAATTAAGGATAGTCTCCTTCATGCGCCGATTCTGGCTTTGCCAGACCCCGCTCGTCCGTTTAGTGTCGTCTGTGACGCCTCGGACTTTGCCATCGGCTGTGCCCTGCTACAAGCAGACGCCGAGGGGCGCGAGCGCGTGGTGGCGTTCGAATCTCGTCAGCTGAAGGCTGCTGAGAAGAACTATCCTGTCCATGACAAAGAGCTACTTGCGATGAAGTATGCGCTCGTCAAGTTCAGGGTTCACCTGTTGGGCTCTCAGCCGTTCGTGATTTACACGGATCACGCGTCGTTACGCACTGCGACTCAGGCGCCTCATCTCTCGCAAATTGGCCCGTTGGCTGTCCTTCTTCGCGGAGTACAACTTCGAGGTGAAGTACAAGCCTGGCAGGCAGAATGTCCTCGCGGACGCGCTGTCGCGCAGGCCGGATTATGAGCTGGCTCATATAATGACCGTGAGTTCGTCATTACCGGATCTGATCCGAACGGCTTATGCCAAGGATGACACTTGTGTCACCCTGCTGAAGGCTCTCGGGAGCAAGGAGTTTCAAGACTCGGACATTAAATTGTCGGCGCGTGTGCGCGCGTTTGCATCGCTGCACCCTCGATGGTGGTCTGCTGTTCTACAGCACTGGCTCCGAGGACACGCCACGCGTGGTCATCCCTCATGATGAGGACCTGAAGTACCGTATCCTCTATGAGGCCCACGACACGCCGCTGGCTGGCCATCTCGGCCGTGAGAAGACCTACAGCTCGGTGAGCACCCACTACTGGTGGCCGAAGATGTACAAGTGGACGAGCACTTACGTGCGCACGTGCGAGACGTGTCAGCGAGTGAAGTCGTCACCCCATGCTGCAGCCCCGTTGGCAAGCTTGCCTGTCCCTTCGGGCTGTTGGCAATCCATGAGTATGGACTTTGTGTTTGGCCTGCCGGCGGATGCGGCGGGCAACACTGGAAGTCGTGGTCTTTGTAGACCGACTGAGCAAGATGGCTCACATTGCGGCTGTGCCGGATACCATCGATGGTAAGGGTACAGCAACGCTGTTCTTGGACCGAGTGTTTCGACAACACGGACTCCTGAGTCGATTGTCTCGGACCGAGACCCCGCTTCACGGGCAACTTCTGGAGCGCGGTTTTTGCGGTGCTTGGCACCAAGCTGGACATGTCCACGGCGGATCACCCGCAGACCGATGGTCAGACGGAGCGAGTGAATCGCGTCGTCGAAGACGTGCTCCGCAGCATTTGCGCTGAGACGCCGAAGCGTTGGAGCGCTATGCTGCCACTCGTTGAGTTTGCGTTGAATAACGCCGTGCATGCCTCGACCGGCTACACGCCGTTCTACGTGAACAGCTTGTCCCATCCCCGCGTCCCGCTGACGCCGCCACGTGGTGGCCTCGGGCTTGGTGGGGAGAGGAAGCCGATTTAGCTGATCGGCTGGCTGATGTCAGCCCGGCTACTGTTCGTAAACAGGTTGACACTTTCTTGTCGACGCGCTTGAGTGTCTTACGACACGTGCGTGACGCAATGGCTGAGAGCCAAGACAAGCAAAAGGAACATGCGGATGCTAAAGGCAGAGGCAATGTTGACAGTTATGAGGTCGGGGACCTGGTATTGCTAAATGCTAAGAACCTACCTACACATGCAGTGTCCGCTGTCTTCAAGACGAAGTTGCGCCCGCGCTTCATTGGACCTTTCAAGGTCGTGGCCAGGAAGGGCCTTGCGTACACGCTCAATCTTCCGAAGAAGATGCGGACGCACCCGTCTTCTACGTGGGCTTGCTCAAGCCGTACCATGACCCGACGCAGGTGCAAATGGAGGCACCGAGGGCGACGAGGTCGCAGGCGCGGAGGTCGCGAGCGTCGAGGACGCAGTCGCAGGCGTCACAGACGCGACCATCATCGCAGGCACTGCAGGCACAGGCGGAAGGCTCGGCATCGGCGGTGCCGCGAGCCCTGAGGGCAGGGTCGGAGTCGGAGGTGCCGCAGGCACAGGGGCCACCGGCACAGGAGGCGCAGCGGGCGGGCCCTGCATGCGGGCCAGAAGGTCAATCTGACCCTGCAATGCAGCCTGCTGACGCCGAAGCTCGGAGAGCTCCTGGCTACGACGATCGTCGCGATCGCCATAATACTGCACCCAGCTCTCCAAGTGTCGGAGCCGGTCCCAGACCTCGCGAGGCACTTGAACCCAGCTCAAGTCCCGAGCAAGCTCGTCGAGCTCCGTGGCAGTACGCGCGAGACGCGCATCGACATCCTGGACATGGTCCCGAAGGCGAGTCGTCTGTTGCTGAACCTCGAACAGCTCATCAAACGTCGCGAGGCGGCTTGGTGCGTCCTCCACCGGCGCTGCTCGATGAGCAAGGGAACCTTCACTACCATGTGGAGCGCCTGCTGGCGAAGCGGCGGTGCCGGGGTCAAAACCAGTATCTGGTAAAGTGGCGAGGGTACCCACACTCAGAGAACTCATGGGAGTTTGAGGTGCCCCTTCGCCAAGACTGCCCAGACGTCGTGGACGCTTTGATCGGCTTGATCACCAGCGCCCCGGGGGCTCGAGGCCGGCATGCCGGCCGTCCCGCGCTTCCCGGCAATAGGCTGGGGAGCTGCTGGGTCAGCCACATTGCTCCGGGGTTGGCCCTGAGCCACAGCGCTCACTCCCTCACGGGTAGGAGCGACTGGAGGGCTCAAAGGAGCGAAGCGCGCAGCGCTAGAATGGGTCTGCGGCTGAGCGTTAGCCGAGAGGCTGCGTTTGGCTCGGATCTTCGCAAAGTCGAAGCGGAGCTTGCGTTCGATACGAACATCCACTTCGCTGAAGCTAGCTCGAAGAGCATCCATGGAGCTAAGCTTCTTCTTCTTCTCAGCCCAGAGCTCGAACTGAGCCTCGTGTTCGATCAGGCTTTCGCCCGGGCTGAGCACCACAGGGTACGTCCGCATTGCGGGCACGGACAACCCCTTGCCTTGCAGGCGCAACCGCTCGCGGTACTCGGAGACAGTCGTAGACTGTGGAGTCAAGAGTCGCTGTCGTAGAGACGTTCGAAGAGCGATCTCCTCCGGAGTACGGGCCGCAGGCCCAATGACATGCTGAGCCAGCGTCGGCTGGAAAGCCTGGCGGCATGCCTCCGCGGGGTCACGAGGCCGAAAGCCGTACTCGGCGGTGCTGGGGTTCAGCAGGGGCCGCAACTCGGGGCGCTGGGAGCGCATGGAGGCCAGCTGCGCCGCAACCTGCTCGGATTGAGCCTCGTCCAAAGGGTTGGAGATGACGGGGCCCAAGGGCACTTCCCGCACGAGGCGGAGAGTACCGTGACTCAGTGAGCTCGCGCAGCTCGCGGAGCCCGGAAGAGCGTTCAGGGAACGGATTTGGAGTGCGCAGCGGTGGCCGCGGCTCCTCCCTCGACAGCGCAGTGCGCTCAGTAGAGGATGGCTCGACGAGCGCGCAGGAGACACTCGCGCGCGGCGCTCTTGGTCGCGGGAGCTCGACGAGCCAACTGTGGCCGACGTGCCACCTCCGCGTTGTGCCGGCGACGTGGGCGAAGCGTCGCGGCGGTTCGGGGAGCGTTGTGGGGACGCTGCTTCACCCTCATGGCTCGGAGAGCCGACATCGGACTCGCTGTAGTCCACCTCGCCCTCCTCCTCATCTCCGAAGAGATCTTTGAGGTCCATGGTCGGATGGGCTAGTGCTCGAGGGGAGCTGGGGCGTGCTCGCCGCGAGCGTTGCTTGAGGCGTTGCGCCGCGAAGTACTGAGAGACCGAGAGCCTGGGAGGCGCGGTCGGTGTGCGCACCTGCGCCGGGGAGCTTGGGAGTTCGCAGGCACGAGGTGCCGACGCGCGAGAGGAGCGAGGCTCCGAGGCGGACCTCGCGAGAGGGTTTCTGCGGTCGAAAGACCAAAAGGCGTTATGACTTGAAGTCATGTGAGGGCGCGTTGCGCCGAGAAGTTCTCAGAGACGTCCACACGATGTGGATTGACTCGTTCGAGAAGGAGGCTTGACGGAACAAGACCCGGTCGTTGACCGTTAAGCGTGAACACCCGTGTCCACGGTTTGGTGGGGGAGGGTGTAACGGGGTTACACGAATGTTACCCGAAGGGTTACGAAGTGTGGCACACACAGGCTTGTGTGGTGCACACTGTCTAACCTATTTCAGTAGGAGAATCAGTACATGGCTTCAGAGCCACAGATTATGCATATGACTAGGGTTCACTATGCTAGATAGTGAACCAGATACATTTACACCGAAGGCGGCTCTGCCGCGATAAGAGAAATACATTCAGTTTGAAGATTCACAGCTAAGAGTTAAGGGTTGACTCTTGGAGTCCGTAGGGAGTACGGACTCGTGCGTTCTGGTATTAGAACGGGCTATCTTTAGCCGCGACTCTGTGAGTCTGTTACGTCTTCCTCTGACGCTAAAGCTACGGCAGCCCCGCTGCAAAGTCGATGTACTCGGGCATCTCGTGCGCCTGCTTCGCAGCTGTACACAAACTTGATCGCCACTTTTCGAAGGTATTGCCAGTTGATATACATATATCGTCACTACAACGAATTGGCACTTCAACGCTTGGGTTTGACAAACCCACCGTGGTGATTCTACTCACCCCTTGCTCGTCGGATGAGGACTCCACGGAATTAGTTTTAACTTTAGTTCTTTGTAGTTAGTAGAACAGTAATCAACAATGGGCTAATCAACGTAATTTCCTTCCTTCCTGCTACTAAAATATGCGCTGATGTCCAGGCAGAATCCTGTATTGCTTAGATTGCAGTGTTGTGCTCGGAAACTTACAGGTGGCGATAAAAACGTGCATTCGAATATTTAGTGCTACCCGGATAACTGCCCAACCGAACTCGCAGGATAACCCGATGAAGCCAGCAATTTGCTTCAAGTTTGACGAGTGGAAACTGAGGTCTAGCAGATTTCGATAGCGTGTAGTAGTAAGATACACCGGTTGTTTGGTCTTCGCTTGATGATGTCCGCCCGGGACTTCCTCTCGCACAGGAATCCGCGGCGTACAGCGACAACATATGAGCATTCAAACTCTGTTTGTTAAAACATGGTGTAGCCGACACACATTTTGTCCGGGTTGCCTAAAGATCTAACAACAACAAAAAACTGTCAGCTTCGACTGCATGTATAGTAGTGTAGTACGATGCAGTGATGGGGTACCAGTTTGCCCAAGGTTAGCACCATTAGCACCGATGCATCATAGTGATCAAAAGAATACAATGCTTGCTAATGCGCAATAATACTGACTCATTCAATTAGCGGTAAAATTATCGATTCGATCTGTTTTGAGTCATAACCTATGCCCTCTTTCAGACACAGATTTTTTTCAGCATGCATAGTTTCTCAGAGAGAGATATTGAAAATCGTGTGGTCAGCTAAGTTTGCCGTGACGTAAAATGTCGGCGGGCTGATAATGTGTGAATCCCCACACTCATTGGACTTAATCTGGATGGATTAGATTAAACCTTCCACAAAGACATTGCAAAAAAACTTCTTAAAGTCCTAGGTTGTGCAATCTAAGAAGGGAAGTACAGCTCGATTTTATTTTGTTCAACGTATTTTTTAATCCAAACCCGCCGACAATGCGGTGGCGTCCTATACGGTGGCGAACAAACCATTTAGCGGAGACTTGTTATTCGGGTCTATTCAGTACCGTTGACAGATTTTGTGGGTAGGTTTTCGTTGAGTTTGATGGTTTTACTTGTCCCGACGGTACCCCAACAAATAAATAAATAATTCGCGATTTGGTTGGTATCATTTGAGGGAACCCGGATCCTCGCCAATCGTTTCATTTGTCTACGAAGACTTGGCTGATTTAGACTTGGCTTCTGTGAGACTACCATTGCGACCCGGACAAAATATGAGTGCGGCTGTACCATGTTTTAACAAACAGAGTTTGAATGCTCCTATGCCGCGGATTCCTGTGTGAGAGGAAGTTCCGAGCGGACATCATCAAGCGAAGGACAAACAACCGGTGTATCTTACTACTACACGCTATCGAAATCTGCTAGACCTCAGTTTCCACTCATCAAACTTGAAGCAAATTGCTGGCTTCATCGGGTTATCCTGCGAGTTCGGTTGGGCAGTTATCCGGGTAGCACTAAATATTCGAATGCACGTTTTTATCGCCACCTGTAAGTTTCCGAGCACAACACTGCAATCTAAGCAATACAGGATTCTGCCTGGACATCAGCGCATATTTTAGTAGCAGGAAGGAAGGAAATTACGTTGATTAGCCCATTGTTGATTACTGTTCTACTAACTACAAAGAACTAAAGTTAAAACTAATTCCGTGGAATCCTCATCCGACGAGCAGGGGAGGAGTAGAATCACCACGGTGGGTTTGTCAAACCCAAGCGTTGAAGTGCCAGTTCGTTGGAGTGGCGATACATGTATATCATCTGACAATGCCTTTGAAAAGAAGCGATCAAACTTGCTACACTTGATTGTACATGCAGCGATATATTCGGCAGATGCTGCGGCTGCGAAGCAGGCGCAGGAGATGCCCGAGTCCATCGACTCCCTGTAAGGGTAAGGAGTACGACCAATTTCGTGTTTCCAACCAGTTTTGAGTTGTTGTATTTAATCCAATTTACTTGCTCTGTAGTCATTTTTACGCGTTCCTATTCGCTAAAAGTACAAATATGATCCCCTGTCCTTACTAATCCCATGCAAGGAGAGCGGCACTACATACTATAAGCAAGTCAAAAAGACGACACGAAACTGATTGGAAAGCGATTTCAAGCACTGCAGTGATTCAAGTCTAGTACGGTAGTATGAGTGGGTGTAATGCTGGCAGGTAGCTCAAATTCTAGCCCAAATAATTGGCATTCAGGAGCAGTGCCCAATTCCTTCCAATGAATTCTAGTTGTCGAGATATAGGTACAATTTGAAATGGGTTCAGAAAAACACGAAATTGGTCGTACTCCTTATCCGTACAAGCTAGCTTCGAACTGCGAAACCCCCCGGGTCCACCACCCGGGTCCCCAATATTTGATTAACAGTTTGATGTGATTACTAATGTTGTATTGTACAATGTGATCCTTTAAAAATGCGGTGATTGGATCATTGGGCGAATTCGATAGGACTTTTTGCCCTGCACGAACCGTTGCTCCTCGACTTGCTGCTCACAAAAATTGCAATTGTAGTGTGGGCCACGCTATTGCGCCTTGTCGATTTTTTTTTTCCTTTTCACTAGCCGAGCGCCGCCGCTACGCGGCGGTAGTTTTGTGGTTAGGTAGGTGCCGTAGTGAGGGCCGACCACCTCCTCTTCGCTCCAATGGGCTTTTATCTTCTTCAAGAGTTTTTAATTTCGATTGTTTACTCTGTTCTAAACCGGGTCCTACGGCTACAAAGTCGCAATTATAAATGTAAGTTGAAATAAGCGTTGACATGGGCTACGTGCTGTGGTGAAGTAAATATTGCTATCGAGAGTGTGCTCAGCTAAGTCTGTATAGGTGCTGTTTTGCCAAGTTATCGCACTACCATGGTTTCTGCTATTTGGTTCGTTGGCAATGTCATTTAGTAGATAAGCGTGTACAGTAATGTGGCTTTAGGCTCAGATATGTAACTACATGTAACTATCAAAGTATGGGCTTCGCTATTCCTGTACATAGCATTTCATTAAATTCAATTTAATGTGAGCCCACGAGCGCGATCATGAGGTTTTAGCTGCTTGAGGCGAGGCCGATGAAACCTTTATCGCCCAGGGGGTTCGTATAGCGCAGCCCAAGAAGGTCCTCAGGGTGTAGACCCAGAGAACCGACTTGAGAGTCAACAGCAAGGAAATAAATCCAGAGGTTCGCAGCCGCGAAGCTTTAAACCCTGAGGATCACTCTCCTTGGTTGGCGTGGGTACCTTGTGTAATCCCTGTCGGCTCGTTTGTCTTTGACGGAACGGCACTTCACCAAACTCGAATGTAGCCTCGAAGAAGCGCTGAGGTGCACGTCTAATCCAGAACGCACCTCGACACTAGAGGCAAAACCCAGAGAATCAGATCACCCGAAATCCAGAATATCACGAATTCAGGATTCAGGATTTCAGTCAACTCTGGGGTGAGGAACTCAGAAGACACCTTACCCAAATGCCCTCCTAGCTCGATAAAACCAACAAATACAGAGTATACAAACACTACAACTAGCCGTCACTTATTCTTTTGGACCCTTGGACGGTGGGTCACTCACACACTAGGCTCACTCGAGTCTGAAATTCAGGGGCCTAGCTCCCCTGAGACTCACACAAACGCACCACCTCCCGTACAGGAGGAAAATACAATCACTATCAGTTACCTTTCCCTTCACACAAGCAGTCAATACACAATCCTGGAGGCGACTACCTAGCACCCCAGAATACCCTCTGGAATAATATGAAATGGGCTACCACGAGCACAGCAAGTGACCCAACTAGGATATGAAATAGGTGGATCACTCCAGGAAGCACGAGGCCGTCGCTGGTCCCCACCTAACTGGACTTGAGTTTGATGGAGCCCACACAGACGGCTGTCCTTCGCCGTTGATGTGCCCTTAGCGTCCCGCGGTCGTAGTCTCGGGTCCTCCGGATTTCCGTCGACAGGCTTGGCCGAAGTCACTTGCGCAGTACAGGGTAAAAGGAACTCTGTTTGTCTTTTATCAGCTATTTCTCTCTCTTACTTCTTTCTCTCTTCTGCATTCTTCTACGGGCAAATATCTTCATTTCACTATGCTCGGGGTCAAATATCTTGTCTTCAGTATACCTTGGGTTCAGCGGTCCAGCCTTGCGATCGGCTTGCGACTCCATCGTCGCAAGATGTCCACAGTGCCAAATGTGGGTCCTTAGACTTGGGTTTGTATAGTGCAGGACTCCCTCTCGACTCCTCAAGGTATCCAGTCAGTCGATCTGCACTTCAATCTTCAAGGTCACGCATCACTTTGATTGCAGACTGACTCCCAACTGACTCGACATTCAGAGATTCATGTGATGGGTTGCTTCTGAGGATCAGTGGAACTCAGGGGATCTCTTGAGGGTTCTTGGGGATTCTTGGGTGTTGACTTGGGAAACACTTGTTCTGAGTATGGGGAGTCTGGGTTCATGGTCCAAATCCAGAGGATCACTTGAAACTCTGGGTCACCTGTTCTTGGGAGGTGAACTCTGGATCATCATCCGGTACTCTGGATTTCTTGTGTGATACTCTGGATCATAGGTTGTGTACATCACAGACTCGCGTGTATCTCCACAAATACGAACACTTAACGGGTTGTACGGCTTCCGGCGCATGTCCACGGTGGTAGTGGGGTTGGTTTTCAGGGATCTGATCCATAGTAGTGCTCCGACCCACAGCAAGATGAGGTGTATTCTGGGATACGTTCTCCAGAGACACTTTCCGCCAGACTTTAGGCACTCATCGTAAGGGAAAGTCCGGGACTGGACTGAGTGTTCTTCTGAATTCCTGGGTGTGCACTCCCAGGATTCGCACTTCCAGTCAGTTGGGCCCATCTGCGGTCAGGCACTAGATTCATCCCACTGAATCACTTCTCTCCCACCATCGTCACTCGTGTCACACGGGTACAGCCGTGCTCCGCCCAGCTATCCACCAATCATACTTCGATACAAACTCCAGGTCACAAGCGTGACGGCACAACGTCGGCAAATTTCTGAAAACCACCTCGTGTCATGTACCCGTGTGACACGAGTGACGATGGTGGGAGAGAAGTGATTCAGTGGGATGAATCTAGTGCCTGACCGCAGATGGGCCCAACTGACTGGAAGTGCGAATCCTGGGAGTGCACACCCAGGAATTCAGAAGAACACTCAGTCCAGTCCCGGACTTTCCCTTACGATGAGTGCCTAAAGTCTGGCGGAAAGTGTCTCTGGAGAACGTATCCCAGAATACACCTCATCTTGCTGTGGGTCGGAGCACTACTATGGATCAGATCCCCTGAAAACCAACCCCACTACCACCGTGGACATGCGCCGGAAGCCGTACAACCCGTTAAGTGTTCGTATTTGTGGAGATACACGCGAGTCTGTGATGTACACAACCTATGATCCAGAGTATCACACAAGAAATCCAGAGTACCGGATGATGATCCAGAGTTCACCTCCCCAAGAACAGGTGACCCAGAGTTTCAAGTGATCCTCTGGATTTGGACCATGAACCCAGACTCCCCATACTCAGAACAAGTGTTTCCCAAGTCAACACCCAAGAATCCCCAAGAACCCTCAAGAGATCCCCTGAGTTCCACTGATCCTCAGAAGCAACCCATCACATGAATCTCTGAATGTCGAGTCAGTTGGGAGTCAGTCTGCAATCAAAGTGATGCGTGACCTTGAAGATTGAAGTGCAGATCGACTGACTGGATACCTTCGAGGAGTCGAGAGGGAGTCCTGCACTATACAAACCCAAGTCTAAGGACCCACATTTGGCACTGTGGACATCTTGCGACGATGGAGTCGCAAGCCGATCGCAAGGCTGGACCGCTGAACCCAAGGTATACTGAAGACAAGATATTTGACCCCGAGCATAGTGAAATGAAGATATTTGCCCGTAGAAGAATGCAGAAGAGAGAAAGAAGTAAGAGAGAGAAATAGCTGATAAAAGACAAACAGAGTTCCTTTTACCCTGTACTGCGCAAGTGACTTCGGCCAAGCCTGTCGACGGAAATCCGGAGGACCCGAGACTACGACCGCGGGACGCTAAGGGCACATCAACGGCGAAGGACAGCCGTCTGTGTGGGCTCCATCAAACTCAAGTCCAGTTAGGTGGGGACCAGCGACGGCCTCGTGCTTCCTGGAGTGATCCACCTATTTCATATCCTAGTTGGGTCACTTGCTGTGCTCGTGGTAGCCCATTTCATATTATTCCAGAGGGTATTCAACTAGCCGTCACTTATTCTTTTGGACCCTTGGACGGTGGGTCACTCACACACTAGGCTCACTCGAGTCTGAAATTCAGGGGCCTAGCTCCCCTGAGACTCACACAAACGCGCACCACCTCCCGCCTGGGGTGCTAGGTAGTCGCCTCCAGGATTGTGTATTGACTGCTTGTGTGAAGGGAAAGGTAACTCATAGTGATTGTATTTTCCTCCTGTGCGGGAGGTGGTGCGCGTTTGTGTGAGTCTCAGGGGAGCTAGGCCCCTGAATTTCAGACTCGAGTGAGCCTAGTGTGTGAGTGACCCACCGTCCAAGGGTCCAAAAGAATAAGTGACGGCTAGTTGTAGTGTTTGTATACTCTGTATTTGTTGGTTTTATCGAGCTAGGAGGGCATTTGGGTAAGGTGTCTTCTGAGTTCCTCACCCCAGAGTTGACTGAAATCCTGAATCCTGAATTCGTGATATTCTGGATTTCGGGTGATCTGATTCTCTGGGTTTTGCCTCTAGTGTCGAGGTGCGTTCTGGATTAGACGTGCACCTCAGCGCTTCTTCGAGGCTACATTCGAGTTTGGTGAAGTGCCGTTCCGTCAAAGACAAACGAGCCGACAGGGATTACACAAGGTACCCACGCCAACCAAGGAGAGTGATCCTCAGGGTTTAAAGCTTCGCGGCTGCGAACCTCTGGATTTATTTCCTTGCTGTTGACTCTCAAGTCGGTTCTCTGGGTCTACACCCTGAGAACCTTCTTGGGCTGCGCTATACGAACCCCCCTGGGCGATAAAGGTTTCATCGGCCTCGCCTCAGCTGGTGCGCGTGCCCGGATTTGATTGTCGAGGATTTCACCGAACTCAAGAGTCGAAGAACTGCTGAGTGCCCGTCAACTTCAAGCGAACAAGATGGCTGGAGGACGAGGGGCGAAGAAGAGTGGACCCGGGGACGGAGGACGCGGTGAGGCGTCACGTCAGTCGCGTCGTGTTCAAGGTTTGGGGCCTGAGGAGCAGAAGGATCTGGATACCGTGGTCCGTGACGCTCGGAAGGCGAAGAAGGCTGCTCGCGAGAGTGAGGCAGCACCAGGTGGGGACGCTGAGGCGTCTGCCGATCAAGATCAGTCCGCTGCTGGACCTCCGACGCAGGACGAACAAGCTTCGTCCAGAGATCAAGGTTCATCGGAGGCGGTTTCTGGGTCGCAGACCCTGGAGTCCCAGAGGAGCACACCCGTGAGGGTGGTGCTCAGGCGTCTGAGGAGGCGCCAATACGGCTGAGCCCCCGGAGGTGATCGACTTAGTGTCATCTTCGGACGAGTCTGTGGTGGAAGTCAAGCCGGAGCCCGTGCGAGCGAAGGAGGAGGCGAAGACTCAGAGTTCCAAGGTGAATTCTGGGTTCGCACCACCTGAACCCAGGGATTCTGCGTCGAGTTCGCAGGTGGAACCCAGGACTGCTTCTGAGAACCAAGTCCGGGATGCTACTGCCCCCGCTCCAGACTCTGAGAACATGGTGTTGGACGTCCGACGTGAAGTTCGACGCTGGGAAGAGGTGAATCCCGGAAAGGTGACGCCCCCAAGTGTCGTCTACGAGTTGCCGACTCCGAAACCGGATGCCAACTCGTACTTCGCGGCCGCGTATGCAACTGGAGACTACTTCAAGTGGCGGTTGTCTCTGGCGAACCCAGAGGAAGCCTGGATTTCTGAGTTTCACCTCGCCCGGTGGGGCGTCGGAACTGCCCAGGATCTCATGGCGACTACGATTCCCCAGAGTATCATGACCGCACGCGAGTGCGTCGCCATTCTGCAGAGTCTGTTCTTTGAAGCTGGTTTCGAGTTTGTCAACCTGATTCCCGACTGGTCTTCGACGCGTGTATCCAGGATTCCGGAAAGCTTGGTACGCTCTGTCATGGAAGAAACTCAGAATTTCATCGCCGTGGAACTCGTCGAGTGGAGGCTGGTGATCGCTGGTGTACCTTTCAAGATGAACTCTGAAGAGCAACCGGCTACAAGGGTCCCGGAGCAAGCACCAAGACTGGATTACCACAAGGAAGATGGAGACGGTGATTTATTGATGACGGACTACGATGCGGATCTACTGGGACGACAGTTTGTCCTGAGATTCAGGGTCACTGGACTCAGGATTTCACGGATCCCGCGAGGGTCAAGTGAAGGCGAGCCGCAGCGTAAGCGCACCCAGCACGAACCGCCGCGCCCGCAAGTCCCGTCGACGCCGTCAGCGTTGTCCACACCATCGCTGTCTTCTCTTCCAGCGTACGCTTCAGAATTCCACTCCCCTGAATTCCATGTCGAATGGACGTGATCCTCTGGAGTCGGAAACCAAGGACGCTGCTCCAGACTCTGTGCCAAGCGTGATCGGTACCTCGCGAGCTTCAGATGAGAGTACGGCCTCAGGCGTGCAAACGTCTTATGGCAGCTCTTCGTCTTCGTCGATGCAGTCGCTGGGACAACGGGTCGGAGCTCTGGCACTGGTAGCTCAGAGTGCAGGCGGCTTCACAGCTGCCGGAGATCTGGGGTTCCGGGTCACCCGAACGGTCATTCCTCCGCGTCTTGTGTCAGTCGACCAAGATGACGTTGAGATGGCGTCGTCTGTGCATTCTGATCCAGAGATTGCTCCCAAGAAGGCAATTCTCTCCAGAGTTCCAGCGACAGCGGTCGAGCCGAAACTCAGGAACCATCCCCGATTTCTGGATTTGCCGGTCCCAAGGATGTCAGCGCAGATGAGTGGAGTCAACACCACGGCTCTAGGAGTGAGGCACGCTCGCGACGCTCGATGAAATCCAGAGGATCAGCTGTGTCGAGCCGCTCAAGTGGATCCAGAGGTCTGGGGTCAGCTTCGTCCGTGTCCGCAAGGTCTGGGCCCGCCCAAATCGAGCTGAATGTCTTGCGACAGCAGCAGGAGTGGCAGGCCCGCATGGAGCAGGAGCAACGTGAGTTCCTCGCCAGAGAACGCCTTGATGCTCTGGAGCGCGAGCGACTCAGGGAACAACGTGACTTGGACGCGCGTCGCCAGATCCAGGAGCTCACCGATCGCCTGGTTCACGCGGAGATCGCCCGAGGAGAAGCTGAACGGCGTGCGCAAGAGGCAAAACGCGAGCGCCTGGAGGCCGCATACGCTGAACGATGAAAAAAACGTGAAGCCGAAGCAGACGCTGAGCGTGCGCACTGGGCCTCGGAGACGTACGAGAACTGGAAAGCACAAGTGGCGTCTCTGGAGCAGAAGGTCCAGGAAACCGAAGCTGCAAGAGAGCAGGAGCGTGAGTCTTCCCAGAATATCCAGCGGTTTCACGCCAGTCAAGTGCGCGACCTTCGGGCAACATTGGCCCAAGTTCAAGCGCGACGTGCAACCGCTACCCCTGATTTGGCAACCAATGTGAGGTCGTCAGTGGCTTAGAACCCTGAAATCGCAACCCGACCCCAGGGTCTCAGTGGCGTAATCAATGAGAACGCAAGTGTCGCAGGGCAGAGACGGGGGACAGCTGATTCGAAGAACACTTCCGAAGTCGCCGCCTCCCAGCTAAAAGCGACCCTCGCGCAGCATTCCGCCGACACTTCCGGCAGAACGAAGCATGTCAAGCGAGGACATGGCGCTACGGAGACCAAGGTGACGCAGGATATCAAGCAGGAGCCTGTGCGTCTGGAGAAGACGTCGGATTCCAGGAGAGTGCCGGCCTCTAAGGCCTCGCAGGACTCTAGGACCGACACCAAGCGCTCCACGTCCAAGAAGAACCAGCGAAAGAAGAAGAAGCGCCAGGACTTCAATCCACCTTCAGACTCGGACCCGAGTTCTGACTCTAGTGACGACAGCTCGTCCTCTGAAAGTGATGACAGCTCGGACGAGAACCCTGGAGTTAACCTGACGGCAGCCTCTGCGGCTCAAGCTGGCACCACGCTTCTGACGTTCCGACCATACATCAACTCAAATACTCTGGGTGAGTTCGATACCAAGGCGTCACTCAGAGAACGTGTGCATTGGTGGGAGCGTTTCGCGAACATGGCTGCTCAAGGAGGTTGGTCCACGAAGATGCGAATTCAGGAGCTCAAGTTGAAACTCTCTGGAGCTGCGCGTGACTGGTTCAACCAACTGCCCAAGCACACTCAACGTGACTGGAAGGAGTTAGCGTCGGCGTTCAGGAAGAAGTACTGCAAAGCGCGCTCGTCATACTCAGAACGTTACTTCACGATGGAGATGAGGAACTCAGAGAGTGCTCTGGATTTCTTTTATCGTCTGAATTCCGCCGCCGGTAAAGCGGACATTGACTTTCGCAAGTCATCGAAGCGCCTGGAGAAGCACATCCGGAGGTTCATTACGAAACTCAGGGATACGCGCCTCAAGACGTCGCTGCAGGGGCAGAGATTCAGAAGCATCGCCGATCTGGAGTATGCTCTGGAGCAAGATGAAGAAGTCTGGAGTCGCAGTGACCAGGATGCGCCGCCACCCAGAGTTCGCGACTTTCGTGCCGACAACATTCCTCAGGGGCGTTTCAAGCCGAAGCGTGCTGGACGCGCGTATGTGACTAGGGGCGATGTCTCTGACTCTGAGTCGGAAGAAGATCCTGAAACTCACGCTCGTTTTCAGGAAAATCTGGATGAATCCAGAGTATCAACTCGAACGTCAAGCGCGAACTCAGGATCATCTCGCGAGATCTCTGGAGAAGACACTGCCACGGCTAACATTGGCAGCTCGACAAGCATGAAGGATGCAGAATGGACTCAGACGCTGACGAATGAGGTGTATCGTGTGATGGATACCATGGGATGGCGCCCACCAAGTGCCCAACCAGGATCAAACATGAACTCTGGATTTCGTCCGCCTCGCCGCGAGAATCCGAATTGGGACAAGCTCTGTGAGAAGTGCGGCAAGTGGGGACACCCGGAGGAGAACTGCTGGAAGGACATGAAGTGCGGTCGCTGCCTCGAGACGGGTCATCCGACGCACATGTGCCGTGCGCAACCGTGCGAGAATTGTGGCAAGCTGCATCTCGGAAAACCCTGTGAAGACTGGAAAACACTGGAAGCTGTGAAGAGACTCGCCCGCCAAGGTGCACTGAAGGACATGCCGAGCCAGATTCTGGATAAACTTCTGGATGGCGAAGCAAATTCTGGGAGGCCGTCAAACCAATACGCCCGCTGGGTGGGGACCCAGTACGCGCCGGGCTGAGGAAGGCCCCAGAGTTATGTGTTCTAGTGTATGTAGGCCCGGAGCGGAGAACAAGAACCCAAGATAACCAACAATGCATGACTACTTTGATTCAGGATTTCACGACTTCCCCTGAATTTCAACGTCCTGAGCAAGTGAACCCTGGAGAAGTGAACTCTGGAGAAATTACGGAGTACAAGCTGAACCTTGGGGAACGCTATGGATGGTGGGAAAACAACGATCCTGATCCGAAGAAACGTGATGTGGTGATGGTGCATGGTGCCGTGAACGATTGTCGGACGAAAGTCCTCCTGGATACCGGTGCGACTGTGAATATTGTGAGTTTCGACTTAGCGCGTAAGCTCGGACTCAGACTTAAGTCGCACAAACAAACCAAGGTGTCTGGAATGGGAGGCGTTCCGACATACATCGGCGCCAGTGCTCAGGTGAAGATCACCCTCGGCCCGAGAGTGGTGTATCTCCTGGATGTCTGGGTGGCTAACATCGGCGAAGGAATTGAAGTACTTCTGGGTATGAGTTTCATGTTTGCAGCTGGAGTGCGGATCAGTATTCGGGAAGGTCTCGTGACGCTCCCGGACGAAGAGGCGATCATGATGTGTGGTTGGAATCCAGAGGATCGCCTGGGTGTCGACATGCCCGTGGAAACTACGGGAAGCTGGTACCTGGGCCCTGGTGAATCCAAGGTGGTGAAGATTTCGTATGGAGCGACGAACCCACAGCGTGAGGTTGTGTGGGCAGGACGCGGTGACCGCTGGGTAACGCACCTGATCTACGCATCGAGGTCCTGGCCGGTCGCTGTGAAGGTGGTCAACATATCCGACAAGGATGTTTGGATTCACAACCGAACTCCAGTCGCCCGAATTGTGGAATACGGTTTCTTCCCGCGGGCTGGGCGCTTTGTACGCCCCGGTTCCTTTGCGTACCGTGAGTGGCAGGCTCTCATTCTGGAGAGTGTTCAATCGCGTGAGGGACGACTGCGTGCAGAGCGCTTAGCTGCGCTGGAGCCATCGTGCGTGGAGACCCCAGAGTATCAGTGGCCTAAGAAGATTCTGTCGCGACCTGCGAAGGGACCCGACATGGCACTGCTGGCCTCGATTCTCAGAAAACCAGAGGCTCGTTGTGTGCGGTTCGCTGAAGATGCATCAACTCAAACCGATGAGGTACCTCCTGAGGATTCCCCTGAATTCCGAGAAGTTGCTGTCGACACGAGCGACCAGGGTGGAATTCTCAGGGACACTATGATTATTGCGACCTCGCACGTTGATGAACCTCTGGAGCGCACGAATCCTGAAGGGGATACGGCCGCTGAAACCCTGAGTTTACAAGTTGAAGGTGGCAGTGATTCTCAGGATCAGCGAAGTGGAGGCGGTGATTCTCTGGATTTCGAAGTGAATGATGATGATTCTCAGGGTGCGGTTGACGATTACTGGGATATCTCAACCTCAGGGATGCCTGGGACTCCGCTAGAGAAGCTCAAGCAAGAGTACGAACGTTGCATGAGAATTTCCACGGAGGATCTCGACTATGAGCCTGCGGTTTACATGCGTGAAGGTAGCGAGTTGCTCTCACAGTTGCGTGATCAGTTGGTGATGCTCCCTGAGATACAGGACCTGACGCCTGAATGTAAGATCGAGGAAGCTGACGTTGGGGTCCCTGGGAAAACGACCCCTGAGATGGACAACCAAGTGAGACGAATTCTGGAGTATCATCGGAAGATTTTCTTGGGGAATGGCAATGCTGCACCTCCGCCTGCCCGTGGGGTGGTCTGTGACTTAGATGTGGGCGACGCCAAGCCTGTTGCCCAGCGTCCAAGATCTATTGCACCACATCTGTGGACCAAGGTGTATGAACTTCTCAAGAAACTCCTGGAGAACGGGTTGATTGAGACGTCTACATCATCCTGGGCGTCTCCGATTGTCATTGTCCTGAAGAAGAACGGCGTCGACATCCGCATGTGCATTGATTATCGTGTGGTGAATGGCTTCATCGAGCTCTCGCACTACCCGTTGCCGCTCATTGACGACCTTCTGATCGGATTTGAGTCGGCGATGTGGTTCATGAGCTTGGATATGGCGAGCGGTTTCTGGGCTATCCGGATGACTGAGAGAGCCAAGTTGATCTCTGCGTTTGTCTGCCCCTATGGACACTACCAGTGGGTCAGAATGCCCTTCGGTCTCAAGAATGCGCCTCTGATCTACCAGGCAGTCCTCAATAATTGCCTGTGGGGATTCTAGCGACTCTCCCCTGAGGAAGAAGCTGAAGTGGACCAAGATGTCTTGGATTTTCTGGGGCTAAACCCTGAGGAACCCAGGATTTCAGAGGACGCTGAGCCTCGGCTTTTAGTGTTGACAGACGAGATGACGGTTTTCCAGCGTAACATCCCGGCACCCTCTCGGATGGGCCCCGTTCTGGGTCGGAGCTCGTACATTGACGACATTGCTCACGGTGCGCCGACCTGGGATCAGCTGTGCCAAGACCTGAACGCGCTGCTTTTCCGTCTGCGTTACTGGAACATCTCTGTGAGTCTCCCCAAGAGCGAATTTGGAAAGTTGTCGATTCCATACCTCTCGCACGAGATCAGTGCCGAGGGCATTAGGGCGACTCCAAAGATCGCGAAGGGCGTCCAGGACTTGCCGTTCCCGACAACACTGAAGGGTGTTCAGAGTTTCATGGGGAGTCTGAATTACTACAACAAGTTTATTGAGGACCTCCCTGTGATTGCGGCTGTTTTGTACGAACTAACTGAGGAACAAGTGAAACTCAGGAGAGACTTGTCCAGAGCTCAGGAAGCCTTTGAGATTCTGAAGCGCAAGGTCGTCTCGACTCCGCTGCTGCGGCATCCTGACCGCTCCAGGCCTTTTGTGATTATTCCCCACGCGAATCCGTGGGCAGCATCTGCGGTGTTGGGCCAGGAGTACGACGGAATCGTGCATCCAGTGCGCTTCACAGGACGAGTTCTGAATGACGCAGAGCTGAGGTACCACATTGCTGAGAAGGAGGTGGTCGCGATCCTGAGAGTCCTGGAGGTGTTCCGCACTCTGGTTGAAGGCAGTCCTAAGATCGTCGTTTACACGAGGTATTCTGTGTTGAAGTGGTTGCTGACGTCCCAGTCGGCAGACGGTCGGACGGTCAAGTGGGGCCTGAAGTTATCGCATTGGAACCTGGAGATACGCAGAGTTCAACGCGATGAAGACGGATTGGCTGCGATCCTGGGTGCTGGTATCACTCCCAGGGAACACTTGGACGAGGTCGCTGAGAACTTGATCCCAGGCAAGGGACGCGTCAAACCGCCTGTGCCTATCAGTATGGAGATGCTAGAGGCGGACTATGAAGGTTGCATTCTGAGTTTCGACGGCGCTGCCAAGACGTCCACACGACAAGGGAGCTGTGGATGTATCCTGTGGCATGTCCCTGGATGGGAGATCCTGGATGCCCAGGGTTTCATTTTAGAGGATGTGACTGTCAATGACGCAGAGTACCATGGACTTCTGAGGGGACTCAACCTGGCGATCGAACGTGGAATTCAGAATATCGTCGTGGTGGGAGACTCTAGAATTGCCATTCAGCAGGCCCAGGGTCTCATCAACTGCAATCAGCCCAACCTCCAGAGGAAATTGGCTGAGTACGAGGTGCTGAAGACGAAGTTCAAGTCAGTCCGCTTAGTGCATGTCAAACGAGAGTTCAACCAGGCCGCAGACTACTTGACGTCGAAGACTCTGGCGCTCGGTGAATCTTGGAGGGTCGAGGACGCTGACGAGCGAATGCATCTGCAGTTGGTGTCCAAGATTCACGAGAAGTTGGTGAAACCGAAGGTGTTGTTAAGCGTTGGACCTCAGAAGAGCGGTGCCCAGAGTGATGATACTCTGAGTTTCCCTGGACCAGAGTGCGCGCCATTGACCGCGGCGGCCAAGGTTTTCGCTGTCATGACCCGAGCACAAACTCAGGAGGCAGAAGACCAAGGCGAACCCATGGGTCCTCTGGAATACCAGGCCGAACGCTGGAGACGGATCAAGGTGCACCAAGACAAAGATGACCACCTGTTGCAACTCAAAGACTTTCTGAAGGGCGACGTGAGCAAGTTGTCACACGCTCAGGCGAGGAAACTTGCGAAGGTGGCCGATGACTTTGTGCTGGATTCCAGAGAAGTCCTGTATCGCCTGAGTCGTTCTACACGGGATCGTCCCAGAGACATGGTTGATGAACTCAGGCTTGTGGTTCAAAGGGCGCTACAACCGGACATCTTGCACTACGCTCATGAAGATTTTCAGGGTGGCCACCAGGGGATCACCAGGACGTATGAAAGATTGCGCTCTGAGTTCTACTGGCATGGGATGTACGCGGACGTCGAAGTTTTCGTCAAGGAGTGCGTGGATTGCGCTAGCGGCAAGGGGCGTCCTCAGAATGCAGGACCGTCCCCTGGGAACATCGAACCCAGAAGGCCGTTGAAGTTGTATCCATGGATTTCGTGACGCATCTGCCCAAGTCTGACCGTGGGAACACCTTCCTGTTACTCTTTCAGGACTCGTTCTCAGGATTCGTCATGTGTAAACCCATGAGCTCAACGACAGCTCAAGATGTCGCTGAAGTGTACGAAGAGCAGGTTTTCAGGGGTTTGGAGCAAGCTCAATGCTGCGACACTGTCGCACAACCCGGGGTGATCCTTAAGCGGTAAGTTGTAGAATGATTCATTGAGCTAGGACAGTTAAACTTCTCGCTAACTAGACTCCCTAGGCGCCCCCATGGCGCCGCCGCTCTGTCCTTCCTGTCCAACGCCATCATCAACAGCGCGATGTAACATGCAATGCCATCATCATTCGCTGCCATCAAGCAGCGAGTCATGGCTTCTTCCAATCTCGTCGAGTTCCCGCAGCAGGATGTTCCGCAAGTCAGCACGCTGCTCGTCCGGCGCCATTGTCCACGCGTGACGGTAGCGCGTAGCGACGGCCGCTTCGGTCTTGAACTCCGTGACACCGCCCCACAAAGACCGAGCCCACGAACCTACTCCAGCTGCTGTATAAGCTCTGCATCGTCCGAGTCCTGAACATACTCGGCGACCTTGGCCGGCACGTCTTTGAGCATTGACGCAAGTGACTCCCACGAGTCCTCCACGTCTTGCAGGCCACACCATGAGACCAGGAGCTCCCAGCGCTTCAGCGTAGCATTGTAGCGGTGTTCCTTGATAGCTTCGACGCCTAGCAGCATTCCTTGTTGAGTCGTGAACTCCAGAATTTCAGCAGTGACGTTAAAGTCCTTGTCCGCGTAGTATTTGAGTCGGGTACCATGAACCTCAAACTCACGAGCCGTAACCAAGTGCTTGATCACAAACGAGTGCGGCCGCGTGCGTACTACCTGGAACGGACCCACCCACTGCCCAAGCAACTTGTTGCTCGTCAGGCGTTGGTCGACTCGCGACCACAGCACAAAGTCGCCCACGTCAAAGTTACAGGGCGTGCCTCTGTGAGCTGCCATGTCCTGCAATCTCTTGCGCTCCTTCAGGTCCTTCACCTCCTTATGCAGTCCTTGCAGCGAGTCCCGGAGCTTGTCCAGCAGGTCGACCGACTTATCCATGTTGATCTCCAGAACTTCTTCGCGACCTGACACTGGTCGCACGATACTATCCAACGCGGATGATGCAGGAAGCCCGGTGAAGAGCTCGATCGGTGCGTGGCCGCCTAGTGAGCGCACGGGCGTGTGATTCAAGTTTGCCTGCACGACAGGCAGCAGATAACTCCACTCATGAAAGTCCAGACCATGCTCAATGAGCAACGCACGCATCACCTGCAGGATGTCCTTGTTTAGCCGCTCAACAGTCCCATTTAGCCACGGTGAGTAGACAGGAGAAAATTGCGGCTCGATCTTGAGGCGAGAGCACAGAAGCTCGATCGTGTGGTTTCGGAAGTGAGTCCCCTGATCGGACATGAGAAAATCAGGGCACCCAAATCGCTTGTACCACTCCAACAGTGACTCCGCCGCGACAAATGCTGTAGGTGTTGCGCAAGGAAACAGCTCGCAGAAGTGGGTCAAGCCATCCTTCAGCACCAGCACGTAGGAGTTTTCTCCATAGTCTTCTCCGAGCGACAGAAAGTCATAGTGCAGAACCTCATTGCGCTTGGTGGCGGTGAACGTTGGGCCGTACGGTCGCTGGATCTGCTTCGCCCCCTTCACGTGCTTACACAGCAGGCAGTTCTTGATGAAGGTGGAGACTTTCTTCGCTAGCAACGGGATGTAGCATCTCTCACTCAGCACCGTGCACATGACTTCTTGTCCGCGATGGCCCTGGGAGCCACAGTGAGCCACCACGAACACCCGCGACAATAAGTCTTTCGCTGCTGTCGGGATCCAAGGTTTGCCCTCCACCATTACCACCCCTCTTCCTCCACAGAGGGCTGGTGTAGGCCGTCTCGAGCACGTCGACCAGCCGCCGCTTGAGCTTCTTGCACGTCCTCAAGTGTAGGGAACACAAACTCAGAGTCCTCAAGAGGGCGGAGCTGGGACAAACTGGCCACAGGAGCGGGTCGATCGCGGCGCGTGCGCACCGCCGCAGCCATGACAGATGGAGACGAGCGCCAACGCGACACAATATCCGCCCAGAGGTTTGTCGTACCAGGAATGTGCTCAATCGTGTAGCGCATACCACAGAGACGCATAGCCCATCGCTGCAGACGGTCACGAACGTGCTTTTTCAGCTCCACCTTCGGCGCGAAAACGTAAATGAGATTGGAGTGGTCGCAAAATAGGCGGAATCCACTAGCACGTTGAAGCACGTAACTCAGGTCCTGGCAGGCCTTCACGATCGGATAAGCTTCCTTGTCGATGATCGGCCAGCGGAGTTGAGAGTCCCGAAACACACCGCCCTTACACACAATCAGACGGTGGTCTTGCTCCTCCACTGTAAGCTCATCATTCCACTCAGGCACCTGGGTCAGAATGATAGCGTATCCCTCTTGGCTAGCATCCACAAAGAGGCACACCTCACAGTCGTCGTCCGGGAATGTCATCAACGCAGAGTCTCGAATTAGGGCGATGACCCTCTCGTAGGCTTCCTCTTCGACACCGGTCCACTGCAAAGCCACGTTGAGCGCATTCCTACTGCGGCGTCCGAGTTTGCTGCGTTCAGCCTGCAGCTTGTCCTGGAGCGGAGCAACAACCCGGGCAAAATCTGGTAGCGACTCATGTAGCCAGTTCGCTGCGCAGACGAAGTACTGCAGTTCCACCACTGTACTAGGTAGAGGAGCGTGCTCAAGGCTTCCACTCGGGCAGGGTCATGGCGAATGCCATCGCCAGAAATGAGACGACCGCACCATTTCACTTCCGACTCAAACAGCGAGCTCTTTGAAGGGTGGAGTTTGAGCCCATGACCCCCAATGATATCAAAGAACTCTTGTAGAGCAGCAAGGAACGAGTCCATGTCCTTGGCAAAGATGAGGATGTCATCAATCCAGCAGATCACGTTGCGAGGAATCATCGGCGCAAGCACAGTCTGCATTTGAGCTTGAAAATGAAGGGCCGAGTCCGTCGCACCTTGGGGCACACGCAGGGGCGAGAACACTCGGACAGCATCGATGACTTCCCCTTGGGTCGGCATACGACCTGCCACTGGAACCGTCTGCGCGTTAACGGGGCGATAGTCAATAGTGAGCCGGAACTGATTGTCAGTGCCGGGCTTCCGCACCGGCACCACGGCACTTGCCCACTTCGACGCATTGTTCTTGCGGATGAGGCCGCGATCGAGGAGCTGATGAATGTAGCCACGGATGAATTCCGCTTGTAGTGGCGGGTAATTGCGCCCATGACAGCGAAAGGGCACAGCATCGTCACGAAGCGTCACCTGCAGAGGTTCCACTCCTGCCGGCGGTCCCGCGCTCGCTTGTGTACTCCACACTTCCCTTGTACTTATCAAAATCTCCTCCAGCTCTCCTCGACGGTCGGCCGGAAACCCATTACGGACTGCAGCGTCCACCATCTCCATCACCGTAGCGTCCTGCTCTGCCAGCGCACCCGTTACAGGTTCCTCAAATAGCTCGTAGCCCACAGGGAATTCGTCTTCTTCCGTAGCCAGCAGCGCAGAGCCCGCTAGCTGGGCCAGCATGTCATTCACGTCAATACCGAGCGAGGCGAGCGTGTCTCTTCCGAGGAGCAGCTCCTCGTCCTCACTGTCCAGCACCAGACATGGCACCTGCCGCACGTGGACCACACCTGCCGCTGTAGTCAGCTGGAGATCCAGCTTAACCTCTTGCGTACATGTCTTGGTGCTGCCATCGGCCAGAATAACAGTCACAGGACGCGACATCTGGTGCACATCCACATGTGGCGGCGTAGCTGCCTCCAACGCGCGCAACACACTGCTAGGCAGGATAGTACAGTCCGCACCAGTGTCCGGCAGGTACGGCACCTCCACGGAGCCATTGATCTTCACTGTGTACGCCGAGTTCCCCGCACCAACGGCCTTGGAGCGGATAGGCCCAACGCGCTGTTGCTTGTCCTCCTTGAACTTCTCCAGCGCTGCCCGCCGTTGCTCCACCGTTGCAGTCGGGCACTCACGGAGCCAGTGCGGCCCCTTACAGAACAAACAACCCTCCGTCGGGGGCGTAGCCATCTTGGGTGCACGAGCTGTCACATGCTGGGGCCTGCCCGTGCTGGCCTTGGTCGTCGCTTCCTGGTTGGTCTTCGCCGCTGGCGGCTTAACCGTCGCCGGCGTTCCTCCCTTTGCCTTGGCGGTCGCAGCGCTATCCTTGGACTGGTTGAAAAAGCGTTGCTGCGCCTTTGCGTGCTCGAGGATTAGGTCAAAGAGCGCAACATCGTCAGTACGACAGTCGCGCCTCTCAAACTCAATCAGCCTCTGGACCTGATCCTGCAAGAGAGCGGGCTGCAAGTTTTCAACTAGCAGACGGCACCGTTTCTTCATGCGGTCCTTGTGGCCAGAACTAGTTGGGTCGGCCGACCCAATCAAGCCCTGCAGCCCATTCTCCTCCACGATGCGTGTGAAGTCCTGGAAATACTGGAAGACACGCGCATCGCAGTCATCCACCGAGAGATCCATGCGTAGCTCTCGTTTGAACAGTGTTTTGATGTCAGGAATGTACTCGTTCTTCAGGGTTTGACAGCGCTGACGGACGAGTTGGAGGATCTCGTCATCCGTGACGGACTCCACCGGCTTTCCCTTCAACAGGAAGCGTGCCATCGTTTGTAGAACCTCAGGCTTCACAGCTCCCTTCACCGTAGAGATGACGCTAGCATAGTCTTCACCCGTGACTGAACAACGCTGCTTGATCTTGTCCTTGTAGTGTTTCCAGTCACGGTACCAGACGATCAGAGCACCCTGCTCCCACTTGGCCAATTGCGGGGCACAGATGAATTCATAGACCGGCTGGGGCACAGTCATCTCGACATCTCCGTCGGAGTCGACCGTGTAGCGCGTTCCCGGCATGCCTCCTCCGTAGAACCTTGGACGGCGGCTTGGTCGAACTTAGCGCGCACTTAGCGATGCGACCGAACTTGACGGTCGCTTGAAGGATCAGCTGCACTGCTGCAACCTTCAGGTAACCAACGCAACGCTCTCGGTTGCGCAAAGTTAACTTTGTCGCACAACCCGGGGTGATCCTTAAGCGGTAAGTTGTAGAATGATTCATTGAGCTAGGACAGTTAAACTTCTCGCTAACTAGACTCCCTAGGCGCCCCCATGGCGCCGCCGCTCTGTCCTTCCTGTCCAACGCCATCATCAACAGCGCGATGTAACATGCAATGCCATCATCATTCGCTGCCATCAAGCAGCGAGTCATGGCTTCTTCCAATCTCGTCGAGTTCCCGCAGCAGGATGTTCCGCAAGTCAGCACGCTGCTCGTCCGGCGCCATTGTCCACGCGTGACGGTAGCGCGTAGCGACGGCCGCTTCGGTCTTGAACTCCGTGACAGACACGATCAAGACCCAAGGTTCATGAGCGAGGTATTCACACGCTTCCGTGAGCTCCTGGGAAGCAAGCAGCGAGCCACTTTGGCCTATCGCCCCCAGGCGAACGGACAGCAAGAGCGATCGGTGCAGACCGTGGTGCGCAGCATTCGCGCATACATCGCTGAGGCGGACCAGAGTGACTGGGACGACCATGCTGAGCGCTTGATGTTCGCCCTGAATACCTCTTTCGATGCTACGCGTATGGATACCCCTTCTTCTTAGTGCACGGTTGGGATGCACACGGCACTGTGTCCGCCATGCTGGGACCCAGAACGTCGAGTGTCCAGGAACGCACGGCATATGAGTGGCGCAGGAAACTGCAACGCGACTACAGCTATGCACAAGCCTGCGCAGAAGATCTTCAGAAGAAGGCCAAGCGAGCGCGCTCTGCCGAGCAAACCCAGAAGTGGAAGGAGCTCTCGGAACGTCTGAAGTCAGGGCTCGCTGCCGGGGATGCTGTCTGGCTGTATATACCCAAAGTGCAGCCTGGCTTGAGCCGCAAACTGGCTCATATGTGGCATGGCCACTTCAGAATTCTGGAAATCCATGATAATTTCCGCGTGAAACTCAGGGTCGAGAACACTGGATATCGTGTGAATCCCTGGGTCCATGTGAGCCGTTTGAAACCCAGAGCGCTGTTCCCAAAACGGCCCACCGTGGAGATCGACGTGAATGAAGATGATGATTTTGACACGGCTCTGCTACCTGAGGATAGCTGGGAACCTGACACAGCGAACGATGAGTATGAAGTCGAGCGAATTCTGGATTTGCGGTGGACTAAGCGAACTCGGACATCAAGGCGAATCCGTGAATATCTTGTGAAGTGGAAGGGCTATGATGAGACCGAGTGGCTGCCTGTGTCGAAGCTCAATTGCGGAGCCTTACTCTATGAGTTCAATCAAGGCGCGAGAGCGAGCCCGTTTCCAGGCTATGCAAGCCGGAGATGATCACCCAGGGGTGTAACACTCAGGGGTGACATTGACCCAGAGTCACATGTCGAATTCAGGGGATGAAACCCTGAGTACCATGGTGAAACTCTGAAGGAAATCAACGGAATGTGTGGAGATTGGAGACGGAGATGTGATTTTGATTTGATTTGATTATAGAGGAAGTACACCATTTGAACCAAAGATTATAACCCAGAGGACGGTGTGGCTGAGGCCTCGGTGTTACTCAGGAGCGATGAAGTGGTGAAGATGGAGAGTTTCGAGGACATGGATGAAGGAAGACCTGTGCGTTGCAATGAAGAAAACCTAAGGAGTGCCTGTGAAGATGATGAAACTCTGAAGAAAAGTTCTGAGTCAGATGGAATCCTGAGTACTATTGAGAATTACGCTACGATATGCAGAGGCTAAGTGGTCTTCAGGATCTGGCAGAAGTGCACTCTCACTGGTACGCGAGCGACAGCGGATTGAGTTTGCGGAATGCCGCCGGCTTGATGTTCTTACGGGTTGGCTCTGGCACGTACTGAAGCCACTCCTCATCGTCGGCCGTGTTCCACTGCACTCGAGCTGGCTCACGCATGTCCAGCGTCGCCAACTGATTCTCAAGGTCATCGCAGCGGGGACCTCCAAGGATCCGGACCCTGGGGTCTTCCCAGATCCAGTAACAGCACTTGTCTGGGAGCTTCCAGAGGCCAGGCTCATGCCACAGGGATGGAATGAACCCAGGAGTATTCTGGGACCGCGCCAGAAGTGCCTTGAACGTCCTGTGGAGTGCATTTCGACGCCCCCTGCGCTTGGCGTCTAGGGCGACGTCCTCCTCAGCTTCAGTCAGAATGGGCACCCAGTGGCCCCGTTCCCAGATAGCTTGAGCGTGCTTGTGCATGGCGTCCACGATGTCCTCCACCAACTTGAGAGCCTTCGTAGCGAGCATGTCCCGCTCATGGAAGTAGAAGACCCTGATGCGCCCCTGAAGCATGGTCACCCAAGGTTCGGAATCCAGAATTTCTTGGTATGCTTCACGGTTCCAGCGTTCATGAATCACGTCGTACGAAAACTTGTGGATCTCGTACTCAGGAAACCCAGGAGTTTGTGCATGACGCGCTCTTGGTCGAACTTGGATACTGCACCAGGATCCCATGGATGCACCAGGAAGTTTCGTTGTCCTCAGGAACCTCAATCGTCGCCAGCTCCTCAGCAGTCAACTCTGAGTATGACTTGAGCGCGAGGGACGAAGGCTTCTTGGGACGCGCCACGACCTTGGACGCACGTGCTGCACTTGAACCCTGGGTACCGGACTTGGTCTTCTGAGGTTCCTTGTGACGCTATTTCTTGGACTTGGGGCTGGGACGCTGAGACTTGTCAGCAGATCCAGAGCGCTTACGCTTGCCAGGGGCCTGGACCCTTGGAGGTTCTTCAGGTTCGCCCCCCTCAGCGTCTTCTTCTTCGTCCTCGTCGACGACCTGAACCTCAGGGACCAGCTTGAACTCTTCTTCAGAACTGCTGCTCACGCTGTTGTCCTCTGGGTCCTGGACCGGGGGCTTGTAGTCAGGGTCGTCCTCAGGGTCGTCCACAGTGGAGTCTGCATCTTCGTCGGGATACACCACGTGATCCTCAAGGTTCCTCCAGGGGGGCGGGACTTCTCCACGTCGGAGACGTCGGTCCAGACGCTCATCCGCCATCTCGTAGTAGGCCTCAGGGACGTACTTGCTCCACGGGGTCTGGTCCAGACGACGCCAGTACATCATACTCACGAGCATCTTGATCAGCTGTGGCTGGCGAAAGTGCCCGTGAGCTGCTCGGTCGCTGCCAATCCACTCCATGGCGCTGTCGTACTTGAGCCCTGCCAGGATCGCTTGGCGCACGTCTGGGCGGACCTCCTTCCACACCACGCCCCCAGGGAGCAAGGAGTGCGCTGCCTCCTTGGACACCACTGTTTTCTCACCAGCACGACGCACAGAGTCGCGACCGGGCTGGTGATCCGTGGACGACGCTGGACCTTGTGAACCTTGGGAGCTGTGGAGTCCTGTGACTTACTCGTTGACTTGGTGCCCTTGGGTTTCTTGGAGCCTTGAGACTTCTGAGATTTCTGGTTTTTGAGCCGGGAGCCGACCCACGCCTGGGTTTGCTCCCAGGACCCGTGAGATCCAGAGTTTCCGGACGTGAAGCAGAGCCGGACCCAGACCCAGAAGACGGAGGCATGCGCTTGCTCTTCTCGGGATATGGAGCCACTGCGGCCTTGCGCTTGTCCATCGCTGTGACGCTGACCACAGTGTCCCAGGCTTCGGGTGGCTTGGAATCCTTGATGCAGAGCCCGAAGAGGTCGTGTAGACGCTCCCAGTTACCCGTGAAGTCCGTGTGCTCCTGAAGAAAATCTGAGAGCTTCCAGGGATCCATGGTAGCGGACTCGAGGCGCGATTTCAGGATTCGCACCTGAGTTTCAGAGTCGGACAAGCGCGCCTTGAGCTGCGCCTTCTCGGACTCCAGAGCATCGATTTCGTCTTGGTACCGTGCTTTCTGTCGCTGCAGCGCCTCCTTGTGCTCGAGCTCCACGGACTCCGACTTGCCGAGGGCTTCCTGAACTTCTTGGAACCAGTAATCGCGGGCGAACCTCCAAGTGCGCTTCAGCTCCTTGAGCTCACGCTTCACGTGGACCAGTTCATCGACAGCCGCGAAACTTTGCTGAGACTCAGCCAGAGACCGCATGTGCTTGTATGCACCAAGAGTACAACGCAGGTAGCCGGTCATCCTGAATACGCGTTCCGCGAATCGTGTGCTGTTGAAGTGCTGCAGGAGCGAGGCCATCTCACGGCGGACGCTGACGGAATTCAGAGAACTATCCAACTCATAGGCTGAGAGTGGTGAGCCGCGAGGCCGCAACACGCCAGCCCCAGCGTCCGCACCACAAACCTCCTTGAGCCACTGAAGATCGTCGTCTGACAGCTCTTCGAAGCCTATCAGAGTGGAGACGCCACCGTAGCCCTCCGTAGCGAATGCACCTTGGCGAATGTCGCTCGTGACCCCTGGGACCCCTACGAGATACGCGTTCGTTCCGAGGTCTGGCGGCGTCGGGAGTTGCCAGTGGGGCGGACGCTCAGGAACCATGAACTCCGGAAGCTCCACGTCGCTCTCCTTCGACATACCCGCGTAGATGAGCCCTTGGATGTCGGTCGCTGTCGCGTGGCGAGGCGTCTTGAACTCAGGAACACTCGCCGCAGCAACATCCGACGGTGTCTTCTCTGCGTCCGGGGTCTTGGACTCTGAGTTCGCGTCTCCCGCCTCCGAAGTTGCAGCGTCAGCCGAGGCATTGCCATCGGCCTCGCGCATGTCGGCGTCGGGAGCCTGGCCTTCGCTCCCGGGCGCCTTGCTCTCAGAGTCGGCGAAAGTGACTTGCTTGGCCTTTCCCCTAGGGGCGCCTGTCGAAGTGTCGCCACTGTTGTCCGCCGCCTCGCCGTCGCCATCCCCAGGGGACGTGCGTAGGGGCGCTGTCCGGGTGCTGTCGCGCCGAGGGAGCTGTGCTGTCCGGGGCGCCGTGGGCGCCGTGCCTTGAGCCGGCGTCGTCGCTTGGTGGCCGTCGCTTGACGTGTCGGCCATGTTGACGATCTGTGAAATGGGGATGTGATTGTACGCTGCCCGTTGGAGTTTTTGCAGTTGAGAAGAGAACCTTGAAGATCGGCTCCGACCAACCGTTGGGGAGACAGGGGGCCGAAGTGTGTGAAATCCTGGGAGTCGACAGAGGGCAACGGCCGTATCGATCTCCAGAGTGCCTCGAATTTGGTGTTTTTGTGGCCTGGCCATGGTTCACCAGTTCGGAGTGATTTCCTCTTTGATGGACCCGGACCAGGAGGGGCGGTTGACACGAGGTGGTTTTCAGAAATTTGCCGACGTTGTGCCGTCACGCTTGTGACCTGGAGTTTGTATCGAAGTATGATTGGTGGATAGCTGGGCGGAGCACGGCTGTACCCGTGTGACACGAGTGACGATGGTGGGAGAGAAGTGATTCAGTGGGATGAATCTAGTGCCTGACCGCAGATGGGCCCAACTGACTGGAAGTGCGAATCCTGGGAGTGCACACCCAGGAATTCAGAAGAACACTCAGTCCAGTCCCGGACTTTCCCTTACGATGAGTGCCTAAAGTCTGGCGGAAAGTGTCTCTGGAGAACGTATCCCAGAATACACCTCATCTTGCTGTGGGTCGGAGCACTACTATGGATCAGATCCCCTGAAAACCAACCCCACTACCACCGTGGACATGCGCCGGAAGCCGTACAACCCGTTAAGTGTTCGTATTTGTGGAGATACACGCGAGTCTGTGATGTACACAACCTATGATCCAGAGTATCACACAAGAAATCCAGAGTACCGGATGATGATCCAGAGTTCACCTCCCCAAGAACAGGTGACCCAGAGTTTCAAGTGATCCTCTGGATTTGGACCATGAACCCAGACTCCCCATACTCAGAACAAGTGTTTCCCAAGTCAACACCCAAGAATCCCCAAGAACCCTCAAGAGATCCCCTGAGTTCCACTGATCCTTAGAAGCAATCCATCACATGAATCTCTGAATGTCGAGCCAGTTGGGAGTCAGTCTGCAATCAAAGTGATGCGTGACCTTGAAGATTGAAGTGCAGATCGACTGACTGGATACCTTGAGGAGTCGAGAGGGAGTCCTGCACTATACAAACCCAAGTCTAAGGACCCACATTTGGCACTGTGGACATCTTGCGACGATGGAGTCGCAAGCCGATCGCAAGGCTGGACCGCTGAACCCAAGGTATACTGAAGACAAGATATTTGACCCCGAGCATAGTGAAATGAAGATATTTGCCCGTAGAAGAATGCAGAAGAGAGAAAGAAGTAAGAGAGAGAAATAGCTGATAAAAGACAAACAGAGTTCCTTTTACCCTGTACTGCGCAAGTGACTTCGGCCAAGCCTGCCGACGGAAATCCGGAGGACCCGAGACTACGACCGCGGGACGCTAAGGGCACATCAACGGTGAAGGACAGCCGTCTGTGTGGGCTCCATCAAAACTCAAGTCCAGTTAGGTGGGGACCAGCGACGGCCTCGTGCTTCCTGGAGTGATCCACCTATTTCATATCCTAGTTGGGTCACTTGCTGTGCTCGTGGTAGCCCATTTCATATTATTCCAGAGGGTATTCTGGGGTGCTAGGTAGTCGCCTCCAGGATTGTGTATTGACTGCTTGTGTGAAGGGAAAGGTAACTGATAGTGATTGTATTTTCCTCCAGTACGGGAGGTGGTGCGTTTGTGTGAGTCTCAGGGGAGCTAGGCCCCTGAATTTCAGACTCGAGTGAGCCTAGTGTGTGAGTGACCCACCGTCCAAGGGTCCAAAAGAATAAGTGACGGCTAGTTGTAGTGTTTGTATACTCTGTATTTGTTGGTTTTATCGAGCTAGGAGGGCATTTGGGTAAGGTGTCTTCTGAGTTCCTCACCCCAGAGTTGACTGAAATCCTGAATCCTGAATTCGTGATATTCTGGATTTCGGGTGATCTGATTCTCTGGGTTTTGCCTCTAGTGTCGAGGTGCGTTCTGGATTAGACGTGCACCTCAGCGCTTCTTCGAGGCTACATTCGAGTTTGGTGAAGTGCCGTTCCGTCAAAGACAAACGAGCCGACAGGGATTACACAAGGTACCCACGCCAACCAAGGAGAGTGATCCTCAGGGTTTAAAGCTTCGCGGCTGCGAACCTCTGGATTTATTTCCTTGCTGTTGACTCTCAAGTCGGTTCTCTGGGTCTACACCCTGAGGACCTTCTTGGGCTGCGCTATACGAACCCCCCTGGGCGATAAAGGTTTCATCGGCCTCGCCTCATACAGCCGTGCTCCGCCCAGCTATCCACCATTCATACTTCGATACAAACTCCAGGTCACAAGCGTGACGGCACAACGTCGGCAAATTTCTGAAAACCACCTCGTGTCATGCTCGTGCTCGTTCCCGCGAGCAGTGCTACCGCTACTCATTGAATGTTTGCCCTATTGTGTGTATGATGAGCACAAGTCCTGTATGGCTGGGAAGAGGGAGGAACCGATCCCATTAGGTGTAGTGGTAAGGGCCGCACATCGGGGAACGGGAGGTTGAGGGTTCGAGTCCCCCAGGGGGCAGGACTTTCAGCCGGGGTAGAGCGGGGTCGATAGTGTAATGAACAGTACCCTACAGCACATCTTGACATGACTTACACCATCCAAAAGGGACGGTTATCAAATATCTCTGGGAAGAGGGAGGTGATAGTATCACCCCCGCGCGCTGTCGGTACCGGTATCACTGATACCGACATCGCGCCTTACGCTATTGGTACATGTAGCACACTACATACAAATTCCAATATAGACGTACAGCTGCTAATACCCAAAAACAGGCTGCTCGTACAAAAATGTGCTTTGAGGATCGATTTGCATATTTGTCAAGCGTTGGTACTAAAAAGGATATGACCACAAAGGAAACCGAAAAATAGAGCTCAGGTAGGAATCGTACTCGATCTTTTAGCTAGAGGAGGAATGCGCTTGCAGAACGAGTGTACTACTAGTAGTTAGAGTTCATGAAGTCATTGGTTCTTCTTACGCCAACCATGTCAGCCTCATCGGCTACAATGTTCGCAAAAGCAAGAACATGTTAATAAGTCTTAGCGGCAAATGCATTGCGGGTCCATGGCATTCCAACCCGATCCACGATATTCCAGTGCAGATCCATGATCCGCCATGAAACTACCATTTAGATCCATGATTAAGCCCAACCGGTTCCATGATCTATGATCAGGCCCAACCGGAACCATGACCGTAGTCCCCAAGCTGATCCATGACCATAACCAGCCAGATCCATGACCACAGCCAACCAGATCCATGACCGTAGTCCCCAAGCTGATCCATGATGGTATGAAGATCATCTACAGTGCTACGCCACGAGAATGTCAAACGATCTACCAAACGTGCCGTCACATATGCTCCATGTGTGTATGAGTACCTAACAATACTGACTGTCAATCCATGTTCATGTGGATGTAGCTGAGCCGACAGTACGTAGCAGCGCCTGTAGGATTCCAGTACCGGTAACAATAAACCAGCTACATATGTTTGAATTTGAATTTGTTGTGGTTCAGTCGGCTACACCTTCTCCCGGAGGCGCGCACAGCTGCATCTCCGCCTACGGTGGTCGCACCGTTAGATATCTATGATACGAGCCCGCGGTAGGCGTCCATAAGTTGGCTACAGTACATGTAGCTTTCGATGCCAAGAAGCATTCCATGCCAGTGTACCAACGTTTGACAATACTGTATTGCCAAACAATCAGGCATCAACAAACTAGGATATTTTGTGCCTAATGCCCATTTGGACTTGAAATCGGCACTTTGAAAATCTTGAATTAGGCACCATACAAAGATCTGTATGTTACTCAGCATATGATTTAGAGAATGCGTTCTCCAAGTGGCTATCAACAGTGTTGGTGTTCCTGGAAAGAGATGTATTCATGAGATCGAGTGTGAAACGTTGTCACACCAGGACTCATTAACGGTTAGTCCCGACACTGCGTCAATCAAGACTTTCGGTCTGTGTTGTAGTGATGCCAGGGTCACCAAGCTATAGAGCTGTGAGTAGTTTCCACCGCAGTGCAACGAAGGTCGGAAACGCGTTTTTCGGGTTCGACGTAAAAGAAGGCCATGTACAACGACTTCAAAACAAAAGATCGCATCAGGGAACGAGTCCGACAAGATACCAAGCTCCTTCCCAAGGACAACGAGTCCACGGTGCTGTTAGTGGCCTCCTCGGGCTTGTTTTGTCCGTCTAGTCCCAGCGACCTGACCAACGGAAGTCTAAATCTGGGTGCACGGTTCAAGCGGTAGTGTCGAGGAGGTCGAGTAGGTGAGCTGCTTCATTCGGTCTTTCGCTCAGCGCTGAGCGATTCGACCACGTGCGCTCGCAAGTAGGCGACGTAGAATTTTTACCCACCCACCATCCCGGGGGGTGCCTCGGCTTGCCTTGCGGTTCAAGCCGCACCGAGGCTACCCTCATTAACGGAAAATGAAGCAGCTCTAGCCCCACATGGATTCTTCACAAGAGAGGAAAATGTTATCCATAATACCTGAGAAATTGAATGATGCGCAACAAAGCGCAGATATAGTGTAGCTGCTCCTTGCTTGTTTTGTAGTATCCGCAAGCCGATGTAAGGTTACGAAGATTTGATAATAAGTCGACTGCCAGGTTACATGTAGTTTGTTTTATTATTTACTTACTATGATATATTGATCTGTTACGGTCGACCCAGCTCCATCTCATAAAGCTACGGCTGCCGCGGAGTGCGATGTCGTGTATGAGAGCTTCATTGGCGTGCCGAATGCACTGAGCAAAACGAGGTCGACCTGGCACGAAGCCTGAAGGCATAGTGGCGAAAGTAACGGGGGGAGGGTGGCGGCAGTAGTTATTGCAGCGGCGGTGGATTGAGTAATTCTAGTAGCTCTAGCCCCGTCGCTACTGCGCTAGATAAGATAGAAGCACCGAGAAATACATGTACCAACGACATAACCATCAATGGACCACTATTTACTATACTATACAAGTAGTACGGAGCCTGAAGCCATTCTCTTAAACAAGGATCTTTTGAAAACTCCATTTATTGTGCCTTTCACACATTCTGCGCTCATTATTCTGTCGCAATTCCATCCCGCTCCCCCGGCTAAAACCGGGCGCTTAACTCTAATTCAGTATTAAATACGATTCTGATCGGCAGCTAAAATCGCACTAATTAGGGCCGCTCCCAACAAGCAACGCTCAAACACGTGGCACAGACAACAACATCAGCGCTTAAACGGTAAGGACAAGCAGTGCAGTCTCATGCTAGTCTCATGCTAGAAGCGCGTACCTCCCGTCGAACTAACGTGTGCTGCTTCCTGCTCATTGTGCTCAGCGTTCTGCCTGGCGCCTACCTTCCGCGACTCTGACGCTGCGCCACCGACGGTGCTGCTTGCTTCTCGGGACGTCTTGAAGCGCGCAGACTGCCCCAGAAGATGCTCTCGACCGCTCTCGACCGCTCCTACTGTAGCTTTTGTGCCGTGAGCGTACGCGCACGTGCTGGGAACGCGAGTCGGCTGGTGTTGCAACCTTGCAGGGATCTCGAGCTTGGATACGTCGTGTCTATCTACTGTGAGTTGCGTATCAACACTATTATCGTGTATGTTTATGACTCTGACGCGCTTATATTGCCTCTGTCTATCTAGTTTGACATTGTTTCGGCTCGTGCAAGTAGCAGAAGCTCTGCAAGACACAGCCAGCGTTGTCGAAAGGTGTTAGGACCAACGAGTCGTGGTGGATCCAGTACCGTATGTGATGAATTCAGTGCAACATGACTTGCTTCACCCTTCTCATATTGGTTTTTATGTTGCTACTGTAGGAGAGTTCCTCGTGGACGCACGTGCACTGTGTAAGTACACTCAGTTTATGCTGAAGTGCCTATCGCCCCTCGTGGCTCTAACTTATTATTGTTTTGGACATTTGACTGTTGTAGAGACCATGAGCATGCCGCTTACGCCTACACTGTCTGTAGTTCTGACACTGAAGGTGGGCGAGCCCTTTGGTACTAGCAGAACTAGCTACGGGGCACCCCATCCGATGGAACTCGTGCTCGATGACGGCTACCATGGCTTTCGAGCCCGAGTTCGCCGGCTTGTGGACAAACTCAAGGAGGTCGAGTGGCCGGAGGCTGGGCCGATATTGCTGAAACCTACAATTAGCGCGTCGCAAGCTAAATTCGTAGCTTTAGCCGAGTCTGACGAGGAGCTGTCAGTACAGCTTACGTCGGCTTGGAACCTCGCCGCTAAGCGCAAAAAGGGTACGATTCAAGAGTGGTATACCATTGGGAATCGATTATGATGCTGACTTGCTATTTGCTTGTTTCGTGTGATGTAGGCAAGCGGCATTCAAATTGGAGCTTTATATCTATGTCAGTAGAGTGTCGGCTTCAACAACCATCCGCCGTGCCACGGAGGGACGCATTGCGGCGGCAACATCGTTGATTGACAAACATCTGAGTGCACTACCGGCGGAGGAGCAGCTCGGTGAAGCTTTGCGTGCGTATTGGGCGGTGAGCCACGCCCGCCAGCCGGAGCAAACTCCTTTAGTGATGCCGACCAACGCGACATTCACTCAGCTGCAACGCGTTGATGCTCTGCAACGCGATGTTGACGGCGAGGCCCAAGCTCAAGCGAGTTCGAGGGAGTTCGTGACGGTACGTTGTCGACTCAATGATGGCATGGTGCGGCTAGATCTCAAAGTGGCGGACTTGCGTGAAGCTTTGGGCTTGCCTGGCTACGACCTCCGTCCCCCGTTCCGACCACGCATTCCTAGCAGCAGCCCTACTGTTAATGTGGAAGATGTCGACCACATGAGCGATGCAAGTATGGAGTGAACATGTTATTCAATTGAAGAAGAATATATTTGGTTCTTCTGGAGAAAGATCCAGTAGTCAACCCAACGACCAGGCGTCGTTGGAAAGATCGTCTTTGCATGTAGCCTTTAACCAAAAAAAGAGTTCGTTTTTCCCTCAAGTGCCGAAGTCGTGTTGGACCGAAGCCCTGAGAGCGTTCTCCACTGAAAATTCAAAGTTCCTTAGGTAAGGGATCCATTGCGAAAGCCTGGACGTGAACTTATCTATTCCATATTCTCCGCATACGCCGTGTGGGCTTGGTGCGTTATATATTGCGGGAGTAAGCGTATAGTGAGGCTCCTGAGAGTGATTTGTATCGGTATTAGGCTGTGTAAGTCGATATTTGATTGAATTGCTGTTCTCCTCTTAGAGGAGTGGTGCGCGTCCACAAGACTGTCCAAGTGTCTTGGGTTTGGACCCGAAGACTTGGAGATTTGGCCTTAGTCCTGGGCCTAGAGAAAGAAGAGAGGACAAGAGGTATCTGTGTGATTGTATATTTGTGTGTAACTCTGTATATTTGGATTGAAGGGTTTGTTGGCGTTGACCGGTGTGGATTCTTGAGTCGCGGGGTTGATACTAATCGCCGATCAAAAGAACCTACCCAAAGGGGATACACAAGCGTGCGCCTGACCAGCAGTGTGCTGATATTTCTCAAGCAGCTCACTGCGTGGACGATCCTAGCTCTCTAGCTCGTGGTCATCTGCCTATCGAGTCACATTCTCAAGACTTGCTTTTGCTCCACTAACCCGCAAAAGGCACTCGCGCCTCGTCACATAACACACAGGCCATTAGCGACATGCTGATGTCATACATGTACACTAACACTATCGCCCGCCACCTCAAGTCTGTTGAGATCGTCATGACGATCCTACCGTTGGAATAAGAGTGAGGCCAAGTAGCGGCAGACTTGCGGCGTACTTAACAACGAATGGCGGGTAACAACCCGCCAAACGGCCCCAGATCAGATAAATCGAGGCTAACTCGCGGTCACTTGGATCATCGCGGCCCTAAATGTAGTTTGAATTATGGGTACACATGACTAGGGTTAATTCTAATTCGGGCGGAATTAGCAGCTTGCCCGCCAAAATGACTGAAAGGCACAATAGGTACTTTGGATTGTTTACGCGCCAAGTGCCTAGTTTGTTGGAGATACATGTAACGTGAACGGAAGTCATTCAATCAACAGTGGCACTGTTGCCGATCGTCAACAGTGGTCAACAGTGCTCACTTGGTTTATGTATGGGGAGGGGGTGAATCGGCCCTCCCAGGGTTGCTAAAACTAAGCCTCCAATTCATTAACTGTGTGAGTGGTGCACGGGTTTGAGCCCAGGCATCAGCTTCACATGGATTCGCTCGTTCTGAGGAGGTGCCGGTGTCCCCAGGGCTTTCCGCTGTGAGTGCTTGGGTGTGGTGGTGCAGTCCACACCTCGGGCGTTTGGAGATTTGACGCCCATGACACCCGTCCCCGAAACAACCTGTACAAAATAGTTTTATTGGCTATTTTCTGAAATGGTTATAAGGAATAGCAGGTACTGTTGCCGATCGACCACAGTGCCACTGTTGATCTAATCAGTGCCAAGGTGAACTCCACAGACGAGATAGGGAAATCCACAGATGTAAGTCGGTGAAATCCACAGATCAAATTGTAGGCAAGATCATACAGCTGTATTTATACACCATTTCCCAATCAAGTTGCCAAGTTTCCCAGCCAGGCTGCAAAATGCCCCGTCCCTGGGATTGCTAATTCAAGGCTGTGTGGCGACACACAATTTTTAATTTAAGGCTACAGAAAGTGGCGATTTGCAAGAAAGTGGCGCTTTTCCCAGACTTGCAAAAATCGCCCCATCGTCATCCCACCGTTTTGCAAAACTCACCAGATGCATGGCCGCCCTATGGTATTGCATGCATGGCGCATTTAGATGTGGTTCGCCAAATGATCCGTTCAGGTGGGTATATGCGCTGGAAACTGATTACCATGCCATACCGTCAAAATTCCAACTGTCCGACCGAGGAGTCCAACCTGTACCGATACTCGGACAATCTACTTTAATGACATGTATTCCAATTTACTGACACATCAGACTGTACATTCATTCATGCTCGAAGCACACAGCGGCCACACACCAGCGGACAACAGCGGCGTCGGACGGACGAGGGCTCGGCCTCAGGCGGAGCGACGACCGCCGGGGCCATGTAACGGGGTTACACACACAAGTGGCTACAGTCACTTGTAACTCTAACAGTTACGATGGCGGTTAGAGAATGGTTACTTCCTCGGTCTTGATGTACGTTACATCAAGTGCCACATTCATTTACGATTACCGCAACGGGTGGTCCATCGACATTTAGGATTCCTATTGGTTGAAAGCAGCATATTTTAACCAATGAGCGACATGCATAGCAAAGGAATTCTGCCAACCAGCCGTTGGCAGATTCCCAACTTAGAATATTACATTTAGAGGAAGTCAGAAACATAAAACAAAAATAACAGTTCTCATTTTAACCCAAAACATTATTTGGATCGTTTATTTAAATTAATCTATACTCGGAGGCCCGAGTATAATTAACTCTAGTTTAAACTAAGCTACGCTTCCTCATACACGAGCGCACACGTGTAAGCTGTTGTAGTAAGCCAAGGTAGGCCCACTACACCTGGTAGCACTTTGTAGTCCGTCCAACGACCGACTAAGTTGACTTCGTACGTCACCGCACGAACACGGAGCCGAGAACCTTCCCATGGATACCGAAGTCCCCATGGAAAGCTCCACGACGCCTGGAACCCATGTTGCACGCGCTGACTGTCCCCACCTGTCAGACCCAGAGTGGGAAGCCCTCCAACGACTGTCAACAGTCATTGGTGAGGCGGCTGTAGCTACGATGCTGCGTACGCTAACGCCGACAGAGCAACACGGTGTTGCTCTGGGCTTCATCATGAGGGAGCAGCGAGATGCTGCTGCCAATACCGCGGTGTCGTCGGGGACGACACCTCGCCCACAGTCGCTGAAGCTCAATGTGAGCAACTACGTCGGAAGAGAGGGTGAACCTCTCCTCCGTTGGCTTGTCGAACTCGACACTGCCATCGCGGCTCGACGTATCGTCGACCCGTTGTCGAAGGTCGCGTTCGCCATGTCATGTCTTGGCGGACGTGGAAGGAGCTGGGCGTATGGTCGCCGGCTCTCCGACCCTACGTGCTTCAGCACGTACGAAGGCTTCAAGGAGGAGCTCAGACAGGCGTTTGAGCCCCCGCAGAATGAGTTCCGGTCGAGGGCAGAGTTCCTCGACCTGCAGCAGGTTAAGCATGATGTTCATGCTTACGCCCAGAGAGCGCGATACTTGGTCTCGAACATCGTGACCAACCCGATCGACGAGGCGACTAAGGTCGTCACGTTCATAAAGGGACTGAGAGATGGGCCTGTGAAGACCTATCTCTTCCGTGAGTACCCGAGTACTCTCGAAGCTGCAATCACTCTTGCGATGCAGGAGGAGTTTAGCCTGCGACAGGCTAAACTGCATGCACACGTACCGAGGCCGCAGCCACGCCCGGTAGTGAGGACGGGAGGACCAGAACCAATGGACCTCTCGAGAGCTGCCACTGCTGGATCCCAGCAGTCGCAGGGAAACAATGTGCGATGCTACCGTTGCGGTAGGATCGGTCACTTTGCTCAAGAGTGCACGGCCCCCGTGCACCAGCAGGGTGGCTATCGCGGCGGTGCCGGGCACCGTCGCAACCAAACCAAAAACGCTGGACGCCAGTAGGCGCGGGGCGCCCCACCGGTAATGCGGTTCCGCGTGTCAACCTTGGACACGCGACACTGAGGACTGCAGCCCCCAGTGAGGATCATTCTCACTGCAAGAAGCAAGATGACAAGGCTGATCTTGTCATCCTGAAGGTGAAGTCGATGAGAGCAAGCGGCTCTCGTCGTGCGTTGGTAGATTCTGGCGCGTCGAAGAACTTTGTTCGACTGCGAAGTCTATCAATGCTTGACTTCGAGGATTTAAAGATACCTCGAAGTATGTTGGTAGTACGTTTGGCGACAGGTGTCGTCGTGAAGACCAAGAAGCGCATGGTACGCGTGCGCTTCACGTATGAAGGTCGAGTGTTTGTCGAAACCTTTATCGTCCTGGATCTGGACGATAAATTCGACATGGTATTGGGCATGCCGTGGCTTGCACGGCATGATCCGGCGATCGATTGGGAGAAGCGCACTCTCGTGCGCTTCGGTAGCGCCAGCGGAACAGTGAGCGATGGCCCTGTTGCCGCAACGCACGCGCCGACAGGTGCGCGCGACTCCCAGTCGAGACAGCGCCTAACGCCGCTTTCCCGGAGTGCCCAGGACGCGCAAGAAGGCGCGCGCAAGAGCAACGAGCGTCGGCATCACTGCCGACGGCTGGAAGAGAAAATGTGTCGACCTCGGGGTCGACACCCGCTTTCAGCGAATCAAGGGAGTCTCCGGCCTCGAAGGGCGCGGAAGACGCAAGCAAGTCACACGTGTCAGCCATGGAGGCTGACGCGAAGTTGATTGGATCTGTTCCGGCCAATGGAAATGGCTACGGTGATGAAGCGCCGTCGACTCCGGGAGTCGATGGTTTGAAAGAATTTGATTCGTCGGCTCGGGGAGCCGACGCACCTCTCAGATAGAGGGCGCCGCCAATTACAGGCGTCGAGGTGACGATGGCGTGTCGACACCGGGAGTCGACGCTGCAGGCGGTGCGGACGGTTGCAAACGTCCCGCACCGGAAAAACTTGCATGCTGTCGTGCAGCCGGGCTGCACGACGAAGCGCCGGGCGACCAAGCCGGGCTTGAAGTCGCTCGCCCGCGGGATGAACCCGCCGGCGGTATTAAGGAAAAACACCCATCCACGGCTGGGCCTGGACGAGGTCAAGAACCTTGCGGAGCCGGGCTCCGTAAGACAAGAAGACGGCGCATGCGAAGATCGCTGCGCAAGTCTCGGCCCGGGCCAAGACGCTACAAGAGATGTCTGCCGGGCAGACGAAGGCTGAGAAGCCGAACGTCGAGACGTTGAACGTCTTGACGCGTACCTGTGCCGGATTCCGGCACAGGGAGATGACCCTCGCTAATCCTCCGACGCAAGCGTCAGAGTTGACTTCGCTTCCAGTCATGAGCGGGAAGCGCTTCGCGCGTGACTTGCACGATTGACGCATCGAGCAAATATGCATTCTCTCGGACGCCGAGAGAACGAAGAGCGAGAATGAGGAGCTGAGGCAGTTCTTCATGGAGAGCACCACTGAGAGTGAAGACACTCTCAGTGCCAAGACGAAGAAGGAACGCTTTGAAGAGCAGAGCCGGGACTCGCTGAAGGCGAGTCCCTACTACGAGATTCTACGGGAGTACGCGGACGTACTTCCGGAAGAGATCCCTGCGGAGCTTCCGCAGGACAAGGGCATTCAGCACGAGATTGATCTCGTGCCGGGCACGAAATACTGTGTCACGCGGCAGTGGCCACTGCCGCGAGAACAGGTCAAGGCGATCGACGACTTCTTCGAAAGTCGTCGCAAAGCTGGACAAGTGCGGGAATCGAAATCCCCGCACAGTGCTCCGACGTTCTGTGTCAAGAAGCCACAGGGCGGCTGGCCGCATCGTTCATGCGTACAATAAGCTGAACGATGCGACGATACCGGCGCAGACACCGATACCGCGAAAAGATGTTATTATCGATTCGATGGCCAGGAGCACTGTCTACAGTGCTCTTGATCTGCGCGATGGGTTCTATCAGATCCTAATGCGTGAGAGCGATATCCCTCTCACGGCTGTGAGCACGCCGAGTGGCATGCTCTGGGAGTGGCTAGTGATGCCACAGAGTCTGAAGAATGCCCCTGCGACCTTCAACAGGTGCGTGACGCACTTGTTGCGCTCGGTGCGCGACTTCGCACCGAGCTACTTCGATGACGTGTTCGTCCACAGTCGTGCTGCGGACGGGATGAGCGACGTTGAGATGCACAAGGTGCATTTCCGGAAGCTGCTTGCGCTCATGCGCAAGCACAAGCTCTACGCGAACCTGAAGAAGTGCATCTTCGGAGGGAGCGAGATACCCGTGCTCGGGTGTCTCGTTGGGAAACAGGGTGTCCGCCCTGACCCTGAAAAGGTCAGAGTGATCAACGAATGGCCGACACCGTCGAACGTCAAGGAACTGCGGCAGTTCCTTGGCTTGGCCACGTACTTGCGCAAGTACGTGAAGGACTATGCGGGCACGATACGCCCGCTGTCACAGCTCCTGAAGAAGGATGTCGAGTGGAATTGGACTGCTGACTGTCAGCAGGCCTTCGATGCAGTCAAGCGGGGCTTGACTAAGGCACCGATCTTGGCGGTGGCCGACCAAGATCGCCCATTCCACGTAGTGTGCGACGCATCCGATCTTGCGATCGGATGTGCGTTGATGCAGCACGATCACGAGGGCCGTGATCGTGTCGTCTACTACCAATCGCGTCAGCTGAAACCTGCTGAGCGCAACTACCCGGTGCATGACAAGGAGCTCCTTGCCATGAAGTATGCACTCGCGAAGTTCCGAGTGTACTTACTCGTAAGCGAACCCTTCGTGGTCTACACAGACCACGCATCATTGCGTACGGCTGTCAAGTCGTCACACATCTCGCAGCGTATGGCGAGATGGCTTTCGTTCTTTGCGGAATGCAACTTCCGGGTTGAGTACAAACCCGGAAGACTCAATGTGGTGGCCGACGCGTTATCGCGTCGACCTGACTACGTTTCAGCTGATGCCGACGTCAATGCCATTGACGTCATGCAATCGAGCACTCCCACGTCGTCGCTGTTGGGCGACGTGAAGACCGCGTACGCGCACGACGCGGACGCGAAGCTCTTGCTGGCCTACGGCTCAGCGCCTTCGGACAAAGCTCGTCAGAAGCTGCCGAAGCATCTTCGCGCTCGTGCACACCGTTATCGGGTGCACGACGGGTTATTGCTCTACAGTGCAGTCGACGACAACGCGGACCGTGTTGTCGTGCCCAATGATCATGACCTGCGACTCAGGATCATGTATGAGTATCACGATGCACCGACTGCGGGGCATCCGGGCCGTGAGAAGACATACCTTCTTCTCACGCGGGACTTCTACTGGGCCCACCAGTATAAATGGGTGCGCAAGTACGTCCGTGCTTGCGAGGTTTGCCAACGCGTGAAGCCTGCGCCTTTTGCGCAGGCTCCCTTGCAATCACTACCGACTCCGTCGGAGTGTTGGCAGTCCATGTCATTGGACTTCGTGTTCGGTCTTCCAGGGGAACACGGGCGTTGTAGTCTTTGTTGACCGCTTCAGCAAGATGTACCATCTTGCTGCGGTACCCGCTGAAGTCACTGCGAAGCAGACTGCACGTCTGCTCGTTGACATGGTGTTCAAACACCATGGCATGCCGACCTACATTGTGTCGGATCGAGACCCGCGTTTCACAGCGCACCTGTGGCAAGAAGTGTTTACACTTCTTGGGAGCCAACTTTCGATGTCGACCGCGGGCCATCCGCAGACGGATGGGCAAACCGAGCGCGTGAATCGCGTGCTCGTCGACATACTCAAGAGCTACGCTCACTCGTTCCAACACTGGAGCGAGTGTCTGTCGATGGCGGAGTTCGCCATCAACAACTCGGTGCATGCCTCGACCGGGCATACACCGTTCTACGTGAATACGATGCGTCACCCACGCCTCCCGAGCCCGCTCGGGATGGTGGCTCCTTCCTTAAGTGGGAGAGGATCTACGGCCGCAACACAGCAGCCGCATAATGCCGCTGACACTTGCACAGTGTCAGCCGCGATAACGCGCAAGAAGAAGAACAACGCGTCTGTGCGGGGCACAGACACTATGACTACTGGTGAGGACGAGCTGAACAAGTTCAGCTCGGATGCAATCAACTTCGTGCAGCGCAGACAAGCCGTCATTCGGTTTGTCCAAGACGCTATTGCAGCTTCTGTCGATCGACAGAAGCTGAATGCAGACAACGTTGGCAGGGGCAACACAAATGAATTCAAGAAGGGTTCATTGGTTTTGTTAGATTCTCAAAACCTGCCTAAACATGCAGTCTCCGACTTCGGGGCGAGCAAGCTCGCTCCGCGCTTCATTGGGCCTTTTACAGTGTTGGCACGGCATGGAAACGCTTACACGCTAGACATTCCGTCTAGCATGCGCCTCCACCCGACCTTTTACGTCGGGCGGCTGAAGCCATACCAGCAGCACGAGCCAGCTAGCTCGGCCGGCCCGAAGCGGAAGCCGAACCCCTCTCCAGCGCGTCAACGCGCTGGACCAAGCGCACGACGCGACCCACAACGTCGACGGAGACGTCGGACGCGGTCTGCGCGGCCTGAGCGACTTGAGCCCTCAGGTTCGCCATCTCTTGCCTCAGAGCAGCGAAGGCACTGCTCTGAAGCCGCTCCACAGCGGCAACCCGGTCTTCGAGAGACGGAGGCCCAAGGTCAACCCCAGGTTGACCATACCCGGGGTGTGTTCCCACCACCGCCGCCTCCGATCCGTGACGCCCACGGCTCAACACGTTGGATTGTTGAGCGTATTGTCGACCATAGTATCCCGAAAACGAACCGTCACCCGGTTCGTTATCGTATTCGTTGGAGAGGGTTTCCGCCCCACCAAGATACATGGGAGCCGCGGAACGTCCTGCTGCAGGACGTTCCGGAAATGGTGAGGGCGTACGAAGCCCACCACGCACTGCCGGCGCGAAGGTAGTGCGAGCGCTGTGGTCACCCCCAGCGCTCGAAGCACCACGCTCGTCGCGTTCCTCACGTGCCATGAACTTGGTACGGAGATCCTTGAGGCTCGCAGGTACACGAATCGACGTGTACCCGTTCAGGTCGCGGTCGCTCAAGCGCGCCGCACCCGGAAGACACAACATGCACTGCTGGCCTTCGGGCACAGCGCACGGAACACCAGCATCCACAGAAGATCTGTGGAGCTGCTCCAACCTCCCTCGCGTCGAGAACGTCTCGAAGCGCTCACGGGAATGTTTAACCCGCTCGCGGTAAGCTGCCGGATTCTTGTTGAAGTTATCAACAAAGGCATTCCAACTTTGACAAAGTGCCTGCCATTCGGGCACTTTGCTGCGAGAAGAGGTCTTCTTGCTGGTAGTATCGGAGCTCATGGAAGAGTCCGATATAGTAGTCGCGCCTTTGATCCGTCATCGGATCAAAGTGCTGGCCCTCCGCCACCTCATCGTCCTCGATCGCGCTGCATACGTACAGCGGGATAGTGTTCGGGGGCACCGAGTTGCCCACCCGCGCCACGATGTCTGCCGCGGACGGCATCCATGGATCACGCGCTGCATGAGCAGCGCGTGGAGAGCTTGAAGGCGCCGTATCGCGCGGCGAGCTCAAGGCTCCAGCAGCAGAGAGCGGAGTCTCCTTTGCGCAACGCGAACGCTTCGAACTCGAAGCGTCCGAATCGTCTTCTTCACGAGAGCGTCTCGACTCGGCGTGCGGGTCGAGACTGTCGCTGTCGATCGACTCCTTGCGTCTGCTGGGGAGGTCTCGCCCTCCTCCATGTCCACGTCGTCCTCGCTATAGTCAACGGCATCGTTGACTATCGAAGAGCCCTGAAGGACGATCTTCGGCTCGACTGCGGCCTTGGCAGCGCGAGCGTCCTGCTTCGCCTGCTGCCGCTCGAAGTACTCGGGGACAGAGAGATTCTCTGTCCCAGCGGCGGGTTTCCCCTCGGCGGCGGTCTTCTTCGGCGAGCTCATTGCGGAATGAGCTCGAGTTTTCTTTCTTCCAACGTGAAGAATTGACGAGTGGTCAATTGCCTGATTGACGTGCCCTGAGCGTCTAACCTTAAGGGGGGATGGTGTAACGGGGTTACACGCACAAGTGGCTACAGTCACTTGTAACTCTAACAGTTATGTTAGCTGTTAGAGAATGGTTACTTCCTCGGCCTTGATGTACGTTACATCAAGTGCCACATTCATTTACGATCACCACGACGGGTGGTCCATAGACATTTAGGATTCCTATTGGTTGAAAGCAGCATATTTTAACCAATGAGCGACATGCATAGCAAAGGAATTCTGCCAACCAGCCGTTGGCAGATTCCCAACTTAGAATATTACATTTAGAGGAAGTCAGAAACATAAAACAAAAATAACAGTTCTCATTTTAACCCAAAACATTATTTGGATCGTTTATTTAAATTAATCTATACTCGGAGGCCCGAGTATAATTAACTCTAGTTTAAACTAAGCTACGCTTCCTCATACACGAGCGCACACGTGTAAGCTGTTGTAGTGAGCCAAGGTAGGCCCACTACAGGCCAGCACCACGAAGCGGAGGGCGTCGGTGTGGACGAGTGCTCGGCCTCGTGCGGGGTGACGGCCGCCGAGGCCATCATCATTAGGAGCAGGGCGGCGACTCGGACGAGGGCGGCGGCGCGGACTCGTGCATGGCCTCGGGTGGGGTGGCGGCCCTCGTGGCCAGCAGCAACAGGAGCATGGCGGCGACGCGGACTTCTCGTACTACTCCTTGGTCTCGGGCGGGGTGGCGGCCCCGCGGCCAGCAGCAGCGGCAGCAACAGGAGCATGGCGGCGACGCGGACTTCTCGTACTGCTGCTTGGCCTCGGGCGGGGTGGCGGCCCCCGCGGTCAGCAGCAGCGGCAACATGATGCGGGTGGGCTGCGGCACGGACTTCTCGTACTGCTGCTTGGCGGTGGCGGCCCCGGGGCCTGCGGTAGCGACAACATGATGCGTGTGGGCTGCGGCGCGGACTTCTCGTACTACTGCTTGGCGGTGGCGGCCCCGGGGCCAGCGGCAGCGGCAGCATGATGCGGCTGGCCAGTGGCACAGACTTCTCGTACTGCTGCTTGGTCTGGGGCGGGGTGGCGGCCCCCGCGGCCAGCAGCAGCGCCGATGTGGAGTGCGGGGTGGTCTCTGGCGGGGTGATGGCTGCCGAGGCCAGCTGCCCAGGAGCAGGTCGGCAGCAGTGGCGACGCGGACTGTGGCTCGGTGTTCGAGTCAAGAAGACAAGGTAATTGATGTTGCGCTTTGGTTGGGGCAATATCCACTACTGACATTATGGTTTGTGCAGTGTTGTTTGTATTATAGTGTCAGTGTCAGTCAAGTGCAAGTAAATACACAAAGAGGTTCATTCATATTATGTAGTTATCTCCTCTCTATTTGATGGTGTTTACTTCTTGGTCAGTGTGCTGCGAGGCCGCTTTAACTTTGTTTTTCTGGAGTGTCATTCTGTGCTATGGTTAATCTTGCTTAGGCTTCAGGCGAATGAAGGACGGCAATGCTGAAGGTGGTGTGGGATCGACAACGGAGCCACGGTCGACAAGCTCATGAAACTGTGTGATGAGCTCGTCAAGTTTTCCAAGTTTCTGAAGTTGACGAAGTGCCTTCAACGCTGTACCTGCTGCGACTGCGGAGGAGCCGTGCGACTTCAAGAAGGTGAGTGCGTTCTGTTGTGCTTTATCGCCAAGCTCGAGCACCTCGCTTTTGTATGCAGGTGACGAAATGTCCAGCGCAAACCCTCAGGTAAGAAGAGCATGAGATACCCTGCGATGTGCCTATACTCGTACAACGCTGTCTTCTTTACAGAACGCGACGCATACACGCGAGGCTCCTTTGTAAACCACTCGAACCAGATCGCCGACAACGACTGGGCTCCCTTTTTCTTCGGGCGTGTCGTCTTGGTCCCTACTGGCGGTGGTTGCTCGGAAGCAGGAAGTGTGGCGTCGGCGTTTGCTGGTTGAGTTGCGGTTGTGCCGGTAAGTGTCTTGAGGTGTGCTTCTACAGCTAATATGCGCTCGTCGAGTCGTTTGTTCTGTAGGATTAAAGCATCGATCTGCTCGGACTGGCGCTTGATGAGATCAATCAACGCAGGTGACGGCTCCTCACCACCAGTAGCAGACGCCTTCGACCCAGGCGGCGTCACGAATGCCTGGCTAATTGTCACGCTCCACGCGAGTAGCTCGGACTCACCGATGGATCGTTGTGCTAGGAGCTCACGTATCTTCGTGATGAGCGGGCTGCTTGGGCAGAGAACTAACATGTCGGGGTAATGCATGAACAGGGTAGCCGTAAGGACATCAGCGACGTCGTCGTCGAGGTTCAAAGCCGCGTCAGCGAACGCCATCGTGCTGGAAAAGAGAAGCTGCTGCAACTTGCGAGCGCGGACCAAGACGGGCGTGTCCAGAGCGGCTAGCGTTGGTAGTCGTGCGCCGTCCTTGGGCTTCCAGCCACTCAGGACGCGGGACACCTTTTGGTCGGCTTGGGTCGTACCAAGCATGTACCCGAAGGCCTTGTTGACGCGGTCCAACTGCCAGCCGCCACGCTCAATAATCCAGTTCTCGGCCAAGGTACCGTCGTTGGCATGCATGGCCCCACCACGTCGAAAGGAATGGGAGGTAAGCTCCGGCGTCATGCGAATGCTTCGCAAATCGGCGAGCTTCTTAACTCTAACCAGCAACCTGTTAACGTATCCTTGTGCACCAGGAACTGCCCGCTTTGTCGAAGGTGCTTCAGATTCCCCCATAGAAGGCTGGTCATCATCAACCTCCAGTAGTTCGATCAGTGTAAGCTCCTGTACATCATCAATATCATCTGATCTGTGTTTCTTGGCGATGAACTGAGGGAACATGCGCTGGCTTGGTGCCTTCTGCATAACCAGCGCCACAGCCAAAGCTTGCAGAGGACATGTCAAGAAATTTGTTGGGTCCTTGAATAAGGAGATGCCTTGTAGTAAAGCCGTTTTAACCCACTTAAATCGAAGAAATAAGACCCCACCTAGCATAAATGCATTCAGTGTTAAAATAATTCTGCTAAGAACATAATAATTAATTACTTACCAGGCAAGATGGATAGCTGGCTCTTCTCGACTGTTTCCGCGTCCGAGCTTCGGCCGTAAAGGTACCACATCATCACGACTAGTGCCGCGTCCAGGTATTCACTCTCCGTCGCAGCCGTTGAGTACAGTAGAGACACCATAGCTGCTAAGTCTTGTTTAGAGCACGGGGGTGCTTTCTTCTCGTCGCCGACCTCCTCTCGGTTACTACAATACTTACCCAGTCCTGATAGAATTTTTTGGAGCTGAGATTTAACCAAAGCTCCTTGTAGCGGGTACTTATCTACTAGCCAGTTCTTGACGTTGCCATAATATGCTAGACAACTATCGGTTGCTCTTACCTTTTCGGCTGAGGTGGCTAACGAATATGCATACTTGTCTAGTATAATACGCAATACCTTACCTGTCTTATCCCCGTCGATGAGCCTGTGGGTGGCTTCAAGTGTCATGCTCTCCGCGGCCAGGAACGTCGTGAACGAGTTGATCGCCGTCGTCCTGGCCTTCTTGCTGTTGGCTGGAGCAAGCGATGCGATCGACATGCTAGCCTGCCTGCTCTTTTCACTCTGAACAAAAAAAATGTACCGACCACTCGGGTTGGAAACTGAAGGATATTTTTGGGATATGCATTTATATAGACATTTGTATGGCATTAAAAATATTCTGACAAAATTCCAACCAAATATGGTTGGAACGGTTGGAAAAATGCCTTAGTTTAGAGGGGCTTCCGATTGGCCAAAATTCATCGAACTTAAGGCATTCATTTGGTGAAACTCGCCGAGTACGACCGGTTTGGGATAACAAAAAAGAGTAGCGGTTGGAACAGAGTGAATATTACTCCATACCATGAAATCTCCGACCTCCGACCACCTCCGACCAGTACCAAAACAAGGGTACCCGATATCATGCTACCCTCAAAACATAATAGGTATTAGTTTATAATGATGTTGTGGGCCACACACTGAATACATTTGTGTTTTTTTAGACTCATTGCAGGCATCGCGTGGTGGGCCGAGGTAGGGCAGCGCGGCGGGGGGAGGTGGGGTGGCGCGAGGATGGACGGCGGAGACCGGACAATGGCGAAGGTCGGCGGTAGCAGGCCGATGGCGGCGCGAGGACCGGCGGCAGGACGGTGGTGGGGCGGTGGCTACTGGCGGCACGGGTGAGCGGGCTCGGGGATTGCTTGCCCGGCAGGGCGGCCGGTAGGCTGCCCGTTGGGTGAGCGCCGGCATGTGCCTTGGCGCACCCACCGGCAGCCCTCTAGAGCGGCCAAAGCCGCATCATCGTCGCTGCGCAGGCGCCGCCGCCGCCTCCACCACGCCCACAAACAGCTGCGAGTGTTGGTGTCTTCTCGGCAGGGCGGGCGGCATGCTGCCAGCCGTTCGTGCACCCAGCACAACTATTAATACATGTATTGATGTGTGCGCTGCACACCGGCAGCAGCGTTTATATACAATACGCTAGTTACTTTGTTAAATATTATACCCAACGCTAATATATTAACAGTCTGAACCATTAATGCACGCCCGTAGCGGCGCCACTAACGCCCTCGCCATTTACATGTAGCCCATGCGCACGCAGGCATTTTACACGGACTGCACTTGTACCCGAAGGATGGTACAGGTCGGAGCAGGTCGGAGAAATGACAATACATGTATGCGTGTGATATGCATTTATCTTAGAGTTTGTATGAGAATATTTTGCGGGTGCCCTCCGACCCGATACGTCGGAGAGGGTCGGATAGCACAATTACCTAACCCTATTGATGACTATTGGCCCAAATACACACATGAAAACACTATGATTGGTCTAAATACAAACAGAGTGCTGTAATTGGCTGTTAAAAGTCATACAGAAACTAAGTAAGGTCGGAGATTTAACGATATTCATCCTTATAGTAGTTCGTGATCTGTGCTTTCCCCCCCTAAAGTCTGTGGATTTACACCAGGTGACATGTTTTTCTGTGCGTTTCCCCGTACAGACAACGACGCAGAAATCCGACAGTGATGAATACCATACATCCATACTGTGGAGACTGATACAGTCTCCGACATAAAAATCCGACATCGAAAATGATTGGCCAAAACTAGCTTTAAAAAAACAAAAACTGCACAAAACAACATATGACTGATCAGAAAAAGGTAATGCTTGACAAGAAAAAGGTCTGTCTATTAGATTGTTACCTCGGGGTGCTTCGGAATAGCCTTCTTAAAGCAGCCTTTTACCAGCTTTGGCTTTAAAGCATTCCAAGCACTAATTGTAGCGTGAATAGCACGAAGGCGCTTTTCCTTAGCTGTACCCCCGGTTTTCCTACCAGTGCGGTTACGAATCTTTCTTTTCAGCGGCCCCATCACCCCCACGTCAAGTGGTTGACACACAGCAGTGCTGTTTGGGGGCAACGGGACCGGCGTGGCATTTGCCACTTCCGCTACGAGCCTCTGTCCTTCTTCGGAAACGTGACAATCAAAATTGTCAACAAGAAGGACAGAGGGTCTGTTTATTTCAAATTTTAGAAGTTTCTCTACGTACAGCTCCCAGACCGATGAGTCCATCCACGCGTTTTCTTGGACAGCGTAGAAGTGTCCCTCTGGATACTCTTTTAGCTCATTCTGCTCGAGCCGGGCACCGGGAACACCGCGGATAATGAACAGAATCGGCAACTTGTAACCATACTCATTCAAATACGTAAATATTACCGACTAGCGAGTCGCTGCACCATGCGTTCGAGTGCTACTTCTCCGTCAGCCTTCCCGTTGATGTAGGCGTCCATCCACTTAGGTTGGATCTGCCACATGTACTCGATAATACCTGCGGTAGACAGCACCTACATAAATGTCAGTACGAATACGTGTAATAATGTGTCAGGCAAGACAAATACAGCTGATACTTACTCCTTCTAGGCGGCGCACGTCCTTCATATAGGTGACAACTTCAAGGACGCCAGGAAAGATTTCCTTGCGCCCTTGTCCCTTCATTGTCTTGGACTCTGCGTTGCCTGTGAAGGCGAAGATGTCGTCGGCTTGCTTGCGCCAATCATAGAGCGTGCCGCGGGCGATATTAAGCTGTTCAGAAGTTGCCTTCACGCCGACTTGGCCCATTAGCACTAGGGCCTCGCGCTTTTTTCTGATGCTGTAGCTGCGCTCTACGCGCCGCATGATGGGAAATGGGGGCCCGCAGAATTAGCGCTGCTTATGCTGGGTTTTGCGTTCAAGCCAGTCATTCTAATTAGTACATCATTGGATAAATATTTCAAAATAAAAACGTTTTGATTGGATAAAAATGTGTTTTGTTTTAGTATCGGATCAGATCAGTGGTACTGTAGAATGTCGGATTTTTATGTCTGTCGGATTTCTGCGTCGTTGTCTGTATGTCTGTGGGTTTATCATTTTGTCTGTGGGATTTGCCTGTCTTGTCTGTGCGATTCTACCGTTCTCAGTTTGTTGATGCCTGCAAACAATACACGCGTGCGCCTGTCGTTGTCGCGCTGCATCTAGCGGGAAGCGCGCTATTCAACAGCCTGTTGGTTAGGCCTGTCAACGTTTTGCCTATACCCACAAATCACCAAAACGTTCACATAAAGTGGACAAAACCGTCCAAACCTCCGGACAACTGACTGCAAACTTTCAGGGATTTGGCATCTGTTTCAAGTTCCCTCTTTATGTAGATCAATGTTGCGAATCCATTTACTCGAGTTGCGCGCTCATATCCCTTTAAAACAAAACAAGATGGGCTATCGCTATTAGCAAGTTTTGACCGGTGTACTTGAAGGCGTCTTGCTGTGGGTCAAGTTAATTTTCCGTGTGCCTCACGTTTCTCTCGCAAGCGTCCACGGCACAGGTTGGAGCTGTTCTTCCTCCTGCGCACACGCAGTCCCAGGCTGCTGGCGATATTTTGTACATACGGCATTGGCGGGCTGCCGCCGTTATGGGCCCAGAGCAGGTTGATGCAGCTGTGGGGGCAATATATGAGTATCCGGGGCTATAGTCGAATATATAGGCCAGTGCTACAGTCCAGTTGTCCAATCCAGTTATTATCTAGTTTTTCGGTCTAGTTATCGCCCATGCATGTATTACGGGGACAGCAGCATCCCAATCCGTGGGGTGATTGCAAGGGGAAGTGACGAGCGGTCTAACCTACAGCTAGTCTACCATGCGCAAGCTAGCTAAAGCTGCGTTCAATGCAGGTTTAGACCTCCAGATTGCTGTTCTAATCGAGAAGTACACGTAAAGCAAATAGCATGTGGTACATTCATTCATAGCACTGGGCGAGTTACTACATCTATCTAGAACAGCGTTCACTCCCAGCGTAGATCTGTCGTGTCATTGCAAAGCTCCTTCTCCATTGCCGGCATGAATAATACAGTTCTACCGCAGCTTGCTCTCGGTACTCGCGAGGGAGCATCTGCGCACGAGTCGTCTTCATCGTTTCGGGTCAATACGGAGGCACAGATATCACCACCAAGTCACCTCCGTTCCGCAAGCTCCGGTCGTGTTCAAGCATTTGCGCCGACTTCGGACTATGCGCGATGTAGCAAGGTCTGTGGTGCTCATGACTTGCTCAACTAGCACCTGACACTCACTGGTGACGTCTGCAGCATCGTATGCGTCGTTGTCTTCATTTCGAGGCTGCGTGCGCGCTGCCACTGCCGCCGCCGCCGCCTCCAGCAGACCGTGTGTGCTGTTGTTGATGCTCCTGAACTTGTGATGCCGACAATTGAGTTTCATGGCAGGTAGCTTGCTGTCGGCATTGCGGTATCGATCCGCTCGGCTGCTGGTTCTCCAACGCTGCAGCGTTTTTCCGAGGCACCGGAGCATGTTCATCATCACTGGAGGTTGCCGTCATGATAGCCTCCATACAATCCATACTCGCTGGGTGCGTTCGTACGAGGCGCTCTTCTAGTGTAAATTGGTGGCGCCAAGTTGTCAGTGTTCCACTTTAATTGAGTTTGTCGGCCAGTATCAAATCTTGATTAGGAAGATACAATTAAATTGGAGCGGGATTCTGTGATCGGAGCTTCGTGCTGGGCAAGAAAGTATATGGGATAAACTATGACTTTCCCATGCAGATAGTTTATGTTCAGTTTAGGGGGTTGTGCAAGTTGTGCTAGCTTTATCACAAAGTTGTGGGTTGTGTGGTTTTATGTCGGTTCAGGGACAAAACGTTGACAGGCCTAGTACATGTACACCTCCCCTTCACAACGAGACGAAAGGTTAGCAGGAAGTCGACAGATTATTACTGTAAGAAATTTACCGCGATATTAGATTTACTTGGCTGTACCGTCGCAACATGAGCTAGGGCGTATGAAAACTAAGCCATGTCCAGACACGAAGTGGATGCAAAAGTGGATACGTCTGAGCTATCAGGCTTGGCCTGCTCGAATCAAACAGCTTACTCGATTAAATTGTTCTATTGTTGCAGCAGCTTGCATTATAAAAATGGAAAAATACCGTATTTGAGATCTCCTACTATAGACAGATCTGCTAATTCATACAAGTAGCGTAGAACAGGTGCAAAATGACCAGAATATGGCCATAGTTTGCACGAAAGGGACTGAAAATGAGCAAGAATATTATACAACGCTACAACTTCAATACTTAAGTAGTCAGGTGTCTGAAGTAGGAGATCTCAAATACGGTACAGGCGGCCCCGTCAGATTCGGCCCAGCGATCAGTAATAAACCTTGCACAGATAGTACTTTTGTGCCTGAGATTTGCTCCTCCAGTCATACAGATATACTGAGATAGATTAGATTTAAAGGGAACACGACGTGACGCCTCAGCAATGGTTGGCTCATGTCCATTCGTCCACTTTTCGGCGAATTCAGTAACTCAGTACAGCTGCATCTATGTGCAGCCTGTACGAATTTTACAACCTTGCACTCTTTATGAGTACCACTCTGCCGAATCAGGCGGGGCCGCCTGTACACCAAATTGTACCATCAACATTTTGCACAACATCCGGTGTTCTTAAGATTGTCACTGTGAGCTCCAGTTCGGCACAGCTTTGGGCTGTGCCGCCTTCTGATGGTCATCGGCTGTTCCGGGTTCAGTCCGCAAGTTACTTCTCAGTCGCTACTCCCACTCCTGGAATGCGTGTCGCCTCTCTTTTAGTAGTTGCCGCCGGCCTGTTGTTCGCGTCCAGCGAAGCATTTTCTTCCGGAACTTCTGCCACGCTCTCGGTCCCGGATGCTGAACGCGGAACACGATTCTTGAGAAGCATAGAAGACGATGAAGAGAGAGGGGTACCTCCTGGAGTGACCATGAACTTCGCTGGACACCTTCGCGACAGCAAAGAGACGGCGAAGTGGCTCAAGGCCTGGGCTAAGAAGGGGGAATCCGAAGCCATCGTTGCTGCGAAACTGGGAGTGGCCAGCGTGCCGCAGGCCTTGAAAAGCCAACACGAAAACTGGCAGGCCCTTGCCAACTACGCGAAGGTGCAAAAGAAGTATTTCGCAAAGTTTGGCACGGGTTACCAGAGTGAAAAGAGGACCAGAGACGAGGTGGCGCGCTGGGTTGTTGAGCGCCAAACCGACGAATGGGTCGCCCGAGTGCTGGGGATGTCAAACCTGCCGAAGGACCGGTACAAGTTTCACCGGAATTACAAGGCGTACGAGATGTTTCAAGCGCAAAAGAAGACGTTCGCGGATTTACTCCAGAAGCACGCAGCGAGGCGGAGCCCTGAAGCATGAGCTTTCTTTTCGTCCACCTGTTCGCTTGGTAGCGAATAAGTTCAAGAGGGGCCGAGAGCATAAACGAAAAGATCACTTTTCAATCCAAAGACACGCTCAAACTATACTCTAGCCTCCACACTAATTCACATACCATGGTAGCTTCCCGTTAGGCTCCAGTCAAATTTGTGTTGATCAAACGTTAGCCCGCGTTATACTTAGTACAACGTAGCCCCACCTTGAAAGCGCTGGCCCACAGCCTTCCATCTGTGTGCCAACGAACAAAAGCACATGGGATTTATGAACTTGCACCTCGTGGACGCTGTAAGATCCTTCAAACCATTGCAATTTCAGTACGAACGACTGGTCCGAGGGCATCTCCACGTGCAAGAAATTCGAGGAGCTACCCGTGGCCGCTCAGAAGTATGCGCGTGGAGGAGCTCCTGGACACGCACATTTAGTGGATCGGCATGGGTCTGGCTGGACCTCTTCGACGTGATCATGCGCCCGCACCCGCTGGAGATTGACATGAGGCGCCAAGACGAAGGCAGTTCTGAGGTATTTCATACTGCATTTACTACAGCTTGGACCTGTACGTCGAAAGAAAAGCAACGCAAGATGTCTCTCCACGCATCTTCAGCTTATTTAATCACTTCGAGCTCTCATGAAGTACCCACGAACAAATGATGTTAACACCACTACGATGAAGCAAACTCAATCTACATCATGCTCGAAGTACATTATCGATACATTGCATTCATTTCCACTACATGTAGATTCTTCACTCCCAGGTCGTATCCACGCGAACGCTTTCTGGGATGGCAATCGTGATTTTCATTGACGCCGCGTCACTGGCATCCACATCGCGACGACAGCTCCAACCTGCCGAGCCCCCTCGCTTCGAATCGTTCTTCTCATGCAGCGACTCCAGTAGCATCAACAAGTTCGGCGGAGCATTCCTCTGCTCGGCGATATCAAGGATGGCCCCGTAGCCGATAGCGCTTGCGCCGACCATACCCTGCACCACCGTGTTACCCGCAGGCGCTGAAGTTGGGGGTGTGGCGTTGGACGAGGCAGATGACCGGCTCGAGGAAGGTGCGGGATCCGTACTGTTCGACCAGACAGAGTAACGGGACGGTGCGGGGGCTGGCGTTGAACTCCACGCTGATGAGGACGCGGGTGCGGACGCGGTAGCGAGCCTGCCGCTATTGCCGCCAGGGAACAGCGAAATGATCGTCGACTTGGCGCTCTTCGGCTGCACCAGCGCCTCCATGGTCTTCCAATCGCGGACCAGCGCACAAGTCACAAGGGCCGAGAAGAGATAGCGCTTGGGATCAATGTTGAACTGTTCGCGGAGCGGGCCTGGCTGGCACGAGCTGTGACGTGTGTGCGACTTTTTGGTGTCTCCGTGGTAAAGCATCGAGTAGCGGAGGAACTCGCCCACCGTCATGCGATGCACGCATCTGCGCGGGAACGCCAACCAGCGCGGGTCCAGCTCCAGGCGCTTCACATTGGCCGTGATAGCAGCGACCCACTGGCGCTGGACCTCGGGCGTGAATGCGTCCAGGATCAACTCCTCCGACCCTGCCGCGTCACAAATCTTGACACAGTACGGACGCAGTGAAAACTTGCCGCGGTAGTCCAGCGGCTCGATCTGCATGCCTCTGGCCAGAGCCAAGCTGCCCTTCTTGTTGCCCTTGCCCGTCTTGTCGTGGAACGGGTTCCTGGACTTCTCGAGCTTGTCGCCGTCGTGCTTGAAGTACACGATCTCCTTCTCGGTGAGCTGCATGTACCGCATCCTCCAGTTGGCCTGCAGATTACCCACGCCTCTGGCCCGCTTGTCCAAGTACGCCTCCATCGTGCAGACCTCGGGGGCCGTGTTGGCGTCCTCCTTCTCCGTCTGGATCTGCAGCTTGGACAGCGTCACGTACTCGTGCAGCAGGTCCAGGATCCACACGGGCAGCCGGTGGCGGTAGAACTTGGCGATGTCCAGCACGTCGTCCGTCGTTCTGAGTGAGCGCTCCAGCTCCCGGTCGTAGAAGACCAGAGATAGCAGCATGGCCGCTAGCTCGCGGTACCGCTGCGTGGCGGCGTACAGGTCCAGCAGGTTCTTGAGCGCGCCGAGCGACACCGTCTCATTGGTGACCATGCACTGCTCCACGAGGTAGTGCACCCACTGGCTCAGCGCCAGGGGCAGCGCCGCCAGCTGCTTGCGGAACAGCGCGGGCGCCATCGTCTCGGACACGAAGAGCAGCACGTCCAGCATCACGGCCGCGCATCCCGAGGCCTCCGCGGCCGCCAGCAGCGCGCACTTGTCCGCGAACGAGCGCAGCGGCAGGCGGTACAGGTCGCGGAAGTCGCGCACGGCGTCGGCCGGCAGCTCGCCCTCGTCCAGCAGCCCCAGGTGCACGCACAGCAGCTGCGCCACGGCGTCCTCCGCCGCCGCCGACATGATACTCGTCACCTCGTCAAATTGAAGCCTGATATTATATGATACAACCCTTTATTGAGGGTACATGAATCGAACTTAGCGCTAAGTTCGACTTGGCGTTCGTGTGTCAACAACGAGCGGCTGTGGTTGAGATCATTAGCAGAGCTAGAGCTGTAGTTGTAGTCGCCATGCCTGGAGCTGCGGACGCCAAGGCGCTGGCCGCGGCCATGCGGCAGACGTTGAACCTGCCGGCCACGCGCTTCCCGATGCGGGCCAACGCGGCCGTGCGCGAGCCGCAGCTGCACGCGCGCTGCGTGTCGGCGGCCTACGCAGAGCAGGCGGCGGACGAGTCGCGGCCGCTCTTCGTGCTGCATGACGGCCCGCCGTTCGCCAACGGCAGCCTGCACATGGGCCACTTCCTCAACAAGACGCTCAAGGACGTGATCAACCGCTACCAGCTGCTGCGCGGCCGGCGCGTGCGCTACGTGCCCGGCTGGGACTGCCACGGGTTGCCTATCGAGCACAAGGCGTTGACACTGCTGCAGCTCGAGGCCAAGGACCTATCGCCCGCGCAGGTACGCGCGCTGTCCCGGCAGTTGGCCCGCAAGGCCGTGCATGAGCAACAGAAGGACTTTGAGCGCTGGGGCGTCCTGGCCGACTGGAGCGGCGAGGATGCCGAGAGCGTCTACCTGACCATGGCCCCAGAGTACGAGGCCCGCCAGTACGACGTGCTCAAGAAGATGGTGCACGACGGCCTCATCTTCCGAGGCTTCAAGCCCGTGTACTGGTCGCCCAGTTCCCGCACGGCGCTGGCCGAGGCCGAGCTCGAGTACCAAGACGATCACGTGTCCCAGGCCGCCTACGTCAAGTTCCGCTTCGCCTCCATGGGCAGCAATGCTAGTACGGAGGTGGCCAGTGTGCTGGAGAAGTATGGAGACAAGTTGTCGGCCGTGGTCTGGACCACCACGCCCTGGACCATCCCGTCCAACCAGGCTCTGTGCGTCAACGCGGAGCTGGACTACGTTGTGGTGCGGCCCCGCGGCGCCGCCTCGGACGCGTGCTATTTGATTGCCAGTGCGCTGCAGGAGAGCTTTGCGACGATGCTGAAGGGAGACACCGAGACGGACGTGGAGCTTGAAGTGCTGGAGACGCTCAAGGGTGCCGACCTGGCAGGCGCGCACTTTACGCACCCGCTCGTGAACCGCGACGCCGTGGTGCTGGTGGGCGAGCACGTGACGACGGACGCTGGTACGGGTGTGGTGCACACGGCTCCGGGACACGGTCAGGACGATTACTTCGCCTGGATGGCGCACCACTCGAAGCCGGGCGAACACCCGGACATCCTGTGTCCTGTCGATGCTGACGGCTGCTTCACTGCCGAGGCGGGACAAGGACTCGAGGGGCTGAGTGTGCTGGGAGAAGGCAACACTGTGGTCGTCGATCTGCTCAAGAGCTCCGGTAATCTGCTGTCGATCAACGAATACCACCACCGATACCCCTACGATTGGCGCACCAAGCAGCCTGTGATCCTTCGTGCCACGGCTCAGTGGTTTGCGCGACTGGATGCGCTTCACGCGCGCGGCAAGCGCGTGCTTGAAGAGTCGGTGCAGATGGTGCCCCCGAGTGCTCGTCGCCGCCTGGAGGCCACACTGTCAAGCCGCCACGAGTGGTGCATCTCTCGCCAGCGCGCGTGGGGCTTGCCGATTCCGGTGTTCTACCACAAGGTCACGGGCGAACCGCTGATCACAGAAGAGAGCATCGAGCACCTCCAGAACATTGTCAAGTCGTATCATGTTGAAGGGGAAGGCGGCGAGGTCGAGCGTGAAGGAGCTGATTGCTGGTGGGATCTGTCGGTTCGCGAGCTGCTGCCTGAGTCGCTTCAGGACCAGGCCGACCAGTACGAAAAGGGCACCGATACGCTCGACGTGTGGTTTGACAGTGGCAGCAGTTGGCACGCCGTGCTGCCGAACGTGCTTGAGCCGAACGAGGAGGGACAAATTCGCGCCGACGTGTACCTGGAAGGCTCGGACCAGCACCGTGGCTGGTTTCAGTCGTCGCTTCTTACGTCTCTGGCCATGCAGGGCACGGCGCCATACAAGAATGTCATCACTCACGGCTTCACTCTGGACGAACGCGGCAGTAAGATGTCCAAGTCGCTAGGCAACACTATCGTGCCGAACGACTTCATCAACGGATGCACGATGCCTGTGCCCGTCGCCGACAAGGGCTCGAACAAGAAGAAGGCCAAGAAGAACGGCGACAAGCCACAGAAGGCTCCCAAGGTCAAGCAGATGAAGGTGCCGGCGTACGGCGTGGACGTGCTTCGCTTCTGGGTGGCTACAACCGATTATACTGGCGATGTCAGCATCGGCCCGGGCGTCGTCGGTAAAGCGAGCGATGCACTTCGTAAGGTCCGCAACACGGCTCGCTTCTTGCTCGGTAACCTGCAGGACTTTGATCCGGCGCAACACGCCGTCCCGCACGACAAGATGCAGTTCTCGCTGGACCGCTACATGCTGCACGAGCTGAACTCGCTGGCCGAGTCGGTGACTGCGGCGTACGACGCGTTCGCGTTCAACCGCGCGCAGCACGCGCTGTCGCACTTCATTTCGACAGACCTGTCAGCGTTCTACATGGAGGCGGCCAAGGACCGTCTGTACTGCGACGCAGCCGACTCGCAGACTCGCCGCTCTGCCCAAACTGTTTTGTGGCTGTCGCTGCAGGCACTTACTCGTGCTCTCGCGCCTGTGGTCCCCCACACGGCCGAAGATATTCGCCTCCACTGGGTATCGCAGCTACAGGGCGACATCCCCCTCGAGGAGGTTCCTGGTAGTGTCTTCCTGGAGGAAGGCTGGATGCCTAGCGCGGAGGAGTGGAAGAACGACGAGCTGGCCCGTGACTGGACTGCGATCCGCCAACTGCGCTTTGAGGTGAACCGCGTCGTGGAGCAGATGCGCCAGGCGGGCCGCGTCGGCAGCCAGCTCGAGTGCAACGTGTACGTCGTGGCCTCCGAGTCGGACCCGCGCGTTGCCGACTTTGGCGCCGCTGGCCAACAGCTCGTCGGAGCTTGAAGACGTGCTGCTGTGTTCAAGCGTGGAGGTGGTGGCTTCTGAGACCGAGATCGAGAGCACGGAGCAGTTCAAGGCCAGCTGCCAGCTGGCCATGGGCCCCAACGACGCGCCGATGGACGTCAAGCTGGTACTGACGCCGGCCAAGGGCCACAAGTGTCCGCGCTGCTGGAAGTAAGCGCCCGAGGTGGACGCTGCAGAGACGCAGCTGTGTCTGCGCTGCGCTCAAGCCACGGATCTGCGCAGCGTCTCCGATCTGGCCAAGTCACTGATCGAGGAGGACGCATAAGCGCCGTCTAGATATGGGCTGGGGACAGTGTTCCCGGAACACGACCCTCTCCACTTGATCTGCGTGCTTCGCTAGCATTTTGTATGTAAGGCGATCGTAATAGAGCAACAATGTGCATATCGAGGATAGTATTTGGAGGCTTGAGTAAAGATCGAGCTTTGCTTTGTATTGAAAAGTGATCTTTTCATTTATGCTCTCGGCCCCTCTTGAACTTATTCGCTACCAAGCGAACAGTTAGACGAAAGGAAAGCTCATGCTTCAGGTCTCCGCCTCGCTGCGTGCTTCTGGAGTAAATCCGCGAACGTCTTCTTTTGCGCTTGAAACATCTCGTACGCCTTGTAATTCCGGTGAAACTTGTACCGGTCCTTCGGCAGGTTTGACATCCCTAGCACTCGGGCGACCCATTCGTCGGTTTGGCGCTCAACAACCCAGCGCGCCACCTCGTCCCTGGTCAGAGCTGGAAAAACCTGTTGATTTAAAAAAAATGAATTAGGTTCTGGGTTTTTGGGTAGGTTTAAACTGTTTCAACTAGGTTTAAACCTGCCGTGCATGTGCAAGTAGACTCACTCAGTCAAGTCATTCTCGTCGTCCATGCGAGTCCACGGATTCTCTCCGTTGTAGTTGTAGTTGGTTTTGATGTAAACCAGTTTATCCAGCTTGGGTGCGCCCAGTGCGGTTCTTCGACTTGGTTGGAGAAACCCAAAAGTAGAGAAGTTGCGCTCACACGCAGCACTAGATGCCACCAAACCGAAAACAGCGAGTGCCAAGTCCATCAGAGTCGGCCAGTGAGAACCATACAACAGCCAAAAATCGTGTACAGTCTTCTGACCCTCAACTAGTTCCGTGTAGCGCCGATTCTTGGTCTCCATCAACTCATTGCAGTACAGCCGAAATCGGGTTAATTCCACACTCATCATAGAGGTCCGTTGCGCATCGGTGGGCTTGTCGTCTGCAGGGGGGAAAGCAACGATTTTGTCTTCAATGTGCTGCTCTTCACGAATAGACATCCCTCTTCCCGCGTAACGTGGGTCCAGCATGAAAGCAATACCATGACAGTCACTTTTCACAAATTCAAACCGCATGCCAATACAATGTTTCAGATTTACGACTTCCTTCTTGGAATAGCCATCCAACTTGTCCAATTCACCAGGAAGATCTACGGAAGCCTTGTAGACATCTGAAATCGGAAGGAGATCGTTCTGGAATTCAGTGATGCGCTTGTCCACTAGAGTCAGCAACGCGATGCACTTCCGCAGATTCGGAAGAAAATCGGCTCTGGTCACCACGTTCTTGATATTTTCACGTTTTGCTCGTTGGGTTGCGTCAGGAGTAATCAGAAAATCTCGTCCCGTGACGAGGGCATGCAGTATTTTTTCAGAGGCAAGCAATGACGTAAAACATGCTAATATAGATCCCCATCGAGTTGCTCCTGGAAGCGCCAAACGTCTCAGATTCTCAGCAGCCTGCATCGCTTCCACCTCGGCTTTCAACACATGATGTTTCTTCACAAACTTCACAATGGTTCGGCAATCGGACGCGAACGTAACGAGGTTCGCGAACGGGAACTCTGGCACGCGCTCACCAGTTGCCAGCGTAGCAACATTCTGCTTCTTGCTTGCGTCTTTTTTCTTGGGAGAAAAAATATCTTGAACAAACAAGTGAAGTGCATGTGCGGCGCATCCATAAAAGAACGTTGCTGGGAAAATAGTCTTCAAGATCGCCCATGCTGCTTTATTTGCATTGGTGTTGTCCGTGCAAGCACCACTCCAATTTGTGCACGACTTAAGCACTCGTGTCAGGTCTTGCGAAATCCATTCAGCTGTATGCCGCTGCGAACCAGTTGCAACCGACTCGAGAAACTGGGTGCCGTTCTTGCTTGCATACATGTAGTTCACGATAGCGTTACCAGCGATGTCAGTCCATCCGTCCGTTAACACGCACCCTTTCACCTTGGCCTTGCTGCGTTTTGCGTCGACAGCTTCCTTCAGCTCTGAATAGCAGGAATCGAGTAGAGAATTGCTCATGCGTTTTCGGCCAGGCAGTTTTACGTCGGGTCGACACGCTCTAAAAGCAGCAGCAAGATGGGGCTCCTCAACTCGTTGGAAAGAGGTACCGGTGATATAGTAGTGTAGCGCGAGATTTTTGGCGGCTTCATCTTGTTGTTGTTGTGTCATAGGAGGGCAGGTGAACTCTTCCTGTCATCTCCGTCTGCCGAGGCGGCGATGGGGCGGGATTCGTGAAGCCGAAGTCAATGATCTGTTGAGTGGTCTTGGTGCGCTTCACGGAGATAAACCACGACGGTCGATCATCGATATTGGTTCCCTTCATGAGCTTGATAAATGCCGCACACTTGTTTAGATGCACCTTCACTTGCTCACTCTTTTTGTGGTAGTGGACGCGCTCCTTGCAATTCTTGCAGATAGCGGATACGTTGAGCCATGGGCAGTCCTCATCCGTCAGAAGCCCCCAGACCGGAGATACTGGCCGACCCCCGCGCTTCTTGTTCGTTTTGAGACTCTCAGTACTGGCAGCACTGGCGGCGCCGTCTCCAACGCCATCGTGGTACAAACGCGTGCCGGAAGCTGCAGTACTGGCGCTATCGTCAGCTCCAACGTCTGCGGCCGTATCACCTGGGGCGTCTTGGCTTGCTTGGTTCTCCATCGGCTGGGTTTCTTGCTAATAAAGAACTCACAACCTTCCTACACTGTCCGTTTCAGCTGGTTGGGGTTTCAAGGACTTCTCGTTCATCCCCACGGAGTCGTTGCAGTGGTTTCACTTCGTTGGATTGAAGGTTAAGTCTAAAACCCAGCAATATATGATCGGTAGGTTTTTGAGTTTAAACCACAGTTAAACCTAATGGTTAAACCCAAATTGCCAGCTCTGTCCCTGGTCCTCTTTTCACTCTGGTAACCCGTGCCAAACTTTGCGAAATACTTCTTTTGCACCTTCCCGTAGTTGGCAAGAGCCTGCCAGTTTTCGTGTTGGCTTTTCAAGGCCTGCGGCACGCTGGCCACTCCCAGTTTTGCAGCAACGATGGCTTCAGATTCCCCCTTCTTAGCCCAGGCCTTGAGCCATTTCGCCGTCTCTTTGCTGTCGCGAAGGTGTCCAGCGAAGTTCATGGTCACTCCAGGAGGGATCCCTCTCTCTTCATCGTCTTCTATGCTTCTCAAGAATCGTGTTCCGCATTCAGCATCCGGGACCGAGAGCGTGGCAGAAGCTCCGGAAGAAAGGGCTTCGCCAGACGCGAGCAAGAAGCCGGCGGCGAAAAATACCACGATCGAGGAGAGTCGCATGCCTGGACGGTGGAGAGTCGAACGCTGGGGAGCAAAATGCCAAATGAACGGTCCATGAGCATCACTGATGCTGCATCAGAAGTCGGCGCCAAACTGTAGCTTCACAGTTGACACCCGACACCCTTGAGAACACCGGATGCTGTGCAAAGATTCCCAAGTCGATGTACTTTACCAGTAGAGCAGGTTGGTAAACGAACTGTAAGTTTAGTAATAGGTACGCTATTGCTCACTTCGATACGCACTATACTGCCACACAGTACATGAAATATATTAGAGAGTTGTTGCTGCTCCAGACTGAGAACACCTGGTTTCATCACACATATGTACGAAGCTAGCCCTAGCATTCGCCCTTCCTTCCGGCCAACGTATAGCGTATACGTAAGTATAGACGCCTATCGGCGATAATAATAGTGCGAAACGGAGCGCAGGCGGGAATAGTGGCCAGTGAAGGCACATTCCTCGACGTCGGCGATCGGACGTCGGCGACCGAGATGGAGACAGCGGCAGGAAGAAAGCGGCTGGCACCTGACGAAGATTGGTTCAGCACCAGTGCTCATGACGACAGCGACGATGAACGCGCTTGGGCGGATGATGTTGCTCCATCGGCTCATACTCCTCAAGAGTGTGACATCGATGGCAGTTTGGGGCAAGCTTCGTTGCAAACAACTCGAAATGATCAACAGCAAACCACCAACGACACACACGGAGGCACACAAGTAGCTGATAGGGTGGCACACGCCTTCGTAGGTGGTTCTACGAGTTTCTCCCCCGCAGATTTTGGTTCTACAGAATTCGGCTCGTGGTCGGAATTCTTCTTGCAATACTTGCTTTAAGTTATCAGCATTACCAGCGATGAAGCCACTAGTTCATCCAAACGAATGCCAACGCATCATTTCTGAAGCCTACATCAAGAAGTGTGATGCAAAGGTCTCGGCGCTGCAACGAAAAGTTTCTGGGCTAGCGGAGGATATGGTTGCACTGGAAATCCCTGGAGTCGGTGTGTTCAGTACCGTGACACTGAAAATCATGAAACGCTGGCACCGCGCAATGAAAGTCGTAAAAAAAAACATCGAGAAAACGCTGGAATGGATTCCTACCATCGACTTTACGCTCCAGCTTCCGCCGCATTTTGCAATAGTTCAAAACGTGGAACTAGAGGCAAACCTGAAATGCACCGCACTGTCACACCCATCGGTACGTCACATTGCACGGCAACAAATCGGCACGCCGTTGAAGCTAATGTTGATGTATTGTGAACACAGGTAGACGCCCTTGATCTAGCAGCCAGGGGTTGCCTTAGCGATGACACGATGTCCATCGTGTCGAAGAAGCTGTTTGGGTCTGATCAGCGTGTGAGAGTGGTGGACCCAGGTCTCATTGGAGTCGTCCTGAATGGCGCGCTCACAGTCAACACAAACGAGCTCTCAGATATACTAATCTCCCGAGCCACTGAGTTTGTACTTCTTCCTACAAACTGCAATGGAAATCACTGGTGTAGCATCATGGTACGACAGAGAAACGAGACTGTACAGGTCTGCTATTACGATCCCATGCGCTCCAACTACACAATGCACATTCGAGCCGTAGCCCACAAGCTAGCGGGGCTCATTCAAGCCGGCCGTACAGGTGTGAAAATCGACACCCTCGAGTACGATACTGATGTCGGAACTCAGCTGGACAACTACAACTGCGGAATTTATATTCTTTTGGGATTCGAACACTTCATCGGGGCTCCCGCCTTTGGCGAAGTGGCCAAGAAGAAGCTCCAGTGTCTACGATACACGTACTTGAATATGTGCTACCAGTGAGATAATTTGATAATATACACTTCATACATAGCTCCACTTCGGATGGCATACCGCACGCTTAGTGCTGGAACGATTAAGTGTTTGCGTTCAACGCAATTCGTTCGAGCCAGAATTCGCTCCCATAATTCTTAACCGGAATGTATACCCTAGCCAAGACACGTGGGCTAACCCGCTCTACCAGTCTGGAGCTTGTCTGGAGGTTGTCTGGATATTCTGGATATTCTGGACGCTGTCTGGAGCCCAGTCTGGTGATGTCTGGAGCTCCAGGCTCGTCACATGTTTCCCAGTCTGGAGCAGCAACACGTGCCAATATATTACTTCTAGTAATAATAATACATATACAGTACTACACGCCGTGCTCTACGGAATTTTGACAGTGTGAAGCATGCATGCTTTGCTTTGAAAACATAGATCAAGTGACAGAGATTCGAGAAATCGATAACATGTGTGTGCTACATTAGACATTAGGCTTTCTTAACTGAAGAAAAAAACATATATTTTTTCTCTCAGTATTCGTTGCGTAAATATACCTATGTAGGTAACCTACACGTGACGGTGGTTTGCAGCCAGATGCTAAAACGCACCCCGTCGCAAAGCCAGGAGCATATCATTGCGTCCCAGGCATCCCAGGTGGGAGATCTCTTGGGCCGTATATTGATGGTGATTAGTCACAATTGTTGCAGTTTTGCAATTTTTGTGAATAATCGCACTGCTTGATTCGAGTGGCTTATTGTGCCTTTCAGAAACTTTGGCCAATCTGACATCAAAAAGGTGGTCTTAAGAAGGAGATGCTAGGGTTAGACCTAGGATTTGCTGCTGGCCTTGCATCGGATTACAGAAGTCCTACGTAGGAGCTCTGTCTTCATCTAAAGGGTACCTTTTTTGGAAATAAGGACTGAATGGCCATGTTAAGCTGGCCATTCGGTCCTTCGTAGGACTAGCGAGTCCTTCGTAGGACTAGATTAGGCCAGTGCGCCTGAAAGCATATGTGGCAAATGCATAGTTTGGCCGCACCCGTACAGGGGGAAACTCAGGCAGCACCGCAACCAGGTCACCGTGCTCAGCCTGTACGTACGTACATACGCTACAGGTATAGCAGTACAGAGCGCGCTCACTTGTTGGTCTACCTTTGCAAGCCGTTCGCTCAGTTTACATTCAGTTTTTGTTTATGCATGGTTTTACTGGCCTTGATACTAACTTTTATGAGGTCTTACGTAGGAGCAAAAGTCCTACGTAGGACCTCAAATCGGAGGGCGTTTTGCCAGAAAGGCACAACATTACCACAATCTGGGGGACGGGGTGTAATGGGCCTACCTTGGCTCACTACAACAGCTTACACGTGTGCGCTCGTGTATGAGGAAGCGTAGCTTAGTTTAAACTAGAGTTAATTATACTCGGGCCTCCGAGTATAGATTAATCTAAATAAACGATCCAAATAATGTTTTGGGTTAAAATGAGAACTGTTATTTTTGTTTTATGTTTCTGACTTCCTCTAAATGTAATATTCTAAGTTGGGAATCTGCCAACGGCTGGTTGGCAGAATTCCTTTGCTATGCATGTCGCTCATTGGTTAAAAGATGCTGCTTTCAACAAATAGGAATCCTAAATGTCTATGGACCACCCGTCGTGGTGATCGTAAATGAATGTGGCATTTGATGTAACGTACATCAAGGCCGAGGAAGTGTTCGAACCTTTAACAGACATCGCGTCTGTTAGAGTTACAAGTGGCTGTAGCCACTTGTGCGTGTAACCCCGTTACACCATCCCCCCCTTAAGGTTAGACGCGCCGGTCAGGGCACGTCAATCAGGCAATTGACCACTCGTCAATTCTTCACGTTGGGAGAAAGAAAACTCGAGCTCATTCCGCAATGAGCTCGCCGAAGAAGACCGCCGCCGAGGAGGAGCCCGCCGCTGGGACAGAGAATCTCTCTGTCCCCGAGTACCACGAGCGGCAGCAGGCGAAGCAGGACGCTCGCGCTGCTAAGGCCGCGGCCGAGCCGAAGATCGTCCTTCAGGGCTCTTCGATAGTCAACGATGTCGTTGACTATAGCGAGGACGACGTGGACATGGAGGAGGGCGATGCCTCCCCAGCAGGCGCAAGGAGTCAATCGACAGCGACAGTCTCGACCCGCACGCCGGGTCGAGACGCCCTCGTGAAGAAGACGATTCGGACGCTTCGAGTTCGAAGCGTTCGCGTTGCGCAAAGGAGACTCCGCTCTCTGCTGCTGGAGCCTTGAGCTCGCCGCGCGATGCGGCGCCTTCAAAGCTCTCCACGCGCTGCTCATGCAGCGCGTGAACCATGGATGCCGTCCGCGACAGACATCGCGGCACGGGTGGGCAACTCGGTGCCTCCGAATACTATCCCGCTGTACGTATGCAGCGCGATTGGGGACGATGGTGTGGCGGAGGGGCAGCACCTCGATCCGATGGCGGATCAAAGGCGCGACTACTATATCGAACTCTTCCATGAGCTCCGATATTACTCCTGCAAGAAGACCTCTTCTTGCAGCAGAGTTGGAATGCCTTTAATGAAAACTTTAACAAGAATCCGCAGCTTACCGTGAGTGAGTTAAACATGCCCGTGAACGCTTCGGGACATTCTACGCGTGGGAGGCTGGCACAGCTCCACAGGTCTTCTGTGGACGCTGGTATCCCATGCGCTGTGCCCGAAAGCCATCAGTGCCCTTTGTGTCTTCTGGGTGCGGCGCGCTTGAGCGGCAGCGACCTGAACGGGTACACGTCGATTCGTGTACCTGCGAGCCTCAAGGATCTCCGTGCCAAGTTCATGGCACGTGAGGAACGCGACGAGCGTGGTGCTTCGAGCGCTGGGGTGACCACAGCGCTCGCACTACCTTCGCGCCGGCAGTGCGTGGTGGGCTTCGTACGCCCTCACCATTTCCGGAACGTCCTGCAGCAGGACGTTCCGCGGCTCCATGAATCTTGGTGGGGCGGGAACCCTCTCCAACGAATACGATAACGAACCGGATGACGGTTCGTTTTCGGGATACTATGGTCGACAATACGCTCAACAATCCAACGTGTTGAGCCGTGGGCGTCACGGATCGGAGGCGGCGGTGGTGGGAACACGCCCCGGGTATGGTCAACCTGGGGTTGACCTTGGGCCTCCGTCCCTCGAAGACCGGGTCGCCGCTGTGGAGCGGCTTCAGAGCAGTGACTTCGCTGCTCTGAGGCAAGAGATGGCGAACCTGAGGGCTCAAGTCGCTCAGGCCGCGCAGACCGCGTCGGACGTCTCCGTCGACGTTGGGGTCGCGTCGTGCGCTTGGCCCAGCGCGTTGACGCGCTGGAGAAAGGTTCGGCTTCCGCTTCGCGCCGGCCGAGCTAGCTGGCTCGTGCTGCTGGTATGGCTTCAGCCGCCCGACGTAAAAGGTCGGGTGGAGGCGCATGCTAGACGGAATGTCTAGCGTGTAAGCGTTGCCATGCCGTGCCAACACTGTGAACGGTCCAATGAAGCGCGGAGCGAGCTTACTCGCTCCGAAGTCGGAAACTGCATGTTTAGGCAGGTTTTGAGTAGCTAACAAAACCAATGAACCCTTCTTGAATTCATTTGTGTTGCCCCTGTCAACATTGTCTGCGTTCAGCTTCTGTCGATCGACAGAAGCTGCAATAGCGTCCTGGACAAACCGAATGACGGCTTGTCTACGCTGCAGGAAGTTCATTGCGTCCGAGCTGAACTCGTTCAGCTCGCTTCCAGCAGTAGGCCCGGCCTCTGCGTTCGTCGATGTGGTGTCTGTGCCTCCCACAGACACGTTCTTCTGCTGCTTGTGTGCGTCTGTGCCCTGCAAAGACGCGGTCTTCGTCTTCCTGTTTGCATCTGTGCTCTGCACAGACGCGGTCTCCTTCTGCTTGGTTGCGTCTGTGTCCTGCACAGACGCGGTCTTCGTCTTCTTTCGCGTTGTTGCGGCTGACACTGTGCAAGTGTCAGCGGCATTCTGCGGCTGCTGTGTTGCGGCCGTAGATCCTCCCCCACTTAAGGAAGGAACCACCATCCCGAGCAGGCTCGGGAGGCGTGGGTGACGCATTGCATTCACGTAGAACGGTGTATGCCCGGTCGAGGCATGCACCGAGTTGTTGATGGCGAACTCCGCCATCGACAGACACTCGCTCCAGTGTTGGAACGAGTGAGCGTAGCTCTTGAGTATGTCGACGAGCACGCGATTCACGCGCTCGGTCTGCCCATCCGTCTGCGGATGGTCCGCAGTCGACATTGAAAGTTGGCTCCCAAGAAGTGTAAACACTTCTTGCCACAGATGCGCTGTGAAACGCGGGTCCCGATCCGACACAATGTCGGTCGGCATGCCATGGTGTTTGAACACCATGTCAACGAACAGACGTGCAGTCTGCTTCGCAGTTACTTCAGCGGGTACTGCAGCAAGATGTACCATCTTGCTGGAAGCGGTCAACAAAGACCACAACGCCCGTGTTCCCCTGGCTGTCCGGGGGAAGACCGAACACGAAGTCCAAAGACATGGACTGCCAACACTCCGACGGAGTCGGTAGTGACTGCAAAGGAGCCTGCGCGAACGGCGCAGACTTCACACGTTGGCACACCTCGCAAGCACGGACGTACTTGCGTACCCACTTGTACTGGTGGGCCCAGTAGAAGTCCCTCGTGAGAAGAAGATACGTCTTCTCACGGCCTGGATGCCCCGCAGCCGGTGCATCATGATACTCGTACATGATCCTGAGTCGCAGGTCATGATCATTGGGAACGACAACGCGGTCCGCGTTGTCGTTGACTGCGCTGTAGAGTAGCAACCCCTCGTACACCCGGTAACGGTGTGCACAAGCACGAAGATGTCTTGGCAACTTCTGACGAGCTTCGTCAGAAGGCACTGAGCCATAGGCCAGCAAGAGCTTCGCGTCCGCGTCGTGCGCGTACGCGGCCTTCACGTCGTCGAGGATCGACGACGTGGGAGTGCTCGATCGCATGGCGTCAATGGCATTGACGTCGACTTCATTCGTAGCGTAGTCAGGTCGACGCGATAACGCGTCGGCCACCACATTGAGTCTTCCGGGTTTGTACTCAACCCGGAAGTTATACTCCGCGAAGAAGGATAGCCATCTCGCCATCCTTTGCGAAATGTGCGGCGACTTGATAGCCGTCCGCAGCGACGCGTGGTCTGTATAGACCACGAACGGTTTACTTCCGAGTAGATACACTCGGAACTTCGCAAGTGCATACTTCATGGCAAGGAGCTCCTTGTCATGCACCGGGTAATTGCGCTCAGCTGGCTTCAGCTGACGCGACTGATAGTAGACGACACGATCACGGCCCTCGTGATCGTGCTGCATCAACGCACATCCGATCGCGAAATCGGATGCGTCACACACAACGTGGAATGGGTGATCTTGGTCGGCCACCGCCAAGATCGGAGCCTCAGTCAAGCCCCGCTTGACTGCATCGAAGGCCTGCTGACAGTCAACAGTCCAACTCCACTCGGCATCCTTCTTCAGGAGCTGTGACAGCGGGCGTATCGTGCCCGCGTAGTCCTTCACGTACTTGCACAAGTACGTGGCCAAGCCAAGGAACTGCCGCAGTTCCTTGACGCTCGTCGGCGTCGGCCACTCATTGATCACTCTGACCTTTTCAGGGTCAGGGCGGACACCGTTCTTCCCAACGAGACACCCGAGCACGGGTATCTCGCTCGCCCCGAAGATGCACTTCTTCTGGTTCGCGTAGAGCTTGTGCTTGCGCATGAGCGCAAGCAGCTTCCGGAGATGCACCTTGTGCATCTCAACGTCGCTCATCCCGTCCGCAGCACGGCTGTGGACGAACACGTCATCGAAGTAGCTCGGTGCGAAGTCGCGCACCGAGCGCAACAAGTGCGTCACGCACCTGTTGAAGGTCGCAGGGCGTTCTTCAGACCCTGCGGCATCACTAGCCACTCCCAGAGCATGCCACTCGGCGTGCTCACAGCCGTGAGAGGGATATCGCTCTCACGCATTAGGATCTGATAGAACCCATCGCGCAGATCAAGAGCACTGTAGACAGTGCTCCTGGCCATCGAATCGATGATAACATCTTTTCGCGGTATCGGTGTCTGCGCCGGTATCGTCGCAACGTTCAGCTTGTTGTACGCATGAACGATGCGCCAGCCGCCCTGTGGCTTCTTGACACAGAACGTCGGAGCACTGTGCGGGGATTTCGATTCCCGCACTTTTCCAGCTTTGCGACGACTTTCGAAGTAGTCGTCGATCGCCTTGACCTGCTCTCGCGGCAGTGGCCACTGCCGCGTGACACAGTATTTCGTGCCCGGCACGAGATCAATCTCGTGCTGAATGCCCTTGTCCTGCGGAAGCTCCGCAGAGATCTCTTCCGGAAGTACGTCCGCGTACTCCCGTAGAATCTCGTAGTAGGGACTCGCCTTCAGCGAGTGCCAGCTCTGCTCTTCAAAGCGTTCCTTCTTCGTCTTGGCACTGAGAGTGTCTTCACTCTCAGTGGTGCTCTCCATGAAGAACTGCCTCAGTTCCTCATTCTCGCTCTTCGTTCTCTCGACGTCCGAGAGAATGCATATTTGCTCGATGCGTCCATCGTGCAAGTCACGCGCGAAGCGCTTCCAGCTCAGGACTGGAAGCGAAGTCAACTCTGACGCTTGCATCGGAGGATTAGCGAGGGTCATCTCCCTGTGCCGGAACCCAGCACAGGTACGCGTCAAGACGTTCAACGTCTCGACGTTCGGCTTCTCAGCCTTCGTCTGCCCGGCAGACATCTCTTGTAGCGTCTCGGCCCCGGGCCGAGACTTGCGCAGCGACCTTCGCATGCGCCGTCTTCTTTGTCTTGCGGAGCCCGGCTCCGCATGATCCTTGACCTCGTCCAGGCCCAGCCGTGGACGGGTGTTGTTCTTTATTCCGCCGGCGGGTACCTCCCGCGGGCGAGCGACTTCAAGCCCGGCTTGGTCGCGCGGCGCTTCGTCGTGCAGCCCGGCTGCACGACACCATGCAAGTTTTTCCGGTGCGGGACGTTTGCAACCGTCCGCACCGCCTACAGCGTCGGTTCCCGGAACCGACACGCCATCATCACCTCGACGCCTATCATTGGCGGAGTCCTCAATTACAAAGGGTGCGTCGACTCCCGGAGTCGACGCGAAGTGTCTTTTCGCAGCGTCGGTTCCCGGAACCGACGCGACTTCAATACCTCGACGCCTTCCATTGGCGGAGACCCCCATTACGGAGGGTGCGTCGGCTCCCTGAGCCGACGAATAGAATTCATCCAAGCCATCGACTCCCGGAGTCGACGGCGTCACGTCACCTTGGCTCCCATTACGGGCCAAAACCGATCCAATCAGGTTCGCGTCAGCCTCCACGGCTGACGCGCGTGACTCGCTTGTGTCATCCGCGCCGCTCGAGGCCGGAGACTTCTTTTGATTCGCTAAAAAGCGGGTGTTGACTTCCGAAGTCAACACATTTTCTTCACTAGCCGTCGGCGGCGACGCCGACGCTATCTGTTCTCTCGCGCGCGCCCGTGCGCGTCCAGGGCGTTCCGGGACAGCGGCATTAGGCGCTGTCTCGACTAGAGATTCGCGCGCACCTACTGGTGCGTGTGTGGTGGAAACAGGGCCATCGCTCTCTGTTCCACCGTCGCGACCGAAGCGCACGAGAGTGCGCTTCTCCCAATCGATTACCGGATCATGCCGTGCGAGCCACGGCATGCCCAATACCACGTCGAACTTATCGTCCAGATCCAGGACGATGAAGTTTTCGACGAACACTCGACCCTTGTACGTGAAGCGCACGCGTACCATGCGCTTCTCGGTCTTCACGACGACACCTGTCGCCAAGCGTACTTCCAACATACTTCGAGGTATCTTTAAATCCTCGAAGTCAAGCATTGATAGACTTCGCAGTCGAATAAAGTTCTTCGACGCGCCAGAATCTACCAACGCACGACGAGAGCCGCTTGCTCTCATCGACTTCACCTTCAGGATGACAAGATCAGCCTTGTCATCTTGCTTCTTGCAGTGAGAATGATCCTCACTGGGGGCTGCAGTCCTCAGTGTCGTGTGTCCTAGGTTGACACGCGGAACTGCATTACCAGTAGGGCGCCCCGCGCCTACTGGCGTCCAGCGTTTTTTGTTTGGCTGCGACGATGCCCAGCATCGCCGCGATAGCCACCTTGCTGGTGCACGGGTGCCGTGCACTCTCTAGCAAAGTGACCGATCCTACCGCATCGGTAGCACCGCACATTGTTTCCTTGCGACTGCTGGGATCCAGCAGTGGCAGCGCTCGAGAGGTCCATTGGTTCTGGTCCTCCCGTCCTCACTACCGGGCGCGGCTGCGGCCTCGGTACATGTGCATGCAGTTTAGCCTGTCGCAGGCTAAACTCCTCCTGCATCGCAAGCGTGATGGCAGCTTCGAGAGTACTCGGGTACTCGCGGAAGAGATAGGTCTTCACAGGCCCATCTCTCAGTCCCTTCATGAACGTGACGACCTTAGTCGCCTCGTCGATCGGGTTGGTCACGATGTTCGAGACCAAGTACCGCGCTCTCTGGGCGTAAGCATGAACATCATGCTTACCCTGCTGCAGGTCGAGGAACTCTGCCCTCGACCGGAACTCATTCTGCGGGGCTCAAACGCCTGTCTGAGCTCCTCCTTGAAGTCTTCGTACGTGCTGAAGCACGTAGGGTCGGAGAGCCGGCGTCCATACGCCCAGCTCCTTGCACGTCCGCCAAGACATGACATGGCGAACGCGACCTTCGACAACGGGTCGACGATACGTCGAGCCGCGATGGCAGTGTCGAGTTCGACAAGCCAACGGAGGAGAGGTTCACCCTCTCTTCCGACGTAGTTGCTCACATTGAGCTTCAGCGACTGTGGGCGAGGTGTCGTCCCCGACGACACCGCGGTATTGGCAGCAGCATCTCGCTGCTCCCTCATGATGAAGCCCAGAGCAACACCGTGTTGCTCTGTCGGCGTTAGCGTACGCAGCATCGTAGCTACAGCCGCCTCACCAATGACTGTTGACAGTCGTTGGAGGGCTTCCCACTCTGGGTCTGACAGGTGGGGACAGTCAGCGCGTGCAACATGGGTTGCAGGCGTCGTGGAGCTTTCCATAGACACTTCGGTATCCATGGGAAGGTTCTCGGCTCCGTGTTCGTGCGGTGACGTACGAACTCAACTTAGTCGGTCGTTGGACGGACTACAAAGTGCTACCAGGTGTAATGGGCCTACCTTGGCTCACTACAACAGCTTACACGTGTGCGCTCGTGTATGAGGAAGCGTAGCTTAGTTTAAACTAGAGTTAATTATACTCGGGCCTCCGAGTATAGATTAATCTAAATAAACGATCCAAATAATGTTTTGGGTTAAAATGAGAACTGTTATTTTTGTTTTATGTTTCTGACTTCCTCTAAATGTAATATTCTAAGTTGGGAATCTGCCAACGGCTGGTTGGCAGAATTCCTTTGCTATGCATGTCGCTCATTGGTTAAAAGATGCTGCTTTCAACAAATAGGAATCCTAAATGTCTATGGACCACCCGTCGTGGTGATCGTAAATGAATGTGGCATTTGATGTAACGTACATCAAGGCCGAGGAAGTGTTCGAACCTTTAACAGACATCGCGTCTGTTAGAGTTACAAGTGGCTGTAGCCACTTGTGCGTGTAACCCCGTTACACGGGGTGTCACCTTGCTACAAATCATGAAAGTTGGAGCAACCTGTTCCCCAGTCTCAAACCTAAAACTCTTCCCTGCAGGGCTTAGCCCTAACGGGCCGAGCGAGATGTGACGATGCTTGGTCCTGGGTTTAAGCCCGCGTGCTCCGCACACGGATCTTAAACCGCAGGCGTTGTGTCGGCTTGCCGGGTTCCAGGTTTAATCTACACTAAGTACGATTTACCTCACATACAAAATATAAAGTCATATCAGATTGTGGTAATAGAGACTATCCAAGCCTGATATAGCTCAGAGATACCTACCTTATTTAGTTATAATGGGGTTTTAGTTATAATGGGGAGCCAATCAGTGCACTCAATTCGTACAGCGCGATTGCCAACAACGTGAAGTCGTGATTGAAGTACCGCGTGTAATTTATGCCCACAGCTCCCCCCGCACAAGTCAAAATGCCGAAAGGCAGAACGAGAGTCACCGGCCCCGGGAGAAAACCGCCCAAGCACCGCCGCACTACTGTCTCTAACAGCAAGAAGCTGGAGGTGATCAAGTGGTTCGACGAGCATGGCATCAAGTCAACGCTATTGCGCTTTTTCAGCCACGTCGCCAAGCAGAAGACGTCGGAGAACCAGGTTATCAGTGGAGCAACAACCGCGCCATCATCGAAAAAGCCTGCAAGACGGCTAGGACGGCCGCCAAGAAGAAGAATCGGTCGTCGGGCGTCGCTACATTGCTGCCTACAGCTGCGGAGTTAGAACTTGTAGGGTAAGTTTGGCTGCTTTGATCGCATTCATTATTGCTTTTGTTGGTATTAATAATAGTATTAATCTTTATTGCGTGTACTAGATGGGTAAACGAACTAAGAAATGAAGGTGTTCCCGTCACAAGTGCATGCTTCAACTCCAAGATAATAATAAATAAATTTCGTAATATATGTAAGTGAGTGCAAGATTGATCGTAATTTATTGGAGAGTCTGAATTGTTGAACTGGGGTGGTCTGCAGGAAGCACTCACCCAAAATCGTACCACCCCCATTACAGACGATCCCCTCGGTAGTAATCCCTAGGATAGGAATACCCGCTCATCAGGAATATAAAGGTGGGTCCCAACGATTTCTGAATGACCGTCACATACAAAGCCAAGTAAATATTCCCCTCACCCCTCAATCGTCATAAGGAATAAAAAATCACGGATTATGAATGTGTTGGGGTGCTTAACTATGGGAAAAGTCAATTCTGTTCATGACGTCTGCTCCATTTTTCGTGCCGGATTTCATATTTAATGCTTGCATTAGCATTCGGAGCTGGCTTTCAGACCTGCTAGTACCGTTCCTTTGAATAGAATGGAGCTTGGGTGCTTGCCAACATTAGTGAAATGGGGCTCAATACTATCGTGGCAACTTATTTTGCACATCAGTATCATTACCTACATCATGCTCCACATGACTTACGGTAATATATTAAATATATTTTTATCCCTTTCGGTGTTACCGGGGTATATATCGATATCTGCACGAATTCCATTCATGTCCGCTCATAGGTCTATGTAACCAAAAGACTGCTCCAATACGTACCATATATGTGGTACAGTCCAGTGTACCACCCCAATGTACACCCTACGACAGGAATACCCTCATCTAGGAATAAAAAGTGGGTTCCCGACACCATGACTAGCGAGGGGATTGTCTGTATAACTAAATAAAGTCGGTATGTGTTGTGTTTTTGCATCCTCTCGTTCCGTTGTGAGCAAACCTAATCCCACGATAGAATAGAGTTGAATAGAGACTACAGACTAGAGCGTGAGAACGAGACGGGTAACAACTAATACCCGTTTTTACCGATGTGATTAGGTATTAGAGTCAATGTAAAATACATAAAGTGGTGTCTGGCACATATGATTCCCTTTTAAATCCGGATATATCAGGCGTCTCGTTCTCATGCTCTAGTCTGTATCCGAGCCGAAAATTTCTGCAGACACCGGAAAGCTGTAGACTCTAAGTGTGTTTTCCGGTGTCTGCTGGCAGGATTTCGTATAGCCGAGGCCGGGTGTAGAGACGGTAGAGGGGAGGTGATACCAGATCCCCCAAAACTGCAATTTCGATGCCTGTGAAGCGAGAGCGTGGCCTGGAGCAATGCGCTTTAGACCCAGGCCTAGGCTAGGCTATTCCTCCCTCTTTCCATTGAGACCAACCCCAGATTCATCGATTTCGTGGGGGATTCAAGGCATTCATTTCCCTGGAGCACTTTGAGGCTTTCACGATTTGAGGGCCGTGACATCCATCCCCGGCCGGCTGTGCATGACCGGGAAGGCCCCTAGTGTTTTTTTTCGTTGGGTGTTTTTTTCCGGTGTCTGCAGCAAGAGCCATCCAAGCCTGATAGCTCAGAGATATGTGTTGTGTTTTTGCATCCTCTCGTTCCGTTGTGAGCAAACCTAATCCCACGATAGAATAGAGTTGATTACGGTAACAGGAGGTGCATGTACATGTAGACTTGTCGTGCTGGCTTAACAGGAAGCGAACCTAATTTGAACCCGCTAAATCTACACCATTTCCCGGTCAAGTTGCAAGATTTACCAACCAAGGTGCAAATGACTGGTCCATGTACTTTTTTAATTCTTACCTCCTTCTGCCGACAATTGCATGAAAAAGCCACGTTTTTCACGATTTGCAAAACGGTCCGGAATCCTTTTCGGGCAAGTTGCAAAACTGTGCAAAAGCATACCCGACCTCCGCTACGTAATAAAAGGAACATGCTCCTACCGAGCCGCCAAGAGAAGATAAAGCACAGGGAAGTACACTTTTGAGAACCCAGAGGGATAAGTTAGCATAGATGAAGTATTGCCCAACTTTGGGCGACCTAGCGATATTGTGGGTTCTACTCAAAATTGGAGTGGCCGATTGGTTCAATCAACCGCCCCCGAATCGCCCCGGTACTATCCTAGGCTATTTTAGGCGCTGGATCCGTACTTATACGAAATGATAAGGTACATCACCGTTTCATAGGCATTTTGTATTGGGAGGCGATTGCAAGAATCGCCCCAGAAGTCCAAATTTGGCCGAAATTCACAATACTTTTTGCCTTCATACGTAGGCCAACTCTATCGGCCCGCAATATTACGTAGCGGAGGTCGGGTATGCTCTTGCACGGTTTTGCAACTTGCCCGAAAAGGATTCCGGACCGTTTTGCAAATCGTGAAAAACGTGGCTTTTTCATGCAATTGTCGGCAGAAGGAGGTAAGAATTAAAAAAGTGCATGGACCAGTCATTTGCACCTTGGTTGGTAAATCTTGTAACTTGACCGGGAAATGGTTGTTCCGAGTTTTTTATTATAATACCTCACATTTGCAAATGTGATGCTATTACAAATGGAAGAATGATAAATGGACTGCTTGTTGTCGTTAATTAATGTGATCCCGTTTCTAGAAATGCGGAGTGTATGTACTGTACTGAATGCAAGTCGAAAATTACGATGTGTGTTTGGTCGTTATTATAGCCACAAGTGCACTCAGAATAACAAATAGTGCTTAAATTGGCTGCTCTCTGGGTAGTATGAAGAGATTTTGGAGCAGGTAATTCAATGATGGCAGAGTACAGAACGATATCGAGGTTCCTGTTGAAAAAAGTTAATATTGCGACCAAGTTCTCCTCAACTACTCTCCGCTTTTAAGGCTCATATGATACGTTGATATATATCTACGTATAACCAGCAAGGACCACAATTGATAAGTCTGCCTGCAAAGCCGTTGAAGCCGATATCAATTGTTTTCCAGAAACTGTACGTATGCTCACGAATTGCGTCCCCGAAATCTACCTCCCAGACTAAACAACGTACCTAGTCGGGAGAGCCTTTATTAGTGCTAACCAACCAGAGGGTATCCGTATTCGAGATATCACTCCAAAGAGTATTATCTGTGCCAGATGGATGGACATTTGTCCCGTGACTGTGCATTTTGGCAAAAGGAAAAAATGGGTATGAATCCACTTTGCGAGTTAAGCGTACTGCCTTTCAACTCAACTTTAGCTTAAGCTTAATAGGTTTACTAATGAAATGTATGTCCTTTTTCCGATGCTGTCTAAACAAAGGTGTAACTCATTGTTTTAAATTCGAGCTCGATTGTAACTTGCTGTTGTACCTTAACCCAACGAACATGGTTCGATAGCCTTAGGCTCTACCTTAAGCTTGTGGTATTCAAGAGTCTAAGAACGTGTTCGCTATACAGCCCGATTCATAGTATCCGATACTGTTTTACCTACTTTATAATTAAGGTAGATCTGGATTTCAAATCCAGCTCTGTTGACCATATTGGGTGTTGTCACAGCACTGTCACGCTGGCCGAAGATTGTAAAAGCCGTGATCGGACACATGGTATTGTACATGTCGTTGACGCTACTTGTTTAGTCTGGTCTTAAACTTTGTACATGTAACACTAACCTATGAAGGAGATTTATTGTCTCCGCGTTACATGGGAGGCTCGGTCCTGAAGAGCAAACGACCATTCGCGAAACTACACCGTGACACTCAAGCCCTTTCAAGCCTCTCTAGTCCCAAGCCACCATGCGTCTCTCCTTCATCCTTCTGGTGACCGCATCAGCCACGCTACTCTGCAGCAGCAACGCACTCTCCCCGGACCATGCCTCGATGCCAGAGCTGCCAAGTCTGGCCCAGTGGACCGAGAAGAGATCTATGTGCGTCCACCTCAATGAAGAAGAGCGAGGCCTCCCTGCTGTGATTGAGAAGGCCCAAATGCTGACTGATAAGGCGTACCGCCGCCAGATCTTCAGCCACGGGATCGACAACAATCACTCGTCCATGTGGGTATATGATTTTTTCGACGTGACCAACAATCCCGAATTCAGGAAGCTCTACAACAAGTACGCTAAGCTGCACAAGGCTTCCGGCAAGTATCCGTAGACTGTGCCGATATCTACTGCACCGACTGTAGAGGTATAGACTCAGACAAATGGCTCTATTGTGTAGGTCAGCCTCATTGTCGCTGAATAGGAACTTCTGTTTGGATACTGAACAACACCTCTCGACACTGCCCCGATTTCAATTGAAAACTGCAGTAGGAATGACGGAATGGATAAACTAGAGGAAGTCTATTTTCTGTGGCAAGCTGTTCCTCCATATCCTTCTCCCCTGGCTTGCTCGCTTTCAGGTTGCCAATGGTGCGCTTCATGACTGCGTCGTGCTGAAACGGGTAGATGGAGGCGTGCACCACCCGTGAAGCACGGATAAGCTGAAGTGCGGGTGGGTTCCATGGTCTAGGGTTTAACATTGAATATATTGTCCACGAAGATTATAGACCATACTGTAAACACCGGCTAGTTTCAAAAATAGAAAAAAACTGTGTGTGCATATTTTCTAACTTGTACGTCGCGACATATATTTCACTGCAAGCCGAGCGGAGCCCCGCAAGCGGGTCTCTTTACTAGGGCTTCGCGGGGGCTGAGATAGCAAAATAAACAAAATAGATAAACGCACCAGTCGCCGCGCTGGGCTTTTACAGTATGAGCATTCACAACGACCAGATAATCAGACCTTTTTTTAGTGCAAAAACACGCTCACGATATCAACTTGTTTTCTTGCCTCCGCGCTGTTAATAGCCAAGCGTTATACTGGGATAGGAAGCGACGAAGTGCTGATAGCCCAGCCCAAACAGGATTAATCCGGGCGCGCGCTGTCCGCTGTATTGTTTGGGGGTCATATTTATTACTAGTTAGTCAGTCGCGTTGCTGCTAAGGGGATCAACACGCTGCAATGGAGCATCCACTAGGCCGACGTCCCCGCCCTGTTTTACCAGTAAGATAAATTTATTGGATCCATTGTCTGCTACGCGGAGACTCCACGAGAGCGACGTCCCAGCCCTCTTTTGCCAGTAAAATAAATGTGCTGGGTCTATTGTCTGCTACGCGGAGACGTTCGCTTTGAAATCGACAAAGGGTGTCTGTTGTTGCGAATCGCGCGACTGTAAGGAGTGCGCTGTACTCCTTGCGTTTTCGCAGCTTGCCACAGGCAAGCGAATCTCGCTATGGGAACAAAATGCCTACGCCCGAACGGAGAAGCTGGATGCGTTGACCGAGCACTCCAATCTGATGTGACCGGCACGGGATTACTCTCACCGCCGAAGTGCAAGATTCAAAGGTGCGATATAGGCACTCTAGAGCTATTACTAGTAGTGTATGGGGCCCAAGATTCAACAGCAGCGCTCCTCTGCTACCAGCCAGTCTCGCAGCGATAGCAGTCTTTACCTCTAAGTCTCAAATCTCATTTTTCAATTGCCTCGCAACTCAAACATCGCAACAAACAACACTACAAAAACCAAGCTTCGCCTCGCACTACTTCTTCAACATCCACCCTTCCTCGCCGCGCCGTGCCCAAACACAACATTTGGTAGCACTTGTTCACGGTCTCGGATGGATTGTGTGAACCACACACATCGGACACCATCGGACAGAATTTCTTGTGGTGCACACCAAGAACCAAGTTGAAGTCGGGGTTGCGCTGTGCCTTTGTGCCTGCAGAGCTATGAGAAGCAAGCTTATGGAGAAGGAAGTTGAGCTGTGCCGCCGAGCCCGCATACAGAGCTGTGCTGAAAGCCCTCTGAGCGTCAAGTCATCATGGACGCGAACTGACACGAGGCGGTTTCAGAATTTGCCGACGACGTGCCGTCACTCCTACGACTTGGAGTTTGTATCGAATTGTGATTGGTGGATACCTTGGGTGCGGCGCGGCTGTACCCGTGTGACACGGATGGCGACTGTGGGAGAGAAGTGATCCCAGGGGATGAATCCAGTACCTGACCGCAGATGGGCCCAACTGGCTGGAAGTGTGAATCCTGGGAGTGCACGCCCAAGATTTCAGAAGAACACTCAGTCCAGCCGCGGACTTTCCCTTACGATGAGTGCCTAAAGTCTGGTGGAAAGTGTCTTTGGAGAATGTATCCCAGAGTACATCTCATCTTGCTGTGGTCCAGAGTACTACAAAGGACCAGAATACCCGGAAAACTCAACCCACTACCACCGTGAACACGCGCCGGAGGCCGCTACACCCGCTAAGTGTTTGGATTTGTGGAGATACCCAAGAGTCTGTGAAGAATACGACTTGGCACCCAGAGTGCCACATGGAAACCCTGAGAATCACCCCCGATGAACAGGTGACCCAGGATTTCAAGAGTTGAACCCTGAGTGTGACCATGAATCCAGACTCCCCACATTGAATCCAAGTGTCTCTCAAGCCAACACCCAAGAACCACCAAAGTCCTCAGAAGACTCCCCTGAGTTCCAGTGAATTTCAGAGACTGACCCAGAGTATCATGAATCTCTGAGTTTTCGAGTCAGTCCGGAATCGGTCTGCAATCAAAGTGATGCGTGACCTCGAAGATACGACTGCAGATCTGCTAACTGGATACTTTCGAGGAGTCGAGAGGGAACCGAGAACCATACAAACCCAAGTCCAAGGACCCACATTTGGCACTTTGGACGCCTTGCGACGATGAAATCGCAAGCCGATCGCAAGTCTGGACCGCTGAACCCAAGGTATACTGAAGACAAGATATTTGACCCCGAGCATAGTGAAATGAAGATATTTGCCCGAAGAATGCAGAAGAACAGAGAAGTAAGAGTGAGAAGTAGCTGATAAAAGACAAACAGAGTTCCTTTTACCCTGTACTGCGCAAGTGACTTCGGCCAAGCCTGCCGACGGAAATCCGGAGGACCCGAGACTACGACCGCGGGACGCTAAGGGCACATCAACGGCGAGGGACAGCCGTCTGTGTGGACTCCATCAAACTCAAGTCCAGTTAGGTGGGGACCAGCGACGGCCTCGTGCTTCCTGGAGTGATCCACCTATTTCATATCCTAGTTGGGTCACTTGCTGTGCTCGTGGTAGCCCATTTCATATTATTCCAGAGGGTATTCTGGGGTGCTAAGTAGTCGCCTCCAGGATTGTGTATTGACTGCTTGTGTGAAGGGAAAGGTAACTGATAGTGATTGTATTTTCCTCCTGTACGGGAGGTGGTGCGCGTTTGTGTGAGTCTCAGGGGAGCTAGGCCCCTGAATTTCAGACTCGAGTGAGCCTAGTGTGTGAGTGACCCACCGTCCAAGGGTCCAAAAGAATAAGTGACGGCTAGTTGTAGTGTTTGTATACTCTGTATTTGTTGGTTTTATCGAGCTAGGAGGGCATTTGGGTAAGGTGGCTTCTGAGTTCCTCACCCCAGAGTTGACTGAAATCCTGAATCCTGAATTCGTGATATGCTGGATTTCGGGTGATCTGATTCTCTGGGTTTTGCCTCTAGTGTCGAGGTGCGTTCTGGATTAGACGTGCGCCTCAGCGCTTCTTCGAGGCTACATTCGAGTTTGGTGAAGTGCCGTTCCGTCAAAGACAAACGAGCCGACAGGGATTACGCAAGGTACCCACGCCAACCGAGGAGAGTGATCCTCAGGGTTTAAAGCTTTGCAGCTGCGAACCTCTGGATTTATCTTCTGTTGACTCTCAAGTCGGTTCTTTGGGTCTACACCCTGAGGACCTTCTTGGGCTGCGCTATACGAACCCCCCTGAGCGATAAAGGTTTCATCGGCCTCGCCTCATCGCAGTTCAGCCAGTCTGCGAAGGCTCGCTACTACTCTGCGAAGCGTGAGTCCTCTGAACACCTATGCGACTATCTCAATCGACTGAACGGCTATGCTCGTAACGCTGGCCTCCAGTTGGAGAGTGGTGGTCGCGATGCGAAGGACCATGTGCAGCGGTTCCTAGAGACATGCGGTGACCGAAGCCTCGAACGCCGGCTTTGCCACGTTCGAGTGAAGGACATTCATGAGCTCGAGGACATGATCAACGACATCCTGAAGTCTGAAGAGCGCGGACAGCCCCGAGAGACCTCGTCTCACCACCCACGTGGTCGGGACCAACCGCGCCGTCGTGATGACCGCCGCCACGAAGCTTCGCGCGACGGTTACCGTCGTGACCGAGACCGCAGTTATGAGCGCCGTCGTGAGGACTCGCGCCGACATGACGATTCGCGTCGTCGCGATGACTCGCGCCATGTTCCGCGCATTTCGCTAGCTGAAGCCTCGCTGTCTGATCTGGTCGCTGAACTACAAGTCCGCGGTACCAAGGGTGGTAGAACCGAACGCTCCTCGCCACGTCGTACCTCGTACAACGACAGCGACAGTGACGCCAGTGATTACTATTACCCCGAGAGCGATCCAAGTGATGGTGGCTACAGTGACGTTAGCAGCTTCGGAGATGAAGGAGCTCACGTTGCCGCTGCCAATGAGCGCGAACGGCGTCAAGCAGCGGAGGGAACGTACGCACGACCTGGCCAACGTCAGCGCAGGGGTGGCGAGCCTGGTCGAGGATCCGACCGGAACAACCGCTACTCTGGCCGAGACAACCGGGATGGTCGTCCGCGTCAGTACGGACCGTGCGCAGCGTGTGGAGGTGCAGGACACTCTGCCCACTACTGCTACCGCCGGTGCCGGCTGTGGCAGCAAGTGCATGACATCGGCAAGTGCGAAGCACTGCAAGCCCTCACTTCGTTCATCAAAACGAAGGCCGACAAGAAGGACCTCTCGCCAGAGCTCCAAAGCCTAGTCTTCGGTGGCAATTTATACTAGGCAGCCCGCCAACTGAAACTGGGTTGGTCCCAATCGGGCTGCCACAGTTAGCTGAGCCCGCGATAGATGCAGACTGCGTCTACGCCTTCGTGGGCGACTGCAAACGGCCGAACGACGAGGACAAGGAATGTGTGAAAATGACGGAAAATGAAAAGGAGAGAGGGCAACCCTCGGTGGAGGTGTAACAAGTGGAATGAATGATGATGATGAAGATGAAGATGGTACCGAGGCTTGGGTCTCAAGCGCGGTGCACGAAGGACGCCCTGGCCGGACGCCCAGTGGGGTGACGAAGTTACTCCCAGGCGAGAGGCTGGGGTGGTGGTCTGCGCAGAAGTTCGACAAGAGGGCTCGTATGAGAGCTCTGGTCAAGGGCGCAGTGAATGACACGCGAACGAGGATTCTATTGGACACTGGAGCGAATGTCAGTGTGGTCTCCGAAAGGTTTGCGAAGCAGTTGCGGCTACGTGATATCCAAGGTCACGGGCGCTGCATGGAGGTTAAGGGTTTCACAAAAGGAACCATGACGACTGAGCGACGAGCTCTCGTGAAGGTAACCCTCGGCTGGAGCAGAGTGTACGAGTTCGAGTTGTGGATCATGGATCATGGTGCTGGGGTGGACGTAGTCCTTGGCACTGACTTTATGATCCCCGCAGGAGTGCGATTGGACTTGTTCCATGCGACCGCGAGGTTGCCGGACGAGATGAGCATTCCGCTCATCAAAACGTTGAACATGCTGAACGACCAAGGAGAAGGACCACACGTCAACGGAGGTCCGTCCGAAGACTTTGCCATTGAGAGCCGAGAGTTCGCAAAGTACAGAGTACCGAGGCGACAACCACCTCTGGATACACACGAGGTGTGGGTGCGCCGCACGAAGTCTCTGTTACCAACGGTGACGAAATTTCGGCGAGGCAAAGTAGACAGGGTGCGGCTGACGAACGTGTCAAAACGTTTTACAGTCTGCCGCGCTCACTCGCCTATGCTGATGTGGGTGCCAATCGGTGACCTACCGAGGTCTGAAGGCTATGTACGACTCAGTTCGGAGCGATACCAAGACTGGCAGAAACTAGCTTACGACGGGAGTCGGGACGAAACGGTGTTCAAGCGCGAGTGCGATGCGTACGCCGACTGGTTGGCCTCTCAGCCCTCGGCAGTTGATCGACCAGAGTACGCGTCGCCAACCGGAGTATTGCCTCTGCCACCCGAGGCTTCGCGAGCGCAAGGACGCCAGCTGAGTTGTGCTGAAAAATTGGAACGTGAAATCGCGAAGCGTGAGGAGCAGGAGCAACCCGCCGCCGACGGCTCACCAGTGGGTGATGATCCGGCGGCGCTCCCTCCCGTACACGCGGAATCCGATGACACCAGTACCGAAGCTGCGGTGGAGACCGAGAGTGATGAAGGTGCGGACGTCGAAGACCACGGGGTGACTGAAAGCCAGCGTCTTACCGAGCCCTCGGGTGGACCCGAATGCGGTTCGGACTGGGGTGACGGCGAACAGTCCCCCGAGCTCGAGGGCTCGGTCCAAGATGAGGACTCGGTAGCCGTGCTGACTAGAAACTACATGTCGGCCGCCACTGCAGTTGATGTAGAGGGTGACGAACAGGACACCCAGGTTACCAATGATCGAGCAACGCATCTACCCAATGAGATCAACTTGGAGGATTACGCTCATGAGCTCGCGTTCTTGCCTGACCTTACGGAGGCTTCGGTCACGGAATTGGATTACTCGGCTGAGAATGTTCGGCATCCGGAACTGAGCCGAGGACGGCAGGATCGTGTCGTGAGAGTTCTGAAGAAGCATGAGAAGATCATGATCTCGAGTGGCAACGCTCTGCCACCACCGGCGTATGGTGTGGTATGTGACATTGATGTGCAAGGCCATGCTCCAATCAAGCAGCGAGCACGGAGGATTCCCCTCCGACACCTCAAGCAGTTGTACGAACTCCTGCGAGGTTTGCTCAAGGCCGGTCTGATCGCGTTTTCGAACAGCCCATGGTCGTCACCGATCGTGATCGTACTGAAAAAGAATGGCGTTGATATCAGACTATGCATCGACTACAAGATGGTGAACGCAGTCACTGCTATCATGGAGTATGCGATGCCCCTGGTGGACGATTTGCTCACAGACCTGGAGAAATATCTGTGGTACTGCTCGCTTGACGCGGCAAGTGGATTTTGGGCAATCATGATGACACAGAGGGCTCGTCAGATCTCTGCTTTTGTGTGTGCACTGGGTCACTTCGAGTGGCTCAGAATGCCTTTTGGGTTGAAGAATGCACCTATGATCTACCAACGAATGCTCGACAATGCTCTGTGGGGCTTCGTTCAGCCGAAGGGCGGATGGAAGAACTACACGCGACTGATGGAAGAAGCCGAAGCGCGTGACCGAGAACTCACCCGCACCTCGACCGAACAGGGCCCCGAACAGTCACTCGACTCGGAGCAGTCGCCGACGAAGTTCGAAGCGTCGCTTGGCGTGGAGCCAGCGGAGAGCTCGGTCTCGAAGCTGATCAACAGCCCTATCGCCGACATGTTTGCGAATGGAGAGCCCGACGAATCTTCGTTGGTGCCAGTATTCGAACGGCGATCATTTGTGGACGATATCTGCTTTGGGGGCGAATCCTTTGACGAGTGTCTCGCGACGCTCGATCGACTCCTCGCTCGCTTTGAGGAATGTCGGATCAGTGTCAGCTTCACGAAGAGCGTTTTTGTGCAGCCAAAGGTGGACTTTCTGTCTCATGAAGTGTCACGGAGTGGTATCAGGGCAGACCCGAAGAAGTTGAAGGCTATCACCGAGCTCTCCTTCCCACGGTCCAAGAAGGGAGTGCAAGCTTTCCTTGGCACTCTGAACTACTACAGCCGCTTCGTACAGGACTTTGCGGTCTACGGCGCTGCACTCTACCAGCTACGAGACGAAGACTTTGCACCAGGAGGCGACCTCTCTGCGGCTAGGCAAAGCTTCGCGGCGTTGCAACGAAAGGTCGCCGAGGCACCTGTCCTCCGACACTTCGACCGTGGCCGAGAGGTCCATGTGACGCTGTTTGCAAACGAGTGGGCAGTGAGTACCACGCTCATGCAAGAGCACGACGGTCTGATGCACCCTGTTCGGTTTTGCGGCCGAGTACTCAAGGATGCCGAGATGAACTACCACCCGGCGGAGAAAGAGGTATTGGCTTTGTTACAGCTGTTGAAGGTGTGTTACACCCAGCTGGCAGGTCGGACCATCCACGTCTACACGCGGTTTTCGACGCTCGACTGGGTCCACAAGTCGAAGACACTCTTCGGACGTGCAACACAATTTGCCGTCCTACTGTCTCCGTGGAGTCTAGTGGTGCAACGAGTCAAGGAGAAGGACTGTGCCTTCGCTCAGCTCCTGCAGTCGACGATCACAAGTTTCGTTGACCTTCAGGACTCGCTGGCACCGGTAACTCCTCCGACCAAGGGCTCGCCGAACGTTCGGATAGATCCGCACTTGCTGTATGCACGGTTGCCACGCACCTACAGTGGCTACGTACTTTCGTTCGACGGCTCGGCGAAGACTGAGAAGCATGGTGGCTACGGCAGTTGCGCCTGGATACTATGGCGACTTCCTGAATGGAGTGTAGTGATCGCTGCGAGTGCGTATCTCGAGGCTACGACGGTAAACCTCGCTGAGTACACCGGTATGAACAACGGAGTCTTGGTAGCCCTAGAGCATGGGGCCGAGGACTTAGTCATCGTCGGAGACTCGAGACTCGCAATCCAGCAATCCCTAGGGGTGATCGCTTGCCGTAAGGAGTCGCTAATGGTACAACTGAACAAGCACAAGGAACTCACAGCGAAGCTTCGCTCGGTGAAGTATCTTCACGCCATAAGAGAGTTCAATGCAGCCGCAGACTCTTTGGCGAGCGAGACCTTGGAAAAGAAGGTGTCGATGACGGTGACCAGTGAAGACCGGAAACGAGAGTTGATGGAATTGAATCGGATCCGAGAAGTACTCTATGAGCAGTCAGCTGAAGCTTCTGAAGAGACGATTACGCGTCATGTGAACTCGATACGTGTGATGGATACGCGTGACAGTGACCGTGGTAAGAATTTTTTCGATTTTGTACGGGATACTGGACATGTAGCCGCGGTAACTAGGCAACAATCCCGAGCGCGTGCGAAGCGTGTACGCTTTGCTGAAGAGGCTTCAGGTGATAGTCCAGAGGAAACAACCGAATGTGAGGAATCGAATGATGTCAACAACGAAGAGTCTGATAAACCGCCAGACCCACCGATGCCTGATGCAACAGTGGTCCGTGAACCGAGTGCTGACGACATCGACCCGCTGGTTGTGCAGGAAGAACGACGCAGACGCATTGGCGCAGCCCAAGACGAGGAACTCCGATGGTCAAATCTCAAGACGGTGCTAAAGGGAGAAGAAGCGAAGCTTGCCTACAAAGCTGCACGCGAAGCCTGGAAAATGGCTGACAAGTTTGTGCTAAGCGAAGATGGCTTGCTGTACTTCCTTGGTACGAACCGTCGGTGGGGGCGTGACCGAACCGAGGAGACGACATTACGTCTAGTGGTGCCAACAACGATGGTTCAAGAAGTCCTACAGAACTGCCATGACTCGCTGGAGGGCGGTCACCAAGGTATCGTCCGAACTTATCACCGTGTGAAGGCAGACTACTATTGGATCGGACTGTTCGCCGATGTGGAAAAGCATGTGCGCTCCTGCCCGGATTGTAGCTCAAGCAAGAGTCGTCCACAATTGCGTGGATACTCGCCGGGCAACATCCTGGCCGAACGACCGCTGCAAATGGTCTCGATGGATTTTGTGATACCCTTACCGAAGACTCGGCGGGGCAACACCGCACTGTTACTGTTTCAGTGTGCGTTCACTGGATTCGTCATGGGCAAGGCGATGGCGGACACATCTGCACTCTGCGTTGCGCAAGCGTTCGAGGAGTGCGTGTACCGAAGGTTCGGAGCGCCCTCTCTGATAAGACATGATCGAGACCCGCGCTTCATGAGCGAAGTCTTCCAAACTTTCGCTGAGATGATGCAGTCGCGATCTAGAGCTACGTTGAGCTATCGGCCGCAGGCTAACGGCCAACAGGAACGCTCGGTCAAGACCGTAATGCAATCCGTGCGAGTGTACGCAGAAGACCCGCTACAACAAGATTGGGATGAGATTGTGGAGAAGTTGATCTTTGCGATTAACAACTCACAGGATGCCACGAGGAAGGACACCCCCTTTTACTTGGTGCACGGATGGGACGCAAGGTCCACCCTCAGAGCCATGTCCTCCTCATTGAAGCGAGGCCTCGGGCGCCAGTCGGATGCGTTAGCATGGCGCCGAGAAGTCAACAGGCAGCAGGAAGTGGCGCTAGAGATGGCAAAGGAATACCAAGCGGTCGAGAAGGCTCGGAGAGCTCAGAAGCACAACGAGACTTTGAGTCGGGCGGAACGTGCCGCGCTTCCTCCTTCTGCGACTAGTGAAACCGCGGAGGATGAGCCAACAGGTACTGATGGTGATGATGACTCACCGGACCCAACACCGAGGTCTCTCTTCCAGCCTGGAGATCGCGCATGGCTTTACATGGAACGTGTTAAGCCTGGATTGACCAAGAAGTTAGCTCTCCGGTGGCATGGACCCTTCCGTATCAAGCAGAAGGTTGATGAGTACGCTTACGAGTTGGATTTGCCCGACAAGAGTGGTTATCGGTTCTACCCTGTCGTACATGTGTCACGACTGAAGGCCGTGAATGAGTTCGGCGATCGACCGAAGACTCGACTGGCTGCAGAAGTGACCGAGGAGACGCGACTAGACTTCGACGAGGAGCTACTCCCGGAGGATAGTTGGGAACCTGATCACCTCGCAGGCGAATATGAGGTAGAGGCCATCCTGGACGACCGCATTCCCCTCTCGACGAGCACTGAACGAGCTGTCCGAGAGTTCAAGGTGAAATGGGTTGGATACGACGAACCCTCGTGGGAACCTGCATCTAACTTGTCGTGCGGTGGTCTGTTGTACGACTACTTACGCGAGAAGCGCCACGACCGAAGGTTGCAAATGGTCCAAGTCGCAGACGAGGACTAGGTGCATCCCTCTCGCAATGATGAACTGCCGGCGGGGCTACGCAGCCCGCCCCAGCAGACGAAAGAAGATACTGCGGACGAAGATTGTATATTTGTATGTTGAAGTGGACAAGATTTTACGATGTGGAGATTACGACTGGAGAATCATGGAGAACAATTGAAGAAGGACGAAGATTTATTGGATTGCATGGGCGAGCTAGTTATGCTACGAACGAACTGTATGATTACCCTGATCTAGCTCGACTCGGACACGATGAGGAACTAGGACGAAGCCTAGGGATCCGAAGAAGACGCGACCTTGGCCAAAACTCGGAGACGCGCAGCCGGAGAAGCTTCGCCTTGAGGGTCCGCTTGATCAGCGACACTTGGGGGCGAACTTGGCTCTTCGGCAGAAACCTCGCCGGCTGACGCCTCTTCAACAGGGTCCTCTGCTGTTGGGGCGCGTTCGGGAGCCGAAGGTTGCGTGGCTGCCGCGGCAACTTGAGTGTTGCGTGCCGGTGTAACTTCGTCAGCAGGAGCTTGGACATCGACAGCACCGCTTGAGACGCTTGGCTCCTCCTCAGAAGACTCGATCTCTTCGACAACCTCTTCAACCTCCTCTTCTTCCGAGACCTCGCCTTCGTCTTCTTGCCGCCCGCCCGCTTGTAGACTGGAGGGTGGCCCGTGAAAGTTCGTGAACTCACGTACCCACGGGGCAGTGACGCGGCGAGGATCCAGCACAGGGTTGACAGTGATCGCAGACGCGACCTCACGAGCAGTCATGCCCCGCGGAACGAAGAGTGGAACATTGGGGTTGCACGGAGCGAAAGTTGTGTTGTAGGGATGCTGGGACGGCACATCCACCCAACAGTTGCGCCAAGGCTGGTGTCCATCCAGCTCCGAGCATTCCGAAACCCAATCATCCGATGTAGGAGCCCACGTCAAGTTCTCGAACGAGTACTGTAGCATCGAAGGCTCGAGCAAAGTCTCGGTCTCACATGAGATGTGCCCAGCGAAGTCTGGGAAACACCATTGCCACCAGCGCTTCGGGATCTGCAGGCGTAGGCGATCTGCGCGGTTGTTGCGCGCGCGGTTGTACTTGACCCAGGCAGCCGAGATTGCGCGGTACTCAGGCGACTCTTCACCGAAGGTCTCGGCCAGAGTATTGAGAAAGCGCTCCACAGCAGTAGCCGAAATCCAGTGACCACGCTCAAACAACGAGAAACCGAGGTCGTTCTTCTCAGTGCGACCAACAGACCGACCCGTGAATTGACGCCAAAGCTTCACCAACAGCAACCGAACCTCCGCACGAATCGAGATGGGAACGTTCGGCATGAGTGCATCAACTTCGAACAGGCAGGGCTCGGCTGGCATGCTAGCGAGAAACCTCTGAAAGGGGTGATCTGGGTTCTCCCAATCAGCCCACGCCTCTATGCCTTCAGCCGAACACTCCACCATCACGTCGCCAGCAATCGGCGTGGGCATCCGAATGTTTTGAATGATGCACCAGCAGGGCTTGGCTCCGTACGCTCGAAACGGAGGGTCGAGAAATGGCGTCGCGGTGTCCGGCAGCTTGCGAGACACGCGGACCAGAGGCTGCTCCCTTGAACTGGGGCCGGCGGTGTCGAAGCTCGAGCGAAGCTTGACATCTCGGCCGTGCTTGCCGCTGAGAGAGTCGCCACGACCTGAGTCCGAGTGTTGCGACGACGGGGCCTGCGAGACGCTGCTTGAGATCGCGGGCTAGAAGTGGGAGCCGATACCGAAGACTCACTTGCGCGCGGTGTCGCAGCGCTGCCGATAACCTCGTCATCAGGCGCGTTCTCACGCTCTGCATCGACCATGGAGCGGAGAGTCGACGTGGTAGACGCAGGGCGCACAGGGCGGCCGTCTCGACGAGGAGGGATCACTACCGAAGTTTCAAGAGGCGAACTCGCAGCAGGACGCCTCTCTTCAAGCTCTTCATCCCGGTCCGAAGTCTCGAACTCAACCTCAGCCTCAGACGCTTCAGAGAACAGAGCGGTCGAAGCTTCGGATGGAGTTGGAGAAGAGGGACGACTCGCCTGAGCGGCTGTAGACCCGACAGCTGACGTTTGGACGCCCCCTTGACGAGCGGCTGCAACCGGAGGAGGCGAAGGTCGCGACTTAGACTTGGCTCGAGCCCTCTCTTGCAGGTCGACCGAAGGGCGGCCGAGTCGTACAGCGCGCTTGGTAGCGACGCATGTCTGCGAAGACACGCGCACCCGCGCAGGTTGCGGAGCCCTTTCCGATGATTGGTGAGAGCTCTTGCGACGCTTGGCAGGACGAGAGTTTGGAGAGTCGGTGTCTGGGTTCCTGCCCGAGCTGTTGGGATCCGTTGAAACGTCATCTCGAGTGTCGTCCGGGACCTCGGCTCGACGGCGAACAACGCCGGAGTGGACCGGAGTCTCGCGAGGACGCGGAACAGAAGTCTCCGAAGAGGAAGCAGCCGAAGAGTCGAGCACACCCAGGAACGCTTCGAAGGCACGGGGCAAGACATTCTCATCCATGCGTTGGACGAGGTCTTGAGTCTCCGGTTGGCCACGCGCTTGGTCGACGAGGAGAGCTCGGAGCTGCCGCATGTTGCGGTTGTACTCGACGAGACCCGACTTGAACAGCTCACGATCCTTCGCCAGGAGCGCGTCCGATGCCTTGAGAGAGGCCTCGTACCGCTCGCACTGGGACTTCAACAGAGCGATCGTCTCGTCGTTCGTCGCCATAGCGGAGTTGGACTTCCTCAATTGACGCGAGACTTCGTCGCGCTCATGACGAAGCGACTTGACGACCTCGAAGAGCTCATTGCGCTCGAACGAAGCTCGGTGACACAGGATCTCAGCTTGGTTCTTGAGGTCGGTCTCCTTGTTGAGCAGCGACTCGAAGTGTCGGGCGCGGTTTTCATGGTACTTGACGTCAAGCTGGAGCTGTCGCATCTCTTCATCCCAACCCATGGGAGGCGAACAAGGGTCCGGGTTGAGTGCTTGGACGACCTCGCCGAAGTTTTGGGCCCGCTCAAGTCGCTGGTCAAGTTCGTAGTCGACCCGAAGTGGAGGGTGACGGACCAAGCCTATCATCAGGTGGGCGAGGTCTGCGAAACGTCGCTCCGTCATCGCGCGAAGGTCGCCCACGGCGCTTGAAACCTCAGCGTGGACTATGCCTTCTATCGCAAACCATTGCGCCGAAGGAAGCTGAGGGGGACGCGAAGCCTCGGGCTGAGCGGCAGGCAGAGGGTCACCAGTGCGACAGAAGTGCGCGGCGTTTGACGAAGCCTCGCGCAGAGGACTGGAGTCTGGCGAAGGCCGAGGGATCAGCTGAGCGGACTCAGGGCTCGACGAAGCCCCGCTAGCAGATTGCAAAGCAGGAGTTGGCAACGTCGAAGCCGTTGCACTCGAAGCCGAAGCCTCCCAGCGCGGATAACCGAAGCTTGACCAGAGGCAACCTGAGGCGCAGCCTGGAGACTGCTCGCCACCCCGCGTGCACCTGCAGAGGCGGGAGTTGGTGACGAAGCAGCCCGGCGCTGCCAACAGTGCCAGACGACGGCGGGGAAGGCGCGGAGACAGCATCCGAAGCCTGGGGCCGTCGGGGCACCCTGCTTGCTGACGCAGAGGCGGGAGTTGGCGCCGCCGAAGCCTCCGAGGCCGGAGTCGATGTGCCGATGGGATGGCCCATGGGGCCGAGGAGCTGGGCGTTCTGCAGCGAGATGAATCAAGTTGAAGATGGTTAGATACGATGAAACGAGCAAGAGCAACAAGCAAGCACGCCCCGCGAAGACTCACCTGCGAGACTGGACCGAGGTCCGGGAAGGTGAAGGGCGGCGCGCTGCCAGGACCACCAGGAGACTGCATGACGACGACGGACGGAGAAGCGCGAAGGCAACACGGCACTCACCACTTGGGACGGCTCGGGCCGAGTTGGGGGCCGCTGTGAGATCGGGAAATGGCCGCGGTCGGGCGAGTTCCGGCCGAGGTCTAACTGTCTTGAGCCTGCGGATGATGGCTGACCGAAGACTCTGATTGGTCGGACACATTCCCCGCGTTTGAGTGCCACGGTGATTGATGGAGACTACGGAGTGACAGGAGAGCCTCGGCGGGTCATAATAAACCACCTGCCGGGGCCTCCGAAGTTTCATAGTGGGTACATTTGAGACGGTTTCAAACGAAATGATGCTTACGAACCTAAGTACGAATCGCGATTTAACCGCATCAATCGAAAGAGGCGTGTCTTGTGCGTCGTTTAAGCTATCGAACGCTCCGAAATGTTGAGAACTCGCGGAGTGACACTGGTCTAGAAAAATTATCTCCATTTTCGGACCCCCTACATTCCCGATTTTATTTGGGGCGTGTGACCTCAATATTTTTTCAATTTTAACGTATGGTATATTATCGGAAATCTCGCGCTAAAAGCTCTCGAATAAGAGTATTTTTACGCTTTGTGTATGTGTTTTTCACTTTTGAAATTTTGATGTCCGGTTATTTCCGAAAATTGATTGGTCAACTTCAAGCGCGATTATCTCGAAAACTCCAAATGGCGCCTAAGCATCATTTCGTTTGAAACCGTCTCATTTATGCCCAGTAGGAGTTCGGATTTAGGGCGAGGTATCGTCCGGTTGTGAGATCAGCCCGAAAGCTCGGTCCACACTTGATATTTGTATAGACATTAGGGATTAGTTATAGAGGAGGCCTCACGGCCTCTAACATTAAACAGAGAGCAGAATTTTCCCCCCAAGCCACACAAGGGTCAAGTCCGTCTACGGTAAGTCGCTAAGCTTAGCGTAGGGTCTGGATACACTCGGCTGCACGGGGTATGTCTGCCGGTGAGCATAAGGTGCATTGACCGAGTGTTCATCCTGGTAAGGCCAAGAGTGAGTAGGTGGCCGAGTGTTGAGAGGTAGAAGAGACCTCAGTGTACAGTTGTACGTTTGACTGGGCGTGAGGCGAGGACCCCCCAGTGTATTTGACTTCTAGCCGAGGCTTCGCCCCGGCGCCCCTGTAAGAGGCTTCGATTGGCCTGGTACCCTTCCTTTCTGAGGGACCACAGAGGTTTAGTGTGAAAGCACGCATTACACATTGCATCCTAGCCGTAGCTCGTGGCTAAGGGTGCTCTTATATTTGAACCAAAGGGTAACCTACCTGACCCGCAGCACACAGGGAGGCACATTCCAGCCCGTATAAGGGATCGGACCTGGTCTTCAGGTTTTATTATCCCGACATATCCGCCGACCTTTCGGGGTAGGCGTGTGTTGTTGGTAGGGCTCGTGTGGTAAAGTGGATCGGAGATTTCCAGGGACATCGCCATCGGCATTCGGTCAGGTAATGTGTGCCACGGATCTTATATCTGTACAGCTATATCTGGTAGAGATGGGTACATGTCGGTACCCATTTCTTGGTACAGATTGGTAGGGTACATAACAGAGAGTCAGTAGTGGGCAGGATACAAGCCGGATGGGAAAGCTGGATACAGGCTAACATAAATCAGAGTCGAATTTGCTTGGGAACCAGTCACTTGGTCTTTAGTATTGGGATTTGTATTGGCCCATACTTTAATCAAGTAATTTGCCCCCCGCACACGTGGCAGACCGCTGGATAGCTTGGCCAGCAGCTCGCGCCCTTCGGCCCTCACCCCCCAACTTCCCCGCTAATAGGAGGCGGCAAGCAACGTAAAGGAAAAGGATACAACACTCCCAACAAGGCAACAACTCCGGATCTGGTATATTACTTATCGGGTCCACAAGATCTACGGCCAAGACCAAGGATCTACCAACCCAGACCCGCGTGAAGGAACCCCCACTGCGGATCTACCCCAACATCTCCCCAAGTCCCCGCCAAGGACGTTCAAGTTCACCCGCTGCGCATCTCGTGTCAACGAGAGAGCAGATCCAGCCCGCCGACGGGTACACAAGGTGAGCCACTCAGCAACCCCACGGTTATCGGAGTACCCCCTCCGTTAGTCGGTGTCTGGGCGCAGTGTGTGAGTGTGGGATCCCTGCTAATTCCAGCGGATCCACTCCACCACAATGGTGCGCGTGCCCGGATCTCTTGGCGACGCGGGATTTCACCGTGAATCCCAAGATGATGCGCATGTGAGCAACGAATCAGGAGATGAAGCGCCGACGGAGCTAGGATCACCGGCGGCGTCGCTGAAGAATGGATCCTCGAACCGACAGAGTGCGAGGAGGAACTCTATCGGCGGACCAGAGGCAGATCGGGACGACCCCGATCTCGAGGAGAAGCCTCTACCCCCTCCACAGGTCCTTCCGAGGACCCCGCGGGTCGTGCTGCGAAGCAGGACCCGCCGGACGAGCACCCAGCAGCGAAAGCTGTTGGATCCTCGGCCATAACCCCGCGCAGAATCAAGGAGCCGCGTCCAAGAAGAAGACGCGAGCGGCGCGCAAGAAACTGAGGACCCCAGATGCCGAGTCGGAAGATCGAAGCATGACCGAGGCGACGTGGACCCAGTCCAAGCTAGAAATACCCTACAGGCGGATCGTGCTGCAGGACTTCCTACGAGACCACCACGTGATGCGCATCCTTCAGCTGCAACTACCCGAGGGACTTACCGGACTCGTGCAGGCCCCGGCGATGACAATGAGCAAGCTGGAAGCCGCTACGGACCTGTTACGCCTGGCGCAAGAGGCGGGTCTTACAGTCGGAGCCTTCGAAGCTAAAGACCTCTTCGGTCTGGAGCTAGACACGATCCGGATTGCAGCAGCGACGCTGTTCAACAAGTTGAAGCCTATCGTGGGCGAGAAGGAGGCACCAGAGCCTACTCGGCTAAGCCAGGTGAAGGAGGAACAAGCCCCGGCGCAAGATTACCACACAGGATCGTCCACCTATGAGTCAGCCACCTCCGAAGTGGGATCGGACAGTTTGACCGAGCCAAAGCGTATGCCGCTAGGCCCGGTAGGCACCGAGCTGTTGAGGAACAGAGCAACCGCTGAGGTACCGCGAGAAGAAGCAACATGGCCTACCCAGAAGTTGACTCGAGCGTTAGGTCGACCGGCCAGAGCAGACCCACCGCGCGATTCAACGAGCTCCCTGGAAAGATACTTCCAGTCAGCTATAGATCGATTCCTGCAGGAGCGGAGTATGACGGCGGTCCCGAGGACATATCCTACCACTAAGCCACGCAACAAGCCGGCTGCGGCCTATGTGGAGACAAAAGACGTGGACATGGAATCCGTAGGATCGCAAGACCATCCAGAGAATTGGGAGTACGACCCCGATGACCTGGGGACAGCGGGCACCCGGAGAATGGCGGCAGCAGCCGCGACGGCAACAACAACGTCGTTAGCTGGGGCGGCCGTGATCCAACGAGTCAGGATCTCAGCCATCTCCGACTTGAAGGAGTTCACTGGGAAAGACCACGACGAGGAACGTGCTCGAGCCTGGATCAGCAAAGTCAAGTCGGCATTCACCAGACACCAGGCCCCGGACGAGGAGAAATGCCTTACCTTCGCAGATCTACTCGCGGGCCCAGCAAGGAACTGGTACCGGCAGCTGGGCAGGTCGACGCGAATGAAATGGACGGATCTAGTGAAGGAGTTCCAATCGCAGTATTGCGGGTTAGGAGTGTCAGTGGCGTGGCAGTATTATCATGCGCGCAAGCGGAGCGATGAATCCCCCCTGGAGTACCTGCACCGACTGAACGTAGCAGGCATGCGAGCCCGTATCAGGATCAAAGATGGCGACGCCCAGGCCCGTCAGGAGCACGTGGATCACTTCGTCTCGACGCTGGACGATCCGGGATTCGCGGATCAGCTGACACTACTGCGGCTGGCTGACGCCAACGAGCTAGAAGATGTTCTGCGAGCGCGAGAGAGGGCGAAGGCCAGGCAGCCTAGATCCAGCGAGCACCGATCTCAAGCAGCCACGGCTCGCACAGCAGGAGTTCGTCAGCTGCAGGGTATCAGCGCCCACAACGACCCGCATCAATGCTCGAAGTGTGGGTCTCTGAAGCACTCGGACCTTGGGTGCTGGAAGCGCCTGACCTGTCAACAGTGTGGCAAGAACGGCCACCCGTCAGATCGTTGTTTCCTCGTGTGTCGAGGCTGCCGTGAGATCCACGACGTTGGCAAATGCCAATTGGAGGAATTCTACAACTTGGTTCGGCAGTGGTTTGATCCGAGTAAACATCCAGGGATCTTACCTGACGTCGTCGAGAATATGTTAAGACGGGGATGCTCGTCGACTTGGAATCCGGGAGAGCCCAACACGTCTGCATCCTACATCTATGCGTTCGTGGAGAAGCAATTACAGGATCAAGGAAGCTATCAAAATGCAGATCGATTTGATGATTCACAGGGTCTACAAGGTAGATGTACGGCTATGGCGGCAAGTCTTCGATCGGTCGATGAATATCAGCGCTCCGAGGTTGCTGTGACGTTGGATCTGCTGCCAGGGGAGACGCGAGGTTATTGGAAGCACCACTCACCCGGCAAGCACTTCAAGCAAGCAAAGGCCGGCAGCAAGATCAACAACATCAAGGCCGTCGTCATGCTGGACTCAGGATCCGAGGTGTCGATCATCGATACCAGCTTCGCTCGAAAGGCCGGGTGCTACATTGATACAAGCCAGAGTCAAGAATGCCTTGGAATTGGTGAGAAGCTGTACGTGGCAACAGGCAGGACGCGAATAAAGCTCACCTTGGCGGAGAACCTCGTGTATTACTACGACGTGTGGGTTGGTGACGACATGCCGCCGGACTACCAAGCGATCCTCGGTATGGACTTCATGGTCCCCGCTGGGATCCGGTTGGACCTCGGCAACGGGGCCATGTGCCTGCCAGACGAAATTCGCGTTCCATTGCACGGGTGGCGACAGCTCTTCAGCGATCGCGCACGCCCGTTGCGGCTGGATCGGTGCGTTGAGATCGCAGCCGGAATGACCTTTGAGCTGCCCGTGCGTCTGCACGCTACGACACACGAGAAGTTATGGTTAACACGGGGGATGCAATGGATACCAACGCTGGCGGAGGGCCCAGGCAAGCTCCGATATTTGCGACTTACCAACATCGGTGACTCAAAACTGGTGCTGGAGCGGGGCGAGCGAGTTGGCCTGAGACTGGATGGAGATCGTGTTCATCGGCAGCCAGGCTTCATATCCATCGGATCCAGACGCTATCAAGAGTGGCAAAATATGGTGCTCAGCGCCACCAATAACGCACGGCCGGCGTGGCCAACGCCGCCTCCAGCGGCTCGGACGTCTGTGCTTGATCGGAGAAAAGCTGCAGTGCCAACGGCGTTATTTGAGCGACCGGGAGATGCGAGGTGTTTTCCGCTGGCGGGTCACAGCCGGGGACCGGTGCGCGTCTCAGCGGTACGGCGTCAGTTGGATTTGCCGGGATTGGTGCAGAGGTCGTACGGCAATATTGCCGCTAAGATCCTACCAGGGCGGGCAGCGACTGCGAAGACACTGGTATCCTCAACCAAGCTAAGTGCGGAGGTCCGGTGTGAAGCTGCAGGTGATCAAGCACAGCTCGGGGCGGTACAACTCGCTACTCGTATTACTAGTGCTGATGGATCGAGTGTTGATACGCATCGGGTGGTGAGACCTGCCGTTACGCGTAGAAGGGGTGCAGACGTTGGATGCGACGAGCGCAGCGATCGTCCGGCGCAGGATCATCGCGGTTTAGCTCCTACAGTCGTGGCGGACGTGGCGGATGTTAACGGCGACCACAGGACCCCACAGGATCCCGGATCTACTACCCACTGCGGCGCCAAGGCTGACACACAAGATGCAGTGTCGCCCGCTCTGTCCCAAGCTGTGGAAACGAGGGAATGGCCATCAACGTCGAAGATGGGTCGTCAACGTGATTATCCCGATTGTGTGCATGGATCGGGTGGCGAGGTTGAAAAATGGACTGGGAACGGTCGTCTGCGACCGACATCGGATTACGATCCGGTCGACCTGGCAGTCCGCACGAACCGTTTCGACTGTCGGGTTGCCTGTAAGTGCGCGCAGGACCCCAGCTCAGCTGCATACCGCAAAAGCCTGATAGATTTAGCACACTGAAAGATTTGGCAGGGATGACCTCGCCTGTATTAAGAGCTGACCAATCAGTGCACACCTAATGTATTAACCCACCTTGTTTTGAAACTATGTGGTTCACATACATTATGTACCTACACAACTACCTCCGTAGCAGAGACCATCACAACCGGCGAAGAGCTTGGCGGCGGCCCGAATGGAAAGAACGGACCGGCCTCTACGAACGAGGCCCGGATGGTTGCTGCCGTGATAGTTCCAAGTGCGTGCATGGAGCGCTGGAACATGTCGTAGCGGCGTTCCCAGTTCTTGCGTGGCGGTGGGCGGTGCGTGTACAGAGTGGTGTAACGGGCTGTTAGGCTGCTTTTGAAAGGAGACATGACTCCCACATCTAGCGGCTGAGCCACAGAGGTACAACCGGCAGGGACGTACACAGTGTAGGTGCCCATTTCTGCAAGCCGTTGCCGCACGGCAGCACATTTGTGCACCTTAAGGCAGTCCAGGATGAGGACGGTCGGACCGCTCACCTCAAACTGCCACACTTTTTCGATCCACTCAAGCATGACACGCTCGTCAAACCACGCCTTCGTTTGACACGAAAACGTAGCGACGCCCGGCTCACAGTAGGTCGACACCTCGGCGTACACGTCATTGTCGGGCTCGCCCGCAAACACGAAATGCGGCGGCAGCATGCGGCCATCCGCGCATGCAAGCAGCGCGACGGTGCAGCGGTAGCTGCCCTGTCCACCTCCAACAGCAGGGACGCGAGTAACGCCGACGAAGTCCACCGTTGTTTTCGATCCCACGTCGCAGTAGACCGCAGTCTGGTCCATATTGTAGAGCACATAGGGCGGTGGGGTCGCCGTGGCAGCATCCACAAAGTGGTCAATCAGCACCTTGGTCACCTCGCACGCGAACGCATCGCGCAGCGCTATCAGCTCCTTCAGCTTCTTGCGGCCAGAGTGCGAGATGCGCCTAATAGTGAGTCCATTTCGCCGCATGAACTTGCTGCACCATGATTTACGTGCGGTAGCTGTTTTGCCGTCAAGGAAGCCTGGCAAAAGCACCATGCAGTGCGCAATGATGCAATCCATCGACACGGCCCGCTCTTCACGCCGCTCGTCCTTGATCCAGCCCCGTAGTTCTTCCTCGACGCATGCAGATGGCGAGACGCGGCCACTACCACCCACAGTCAGCTTCTTGGCGCGCTTCTTGTCCTCAACAGCCGCCTTCATGGAGTCATAATGATGCTCCCAGTACTGTAGCGCAGGACGCGAAAAGTCTCGGCCAGTGCAAAAGGCCACCCGGGTTTCACCCGATGCAGCGAAGTCCTCAACGGTCTTGATCTTGAATTCGATGGTATGGGCAAGCTTAATGCGATGCGGAGGCATTTTGCCAATGGGCCGAATGCTCTCCCCCAGATTTATCTACCTTGTTTTGAAATGCGCTCACATCCAACCACCTCTATACGCAATTGTGATTGGCCAATGAGCGACAACCTTGACTTTCTGAAAGACTTGGCACCCGGCAAAACTGCTTTAGTGAAAGGTGCCAAATCTATCAGGCTTTTGCGGTATTGCAACACTGTTGTTGGCCGACAAGATGCAGCATCGCTCGCCAAGATCCAAGCCGCGGGGCGGAAGGAGTGTTCGTCAACGTCGGTGATTGATCTTCAGTGTGACTGTCCTGTCTCTATGCATAAATCGGACAACTTCGCCGAAGGGTCGCCTGAGATGCGTGGTAATCAGCTGATTACTGACTACCATCATTCCGACCGAACAGTCGCAATGGACATTCGAGTGCTCAAGTCGTGCCCAGGGATCAGCAGAACCCCGGAGCAGGTGCAAAATGCAGCGCTCGGACAGCGCGTTCAGATGAGGGGTCGTACGTCCGGATCCAAGCTGTCGGTGCCGAAGCATGGCAAGGAATGTCGAGTGTAGATGTCCCATATGTCGCGTCGCGTAATCATCCGGACGGCGGCGAAGGGGCGTCTGAGATGATTATGGGCCATCATCATTCTGATCCGGCATTCGCAAAAAGCATCCTCGACGACGTGACCCTTCACACGAACTTGCAGAAGATCGGATCTAGCGCACATTGCGCCGCTCAAGTTGCTCGACACGAGGCGTTGTTCAGTGCGGTCAAAGCGTTGGGGTCAACAGAATGGCAGCCAACACCCGACGACGGTGTCCCACACGTCGCGTCGCGTAATCAGGTGGACTTGGTCGATGGATCGCGTCATCATGGCTACGGACGGGGCAGCGGTTACCGGAAGCCCGAGGTCGGACCAAGGCCAATTGTCTTGGGCTGCGCGAAGGCTCACGATCCACTACAGGCTCATTATGCGTGTGCTTTGGGCAGGACAGCTACGCTAGGTCACTGCGAAGGGGATGATGTGCGTGATTTGTCTGTCCAATTGCCAGGGGCGGCGGGGTCGCTCCCGATCTGCTCGCCCATGCCCCCCAAGGACTGTATTGCAGGGTCGCTGGCAGCGGAGACGTCGCGAGCCACACAGACCTCACCTCAGTTAGCCCAAGTGCGTTGCAACGGAGACGTTGAAGCCCCTACAGATGCTGTTGATCGAACTGGAACTGGTGAAGCTGCGCTGGGGGTAAGCATGCCAGCGCTTGACACGCATATCCCCGCTTGGTGCCAAGATCCGAGGGCAGAAGCGTGGGTAGCTCTCGCGCCCCTCGCGACGCAGCTCTGATCTACCCGCGCAGCGGATCTGCTGAAGCACTCGGACAACAAATGTGTGGTCGTGTGGTAGTGCCTCATGAGATGAACGAGGGGTTCGTCACCGTGCTGCCACATGTAGCCATGCAGGCGCGACGATGGGACAGAACGCAGACTGAACCAGCTTATGACTTGACCAGGGTACCGATCCAGCAGCAAGTTGCCGGTTTGATTGGAGGGGAACTCCAATGCCACATGAAGTACACGGTAGGCATGGGGGACAAAGTCTCTGTGCCATCTGACGTAGTTGCCTCGCCGACCCTGGATCCCAAGCCGGAAGCTCCAAGAAAACTGTCGGCGTTGCGCAGAGGCGGATTAACTGCGTCTGGCCACCGTGCAGAAGATGATGTGCACGACAGGACTGTTCTATCACTAGAGGCGACGGGATTGCTACTGATCTGCTTATTCAGGGACCCCACGGACTGGATCACAGGGGCGCTGGCTACGGCGACGTCGCGGGACGCACCGGCCGTGCCGCTGGAGGTCCAATCACACTTCGACGGGGTTGAAGACCTCGAAGACGCGGGTGATCGGGTCAGAGCTACTTCGGCTGGATCCGAAGAGGATATGCTGTTGTTCGAGACACGTACCTCGGTCAAGGGCCAAGCTCCGGGTGCTGAGACGTGGGGCGATCCCCACGCGCGTCGCGATACAACTCGGATCCGCCAGTGTAGGCGATCTGGTAAGGTATACGGAGTACATAGGCATGTGGACGCACATCAAGAGGTGGACGGCGGATGTTTCACTGCGCTGCAACACATGCATATAGCCGTTCCAGTGGCGAAATGGGACAGGACGCATGCCGGGACGATTTATAGACTGGTGGAGCCAATGAACAAGCTTCAGACGTGGCGGCACATTGCCGATCCAATCGACGGAGTGATCCAACGTCATATCCAGTTCGATGCGGACATGGAGGACAGCACGACCGTGGCACCAACAGTGGTTGCGGTGTGGATCCAGGATCCCATAACGGTGGATTCAATGCCAGTGTTGGGTCGGTGCAGCGACTGCCAAGCACCAATGGGTCCTGGCGATGGAAGTACAAGGCCGGCAAGGTTGAAGCCAGTTTGGACTAGAAGTGGATCCACATGTGGGAAGCTCCGATCCGACGTGGGACCGTTGCGTAAAGCGGTCCAGGGAACTGGTTAGTGCGAATGGAGGTTCGGAAGCGGCGAGCTGGTCGTCGTCGAAGAAGTACGGTGGAAGGATCTGCAGGAGGGCTGCACATCAGGTGGAGGTGGGCTGCCCGCGCGGCGAGTTGTCGTCGTCGCGGATGAAGCAAGCGAGAGGTCTGCAGGAAGGCTGCAGATCTAAATGGTGGAAGGGATGTCGCGTGTAAATGTGAAGGCAAGACGAAGATGATGAATGAAGGCGTCTCTGGATTAGCGCGACGACGATGGATCCGCGATGGTGTGGGGCGATCCGCGCAATGGGAACAACTATCTGAATCGTGGATACACTACCGATCCATTGGGTTCGGGTAGTAACGTGGCCGGATCCCGATGTCCCGAAACACTGAGACGACGGTAACCCGCCATGGCGTAAAGATGTGTCTGCAGTTGTCTGGAAGGACGTCAGGTCTGGGACAAAGGACGTCACGCTGGTATGGAGGATCCGAAGCTCAGGGAATTGGGTGTCAAAGGCAGTGACAGTGGCAATGGATCCGATTCCACCAGAAAAAGCCGAGCGGGATATCATCATACAACAGCGAGAATCCGCACGCGATGGGGCACCAGAAGTGAAGTGGTTGCGAAGAGGCAACCGATCCACTAGTGGCACGAGCTCTTACCGTTGTGCGGCAGCGACCTCGCGCCAGGGGCGGATGTGGTAAGTGGATCGGAGATTTCCAGGGACATCGCCATCGGCATTCGGTCAGGTAATGTGTGCCACGGATCTTATATCTGTACAGCTATATCTGGTAGAGATGGGTACATGTCGGTACCCATTTCTTGGTACAGATTGGTAGGGTACATAACAGAGAGTCAGTCGTGGGCAGGATACAAGCCGGATGGGAAAGCTGGATACAGGCTAACATAAATCAGAGTCGAATTTGCTTGGGAACCAGTCACTTGGTCTTTAGTATTGGGATTTGTATTGGCCCATACTTTAATCAAGTAATTTGCCCCCCGCACACGTGGCAGACCGCTGGATAGCTTGGCCAGCAGCTCGCGCCCATCGGCCCTCGCCCCCCAACTTCCCCGCTAATAGGAGGCGGCAAGCAACGTAAAGGAAAAGGATACAACACCCCCCAACAAGGCAACAACTCCGGATCTGGTATATTACCCCTATAGCGATGCTTTTTGACTTGATTTCAGTATGGGGTCAGTCCATACAATCATCGTAAAACATGCCCAGATGCACTGTTTTATCCCGCTACCCGCAACTAAAACCATCACATTTGAAGGGGTTTGGGTAAAGTCAGATCCAGTCAAAACGTAAAACATGACCAGATACCATGTTTTACAGCGCTTTCCGCAATTTTCTTTGATTGGTGGAAATGTGGATTTCTTGTAGCCATCCTTCAAGCCATCCTTCAAATGTGAGAGTAGCCAGCGAATATATGACGAAGAATATTGTGAAATCTATTTGCAGGTAGTGCGTAATTACGCCCCGCAAGCAAGCATTTTTACGAAGCTTCGGTTCAAAGGGCTAAATCGCGCGCACTGCTGGTGCGCATGGTGGCGGGACGGTGAAGAGTGCACGCAGCTACTGTGAGCAGCGTGAGTTCGAGTCCAAGCGCCGTCGCTTTTTGGCGGAGCTGGTACGTGCTTACTGGAGGTGCTATCTGCGTGGGTAACAGGCGATATTTAACGTATGGATGCGTGGTGGTTGCGTGGTGCAGGAGCGCAGGCTCGTGTACGTCGTGTTGGCCACGTGCTGCGGGTGCAGGAAAGCGGTAGAGCGCGCGCACTGCTGATGCGCATGGTGGCGGGACGGTGAAGAGTGCACGCAGCTACTGTGAGCAGCGTGAGTTCGAGTCCAAGCGCCGTCGCGTTGTGGCGGAGCTGGTACGTGCTTACTGGAGGGGCTATCTGCGTGGGTAACAGGCGATATTTAACGTATGGATGCGTGGTGGTTGCGTGGTGCAGGAGCGCAGGCTCGTGTACGTCGTGTTGGCCACGTGCTGCGGGTGAGGAAAGCGGTAGAGCGCGCACTGCTGGTGCGCATGGTGGCGGGACGGTGAAGAGTGCACGCAGCTACTGTGAGCAGCGTGAGTTCGAGTCAAGCGCCGTCGCTTTTGGCGGAGCTGGTACGTGCTTACTGGAGGTGCTATCTGCGTGGGTAACAGGCGATATTTAACGTATGGATGCGTGGTGGTTGCGTGGTGCAGGAGCGCAGGCTCGTGTACGTCGTGTTGGCCACGTGCTGCGGGTGAGGGAAAGCGGTAGAGCGCGCGCACTGCTGATGCGCATGGTGGCGGGACGGTGAAGAGTGCACGCAGCTACTGTGAGCAGCGTGAGTTCGAGTCAAAGCGCCGTCGCTTTTTTGGCGGAGCTGGTACGTGCTTACTGGAGGTGCTATCTGCGTGGGTAACAGGCGATATTTAACGTATGGATGCGTGGTGGTTGCGTGGTGCAGGAGCGCAGGCTCGTGTACGTCGTGTTGGCCACGTGCTGCGGGTGAGGAAAGCGGTAGAGCGCGCGCACTGCTGGTGCGCATGGTGGCGGGACGGTGAAGAGTGCACGCAGCTACTGTGAGCAGCGTGAGTTCGAGTCCAAGCGCCGTCGCTTTTTGGCGGAGCTGGTACGTGCTTACTGGAGGTGCTATCTGCGTGGGTAACAGGCGATATTTAACGTATGGATGCGTGGTGGTTGCGTGGTGCAGGAGCGCAGGCTCGTGTGCGTCGTGTTGGCCACGTGCTGCGGGTGAGGAAAGCGGTAGAGCGCGCGCACTGCTGGTGCGCATGGTGGCGGGACGGTGAAGAGTGCACGCAGCTACTGTGAGCAGCGTGAGTTCGAGTCAAGCGCCGTCGCTTTGGCGGAGCTGGTACGTGCTTACTGGAGGTGCTATCTGCGTGGGTAACAGGCGATATTTAACGTATGGATGCGTGGTGGTTGCGTGGTGCAGGAGCGCAGGCTCGTGTACGTCCGTGTTGGCCACGTGCTGCGGGTGAGGAAAGCGGTAGAGCGCGCGCACTGCTGATGCGCATGGTGGCGGGACGGTGAAGAGTGCACGCAGCTACTGTGAGCAGCGTGAGTTCGAGTCAAGCGCCGTCGCGTTTTGGCGGAGCTGGTACGTGCTTACTGGAGGTGCTATCTGCGTGGGTAACAGGCGATATTTAACGTATGGATGCGTGGTGGTTGCGTGGTGCAGGAGCGCAGGCTCGTGTACGTCGTGTTGGCCACGTGCTGCGGGTGCAGGAAAGCGGTAGAGCGCGCGCACTGCTGGTGCGCATGGTGGCGGGACGGTGAAGAGTGCACGCAGCCACTGTGAGCAGCGGCAGTTAGAACGCAGTAGGTCGCATTAACTAAACATGTAAGTAAATTATTGCACGCGTTTTGTTGCCTTGTGCTAGTATCATAAAGGTTGGGTCTAAACCACGGTTGCCTGGGTTGGTTGCGGGGCAAATTACTTGTTTTAGGTATGCTCGAAGCTCGAAACAAAGACCAATGCGTTTGCCTCACCCCACTACCGGTTCATCTGTTTCTTCACTTGTAAACTTTGAAAGGCTCCAACTCAACGACAAAATGGCGTCCCGCCGAGCCAAGCGAAAGCTTGCCAACGCGTTCTCGGCTACGGATGAGGCAATCGGCCCCCAGCAAGCTCACCGCCTGGGAAACAAACGAAGAAACAAAGCTGCGGTTCTGCCATCCGCCAAAGCTCGACGAAAGCCACCACTGGCTGCCAGTAAGCAAACCAAGCGTGGAGTCGAGGAGAGCACTACAGAGAGTGATGCTGTGGCGTTGTCATCAGCCAAAGCCCGTCGTAAGACTCAGTTGACTGCCCGCAAGCAAACCGAGCGTGACGTCGAGGAAGACGACAGTGACGAGAGCGATGGCGATGACATGTACGAAGTGGAGACTATTTTGAAGGAGCAAGACGGACGCTTCTACGTGAAATGGGCTGGTTACGATTCTGATGAGAACACTTGGGAGCCCGAGTGTAATTTAAAGGCCGAGATGATCGAACGCTTTCGTCGACAACGCAGCCCAGAGGGGCGACGACAGACCCAGGTAGCTGACAGCTCGTTGAGCGATAGCGAAGAGGAAGCTGTCACGGAACTAACAGCAAATCAAGAGTCAGTGAACGCAGAAGGAGTGAGTGAGAGCAGTATTATCGGTTCGCATGTCAGCTTTTCACCGATAGATGAGGAGTGGATGCCTGCTGCGGACTATGCTCGTGTAGGCTCTGCTTATCTGACTGGCGTCATTGCTCGGGAGTACGTGGAAAAAGGAAAAGGAAGAAGAAGAAGAAGGGTTCGGACAATACTGTTCGCTTCGAAGTGCGCTGGACAACGACTGAATACCAGACGAATCGACATGTACATGGTATATCTCGCAGCAAAATTCTCGAGGAATTGCGAACTACAACCGACTGAACGGCAACGAGCTCCGAGCGGAAACCTGGGAAGTTTTGTGCCGTCCCTACCACGAAGAAGCAAGTGGTGGTGACTTGTGGGATGAGTTTGAAGCTGTTAGTGAGGACTGTGCTCGCTACGACTGCCGCGAGAGAATACCGGAAGATGCGGGTGAAGTTGAACGCGTGTCAGCAATGGACTTTCAACCACGAGGTGTTATGAACCCACCTGAAGATTTATTTGGACACGACGGTGGATCGACCGCACCTCACGTCAAGCCTGAGTACGAGGGCATTTTCAAGCACTCAGCATCGTCTAGTTTTCTAGCGTATTTGCCACTCGCGTTTTGGAAGAAAGTGGTGAGAAATACAAACGCGTATGCTGCTGGTCGAAGCGCTCCCTGGTAACCCTTGACGAGCTGATGAAGTTTCTTGGTGTGCTATTCTACATGGCATTGGTGGACAAAGGCGAGTACGCTAATTACTGGGGAGAACAAGTGGAAGATACCATTTTTGATGCTCAAAGTGTCCGCCTTGACTCGATCATGTCGCTTGACCGGTTCAAGTTCATTCGGAAGAACCTCTGCTTCCGCGACCGCATTTCAAGAGAGGCTCTACAGCGAGATCCTGCAGCTCGCATTCGACCACTGATGAACATGCTAAAACTCCGGGCGTCGAAGTTTGTGGTGCTTGGGAGGAACGTCGCGGTGGATGAGTCTAGCATTGCTTGCCGCTCTCGTTTTGCCAGACATTTGATTGTGTTCAACGCGACCAAGCCGACTGGCAAGTATCACTTCAAAATCTATATGTGTTGCTGCTCTGAGTCGTGGCTGATGGTCAACTTTCGACTGCATTGTGCTAGTGACCTGAGCGTGCGTCATGAAGGCGTAATTTCAAGCGAGGATACAGATGTGCTGGCTTTAGTGACATCGGTGTCGGCTGAGGTGCGCAAGTGTGTGGCAGAAGTCACAAGGCCGATTCATCACACTGGTCGGATTGTGAACACCGACAACTACTACACGTCGGTCCAGCTCTTGGAGATGCTTCGTGTGCTGGGATTATATGGACGTGGAACGATACGGGAGAATAGCAAACATTTTCCGCGCTGTGTGATGATATCAAAGAAAGATGACATGGCTCGTGGATCAATGAAGCAAGCCGTTAGTGTGACAAACAAGATAGTCGCAGCGTCATGGGTTGACGGCTCCGTGGTGAACATTGTATCGAACGCTGACGCATCGACTTCAACAACAGTACATCGCCAAGTTGGGCAGCGTAAGCAACCGTTTGCAGCTCCTACCTGTGTTATCCAGTACAACAAAGCGATGCAGGGGGTAGACCGCATTGACCAGCTCCGAGCTCGGTTCTCTGTTGCAGATGGACATTCATTTCGAAAGTGGCACAATAAGCTGGCTCTTGCGTTGATTGATATTGCTCGATGCAATGCTTTCATCACTCGCAAAATGGCAGGAGGATGTAAGAGCAAGCGTGATCCTCACAGAGAGTTCATGGTTGAGCTAATTGGCGAGCTTATTTCGGGCGGTTGGAAGAACAGTATCATGGACTCCGGAATGATGTATGAAACACAAACTGAAGCCGACCTCAGTGTCCTACGTACACCATCTAGTCATGCTCAACCTCAGCGTGAACGTTCCAGCCGAGAATCGTCAAGCCCAGCGTGCAAGCCTGTGCACTCTCAAGTGCAATTCCCGGACTCAAAGGCAAAGAGAGGGTGCGTTGTTTGCCGATTTGAAGGGCGCTATCCTACTGCTGTAACAAACTGGTGCACGAGCCACTTGGTACCCCTGTGCAGCATGAAGTATCCTGCACAACCTGCAAAGGACTTCGTTTGTCAAGAAAACTGGTCGTGCTGGGAGAAGTATCACGACTACTATCTCCTGAGCAGTTGTTCAACGACAAAGGCCACATCCGACGTTCTTCGAATCTGTTCAAACGCAGTAAAGCGAGCGTCCCATTCGCTCCTGTCTCGACTCCAGCAGCATCAGAGTGCTCCACGGTCTATGACTGAGGTTCCCTTGCTGTATGTGCCTTGTACACAGAGGTTCATAATACATCATTTGCTTTGTATAACCGATACGTATCCTCAAAGTACAGGTAGCTCTATTCGTTCATACATGTAAAACGCTTGTAGATTGCTAGTCCATCTAACTTCAAGGTCAATAACGCCTTTGAAGCTCCATATCAGGCAGAATATGCGCGAACAAGAGTCACGGTGTCGTGGACATATCTTCCTTCCCAAGACGATTTTCTTTGCCGCGGACGATACGCAAAGAAACTGCTCGAGCGCGTGGTTGGCTGATTCTTCAAAGACGATGTTATTCGCGACAATAATGGAGCAACGGGCTAATGCAGAGTCGGATTCTTGGCTAGTGAAGTTAATATCACCACGGCAGATAGATATTGTACGTAGCTCTGGATACAGTCCAGCGTGCCGAGAAATGAGTTCGTGGGCGGCAGCGACAAGTTCATCCCTTACTTCAATGCCGACACACGCTTTGACTCTTGCCTCTAATGCGACTTGGACTAGAATATTGCCAACACCGCAGCCAATATCACCCACACCATCTTCGCTGCAAACACCCAGCGTCTTGAGTAGTGCAGAAACTCCATTTGGAGCGATCTCTCCAGCATTGAGATGAGCTTTGCCAGGTTGCTGCCGGACTGCACGCTGGTCGATATCCGCAAATACTTGGTCAGTAATGCGGTGGGACACGGTAGGTGGTCTTGGCTGCGGTTGAAGGCTGTCTGGAAGTGTGGTCGAAGCACCCGCGGGTTGAATTGGTTGTTGGACTGGACGCTTGCGAAAGTACGAAGCTGGGAAGCGGTCGAGGCTCTTGCCGTGCGTCTTTTTAAGCGTTTTGAGGCGCTCACGGAGAACATGCTTCGGCTTACCCTTTAAGCGCATCTTCCTTGACACTACGTCCCACTCGATAGGGCGGTGGCTGTGAATGTAAGGTCGCACTAGGCGAACTAGAGCCGCGTCTTGATCGTCGCTAAAGTCGGCCATGACTTGTTTATCACTGCTAAAACATCTAGCAACCAACTAGAGGTCGGGGCAAATATATGAAGCTATATATACCGTAAAAACCCATCTGGGTGTTCTGATCGCCATTCGTAGCGGCGCATATATTACGACGATGCCTGTAATTTACTTTGAATGTTAGGTTATGTATCGTTACATGAAACATTGCTGCGATATTTGGGGTTCAATGTCGATCTGGATTGGTTAAAAACCGTATAAATTTTAAAGTTTGAGGTGCCAAAACAAGGTTGCCCATTTCCAGCTCCTGTTTATATCCTGGTATTAATTTTGAATACTTACCGTGTTTTGCTAAACATGGTCATTTGGCTGGTTTTAGACACCGTCCATCGCAATAGGGTTACTTATCGGATCCACAAGATCTACGGCCAAGACCAAGGATCTACCAACCCAGACCCGCGTGAAGGAACCCCCACTGCGGATCTACCCCAACATCTCCCCAAGTCCCCGCCAAGGACGTTCAAGTTCACCCGCTGCGCATCTCGTGTCAACGAGAGAGCAGATCCAGCCCGCCGACGGGTACACAAGGTGAGCCACTCAGCAACCCCACGGTTATCGGAGTACCCCCTCCGTTAGTCGGTGTCTGGGCGCAGTGTGTGAGTGTGGGATCCCTGCTAATTCCAGCGGATCCACTCCACCACACTCGTCCTAAAGACTTCGGTTGATAGGGCGGGGACTCGTAAACTCGTGTTTTCCTACACGACAGCTGTCGCGAATTGCTTGACCGAGTAGCACTTGTCGAAAAGCGCATAGACATCGGCGAGGTTGTCTCGATCGCTAAGTGTTGCTGCAATATGCCGACAAGGAATTCCGTGCTGATCCGGGAATCCACAGGTACAGTGCCGCGCCGACAAGGTGACTCGACGACGAACCTGGGGGAACACCGAAGCGTTGTGCACGTAAGTTACATCTTTGGAAGCGTGTTGGACGATGTACGATCCAAGATGAGTGATCTGTTTGTCGTAGATCTTCCGGGCTCCGGGCGTAACAAGAAGTCCTTGGTCCTCCCAACGATTAGCGCTAGAACAACGTGTATAGCACTCCTCCATCATCCGAGCGCACATCGCTTGAAGGAAATCAAATAGATGCATCTGCCGCAGGCCCACGACAAGCTGAGATCCGAAGACACTTTCCACGAAGTTTGACGTACGCCATCCGTAGAGCGGTAGGACCCCAATGTTCGCATGCACGCACCACCGTACAGGGTCAATGGAGGACACGTAGTCTTTCACGGCTGCCCCCATGTCCATTTCGATAAGGCCAAGTATGCTTGTGTACTCCTCACACGTCGTTGCAGCCTGTAAGCGCCACACCAGATTCTTCTGCGACTGCGATAGTTTCCCGAACTGGTATGCAATGTTGCGAATAATGTGCAGCGTACAAAACTTGAGGTTTAACCCTTTTGCGATGGTTCTGTGTAAAACATGGCTAACTAGCATGTTTTACAAAATCGACCCAATCAGAGTTTAGAATGATAATTTTAGCCAGTAAAGGTCGGGGCGGTAACCGTACTAAAACATGGCTAAGTAGCATGTTTTATATTAGGTACGATTAAAATCCAGTCTTAGGTCCGATTTTCGTTTGCGGGTCTCGGCGTAAAACCATGCATCTAGTCATGTTTTACGGTTTTGTATCGGGAGGCTTCCATACAAATTCCAAGTATAAAAATCATCGCAAAAGGGTTAAGCCAAAATCAGCGGCGACCGACAATAGCCCGCTGCCCCGGTCGCAAAACATCGGGATTCCATTCACACAGTACCCGCTTTGGACTAGCTTGGTGAAGAACCACGCGTAGTTATCCCCATCTTCAGTTGGAACCAAAGCAAAAGCGATTGTGATGTTCTTCAAATTGCCATCGCGCCCAACCAACATCTTTGAACGCCTGAGTACACGGGACACTTGCTGTGAGCGCAGTCGATACCCAGAACGTTCTGCCGAGCTTCCACCGCTGCGGCAAACACGTCGACGATCACAATCGCTCTCTTGAAGCGTCCATCTCCATCTCTCTCAGCGACCGCGGTAGATCCAGGGTTGAGACGCGCGAACTCGGCGAGAAGTGATGGGATTTTCTCCACAGACCGCTGAACGATCTCACCTGCTACTTCATTCACTGCTTCACGCGCATGATATACAGTTCGTTTGTGCTTTCCCAGCGATATGCCGTCACGCTCTTGAACTTGAGATACGAGAGCCGACGCAGACACAGATCCAGAGGCTCGTACGGCACTGGCAAATGTTGCCATCTCGATCATCTGACGCTTCGTCGGCTTTGCCGTTGCTGAGCAGTTGAGATGACCCAGCTCCATGCTCGACAAGCGCCACTTGCCATACGTCTTATCAGCACGCTTGCAGCGGTAGAAATTCACGAAGAAGCTGCAGCCATCTTCCACACACACCACCTTTCGGCCTTTGCCGCTGCTGCTCTCGACCTTGACTGACTTCCCCTCTCGTAGCCCGTGGTCTTGAACAGCGTAGACAGCTTCGATACCCGTGTCAAATTCACTCCCCAGTGCAAGGTTGGACTCATGTAGCTCTTCGCCGGGAGGTCCGTCGTCGTCAGATGACGAGTCGTACTCCATGCTTCCCCTCAGACACAAATTGCAGACTGAGACACAGAATGCTTTAAAATTGACATCTACGTGCCGGTGGGAAGCGGGTTTCACTACGCATGGGTCGCTAATGGGTAGGTTTGCTTAACACGGGCTGAAACCCGCGCGCGGTTGGCCAACAGCGATCTGGGGCCACGTAAAACGGCAGGACTTGTCTGCAAGCCACGTGTTCAGTCAAGGTGGTCGGGTTTTGTCAACTGAAATTAATGTACCACACCTTTTGGCACACAAAGCGGGTTTTGTCATTTGGCATCTCGCCAACCACGGGTTCTGTCATTTTCCCCAAGGGATAGAGCACTGTCCCGTTTTTTTGGCTAAACAGCCCGGGCCCGTTTCCCATAACCGGGTGGAACCCATCCCGGCCCGTTTTTGGTACCGCGTGGCGGTTCGATGTGGAGACGGCCCGTTTGTGGCGGGTTTTTGCGTCCGAGCCGGGCAAAACGGGCCGGACGCCGAAACCCAGGCGGTTCTAAGTCCATACAAACAAACAGGAAAACGGCTATTTGTGGCGGGTTTCGGCGCCGAACCCGCACTTTCCGACGGAACCCGTTTCATCTTTTTCGCCACAGGCCACTGCAAACGGCCCGTGGCAGTGGCCTCCCATTGGCCAGCGTCACCGCATATAGCCCGTACACATATCCCGGCTCTGAGCCACACAAACACGCCAAGCCGAGCCGAGCTCATTCCGTCGGAGGATCCACGCGCCGCAGGGAGACCGGGAGGAAGAACCGCTTCGATGCGCCTCGACGTCGTGTCCAAGGCTGTGCGCGCCGCCACGCGCTTCTCGGCCCAGTGCCAGGGCCAGCAGTTCCGCGCGGCCCACACCAAGGCCGCGTTGCGCGCCGCTTGCGCCGTGGAGGCCAGTCAGGCCCAGCAGCGCAACGGCCGTTTCGCCAGCCTGCTGCCCGTGGCTGCCGCCATGGCCCTGGTGGGCGCGGCCGGCGTGGCCAGCATGGACGACAGCTCGTCCGCCAAGTGCGAGGGCGCGGCCAAGCCTGTGAGCCGTGAGGCCGTCACGCAGGCCATGCTCAAGGAGGTGGTGGCCAAGCTCAACCGCATCGAGAGCGCCGTGGCCAACCCGCACCGCCGCACCGACGGCCTCAACGCCGGCGTGGACGTGGTGCTGGGCGCCCAGTGGGGCGACGAAGGCAAGGGCAAGCTGGTGGACAGCCTGTCGCAGTCGTACGACGTGATCGTGCGCGTGGCCGGCGGCTCCAACGCTGGCCACACCATCGTGCACGAGGGCAAGAAGTACAAGTTCCACCTGGTGCCCTCGGGCATCCTGAACCCCAACGCTATCTGCATCATCGGCAATGGTGTCGTGGTGCACCTCCCCAGCTTCCTGGAGGAGCTGGAGGGGCTCAAGAAGATGGGCGTGGACTACGAGGGCCGCATCCTCATCTCGGACCGCGCGCACATGGTGCTCGACCTGCACCAGGAGGTGGACGGCATCAACGAGCTGCGTCGCGGCCGCAACAAGATCGGCACGACCAAGAAGGGCATCGGTCCGGCCTACTCGTCCAAGATGCTGCGCAACGGCGTACGCGTGGGCGACCTGCGCTACTTCGACGACTTCTCGGAGAAGATGCGCGACCTGGTCAAGTTCTACAAGGACAACTACCCGGAGCTGGAGGCGGATGCCGAGGCCGAGATCAAGGCGTACAGCGACATCAAGGACAAGATCCTGGACATGACGGTGGACACGGTCTCGTACCTGAACAACGCCTACGTGGCCGGCAAGAAGATCCTGGTCGAGGGCGCCAACGCTACCATGCTGGACATTGACTTCGGCACGTACCCCTACGTGACGTCCAGCAACCCGAGCATCGGCAGTGTGTGCACGGGCGGCGGTATCTCTCGAACCGCCTGAACGGCATCATCGGCATCGTGAAGGCGTACTGCACGCGTGTGGGTGAGGGTCCGTTCCCGACGGAGCTGCACGACAAGGTCGGCGAGCACCTGGGCACGGTCGGCGCTGAGTTCGGCACGACCACTGGCCGCGCCCGTCGCTGCGGCTGGCTCGACATCCCGCAGATGCGCTACTCCAACATGGTGAACGGCTTCACGGAGCTGAACCTGACCAAGCTGGACGTGCTGACGGGCCTGGAGAAGGTCAAGATCGGCGTGGCGTACTGGCACAAGGGCAAGAAGCTGGACGGCATGCCGTCCAACCTGCAGTTGCTGCAGGACTCCGTCGTGGAGTACGAGGAGCTGGACGGCTGGTCCGAGGACATCTCCAAGTGCAAGACGTTCGAGGAGCTGCCCGTGGCCGCGCAGAAGTACGTGCTGCGCGTGGAGGAGCTCCTGGGCACGCACATCAAGTGGATCGGCGTGGGTCCGGACCGCTTCGACGTGATCACGCGCCCGCACCCGCTGGAGAAGGCCTACGCCTCCTCCAACTAGAGAGACGAAGACTTGCATTGCAGTCGGCTCCTTGCGGCCTCAGAACCGAGAGGAGTTGCAGGCAGCCACGTGGACACTCAATCAAGACCTGCTACTGTAGCTCAGCGTAACGTAGCACCCTTTTCTCCGTGAATAAATGTCCGCTTGGTGTTGAACTTGCTGCCCTTGCCGTATCCATCTTCAGTTTAGGTGCCGTACACAAAATAACGGGTTCAAACAGTGGCGAACGATCGTCGCGCGGCTCGCAACAGTCACCCTTTGTCGATCGATCTCAAAGCGAAAGTCTCAAGAATGGCCGAGCGGCAGTTCAAGATCAAAGTGGGCACTCTGCGCCGGTGCGTATTAGGCTCCAGAGTGTGTGGTGGCAATACGTATCTATTGGATGTAACACGGTTATGACAGGGTGAAGAAGGACCTCGAGTACTACGCCAAGGAGCACGCGGCGCAGCAGACCAAGATCGACAAGATGCGCGCGGACGGCAAGGACGAGCACGACATCCGCAAGCAGGAGGAGGTGCTGGTGGAGACGGAGACCATGCTGCCGGACTGCCAGAGTCGCCTCCGGGAGGCGGCCACCGACGTCGCCAACTTCATCGAGGCCAACCGGGAGGAGGTCGAGTCGCTCGAGACGTACAAGGAGGCGCAGGAGCTGCTGGCCGCCATCCCCACGCTGCTCCAGTAAAGTAAAGTGCCGACTGGGAGTGTAGTGTTAGCACGCAGTCTAATTGAAGCCACCCCCTTTAGATATCAACACTCTTTTGCTGTTGTACTCGGTTAGACCCGCGTGACTCCAAACGCGAGCTTGTCCGGTGACCCTTTGCGCTCGGGAGAGCAGCGGCTGGATGGCTTCTCCGGGGATAAACTTGGCAGACTGAGCGTGGCTAGTGACCCGCCCGACGGCGTGTGCAAGTGGTGGAGACTGCGAGGGTGCCTGGTGCAGACAGCACGCGCGGTGGGTGGTCGGATGGGGAAGCGGATGCACGCTCGCGTCGCTGTCTGCAGCTGTGTCGTCGGGTATCCGAGCGGCAGCACTCAAAGGGGGTCCGTGCGATGACTTGGCTTTAACGGGGGACAAACTACGTGGCTCGGGGTGCGAAGCTGAAGCTGGTGCTGATGGTGCGGAACAGGGTAATGATGGACCTTCGACGGCGAGCCACGAGTGAGCTAGCACCTCGTTAATTGAGAACCGCTCGGACGGATCCTCGCACAGCATGCCGAGCAGCACAGTGCGCAGCTTCCCGGAATATTTCCAATCGGGCCCGTGGCAGAAGTCACGGGTTCGAGCTAACGCCTGCAGTCAAGAAGTAGTAGCAGGGTGTGAGCTCCTTTGACAATGTCTGCGTGAAAATGGCTCGGCAGGGCTTACTTGCCTCTTTGACATACTCGGCAAACTTCTTGGGCTCCTTCAGGATCGAAAGCTCATACATGGACATCCAGATCGACGAGAAGAGCGTGTTCCCCAGCACCAACTACAGTAAACACACGATTTACGATGTCAACGCGAAGGAATCACTCACAGTTCGGGGCGTACCTCCAGCAAGATGCACCCGATGCTCCAGATATCCGCCTTGAGTCCGTCGTAGCTTTCGTGCAGCAGCAACTCAGGAGCAAAGAAGCCGGGGCTGCCACAGAAATCGTGGAGTGCAGTTGTAGCCTTCGTACACAGACCAAAGTCGATGAGCTTGACCAGATGCGCATCATCAGGCGAGTACAGGACATTCTCCCTGCACACACACATGCCGTTGGTTGAGTACTGTGGTACGACTCTTGCATCGCTTGACTCAATTGTACAACACTTACGGCTTCAAGTCTCGGTGGCAGTAGTTGTTGCGATGCAAGACTTCCAGGGCCTGTGCGAGGTGTAGGAACAGTGGGCGGATCGTGTCCTCTGTCACCCCATCTAGATGTGCCCCAAAGAACTCGAACAAGTCCTTGCCGCCACGCTCCGTCACCAAGTAGATATGCTTGCGCGTATGAATGACGTCCACCAGCTCCAAGATACCTACGTGTCGAATGGCAGGGTCACTTAGAGATGCGATCTCGGAGCTGATACGATGCAGCGAGACGAGATCAATCAGCTTCTGCTTGTCGATTGCCTTGATCGCCAGCTGTGGACGTTCGGGCGAGCTAGAAGTGTACACAACCGCATACTGGCCGTAGCCCAGCACTTGCTCTAACGGGTACTTGCCCACTGCTGTTGGTGTCTCTGGTAACTGGGTAGTTAAACGGGGGATGGCACGCAGGCTTGGGTCACGCGCAGGGAGGTACTCCCACATCAACTTCCGGTGGTTGTCAGCGAGCTTATCGAATTGCGCCTTCATCTCGCGCACGTCGTCGAAAAACTGTTCCTGCTCCATCTCGAGGTGTTGCGCCTTTTGCATCGCATCCTGCGCCTTGGCCTTGAACGAGTCGACCTGCTCCGTCAACAGCTTGATCTTCTTGCTCTTCCGTCCAATCTTCCGTAACAAGTGACTGGTATCACCGGAGGTAAAGGCGTCCGTCGTTAAGGGTTCTGTAGGGCCCAAACGAGCTGTGGTTGTGTTGTCAGCAGGAACAACCATTTCGCCGCTTGTATCGTTCCCGATGATGGCAGACAGGGAGTCTCTGTCCAAACGCTTCCTAGTAACAATCTACGCATCGCACCCGACTCAGTCCAATTGCGATGCATCAAACATCGTCAGTGCACCGCAAGACGAATGTCATACCAGTTGGTGATCTTGAAGTTCTGCTGAAGACTACAACAAGTGCAGAGCCACAACTAAATACTCGCGACCCAGCTCCGTTTTCAAAGGTACGATTTGCCGCTTACCGCAGGAAAGCTCGAAAGGAATTCAAGCGGTGTCGCCGCAGCTGGAGTGACAGTAGTTTGCGTTGGCAGCAGCACAAGCCAGATTAGTCATGCGACGTTAACTACCAACCTCGCTCCTTTCAGGCCAGGTGGGCACGTACTTCGGAGAACATTCAAAACCACGTCAAAGAGGGCCTCGGCGCCGCCGTTTGCCGCAAGTACCAGCACCTCCATCTCCCTTCACTTCGAACCACCGGAGCCTTGGCTGAGAGCAGTCCAAGAGCCAACAAAAACGTTTCTGCCTAGTGCAAGTTGGCACTTGCTGGGCTAAACTTACCCCCTCGCCCATGTATCGCTTGCTGCGTGCGCAAGAAATACTGCCTTCGACACGAACCCATTATTAGCACGACAACGAGTTGACACGATACCGGCCTCGTGTCCAGCGTATTTTCCACGCAAAAACACTCGCGCCATCGCTTTTCGCCGGTCCAAAGTGAGGGGTAGTTCCGTCGCCACCTCTCGTTCGATTGAATTTCATGTCAAAGTACTTCAACCGCTGTCGCTGCCTACCGTCTTCACTGGCGATGCAGCGCCTGTTGCTGGTAGAACTCCTCCAGCTTGGCCAGGATATCCATCGTGTTCTGCTTGAGGATTTTCCGGATGGCCATCACGATCTCTTTGCCCGTGAACTCCGTGTCTTCGTCGAACGCGTCCTGGAAGTGGAAGTAAATATCGTTCATGAACTCCTTGAAGAGCTCGCTCAGCGCCGCGTACTCCTGGTCATTTTTGGCGGACTGTAGCTGGGTCATCTCGTGCTCTTTCGATGCCAGCAACTCTTCTAGGTGTTGCGCATCGGAGTGGAACCCTTCAGCTTGCTGTTTCAGCGCCCTGGATTCACTCTCGAGCTGCTGAACACGAGCCATGAGCTCTTGGACGCGAGAGTTCTGGGCAGCTTGGGATTTGACTGTCTCGTCTTGAAGCTGCACCTGCTGGCTTTGCGCTTGACTCAGCCGGTTGTTCATCATCTCACGCTCGACATCCCACTGCTTCTTCTGGGCCGTCAGCTCCGCGACTTGCGCCTCCAGTGCAGCCTTCTCGGTCGCCATTCTCTCGATGGAGTCCTTCGACCCTTGACGGACCTCGTCTTCTACCTGGCGTTGAAGATGTTCCAGCTGTCTGTGCGTGTCTTCTTGCAGCTTGGCCTTCTCCTTCGCGAGCTGCTCGTCCTTGGCTGCAAGTTCTGCTCGGAGCTGGAAGTTTTCTTCCTGGTACACCAGCATTTGCTCCTGTGTGTGGCTGAGCTGCTGCTGGACACTACGCAGCTCCAAGCGGAACTTCTCCTGTTGCAAATGGTTGCCGTTCTGAAGCTTGTCCAGCAGCGTTCGGTTCTCCATCTGAAGCGACTCGTGCTGGCTCTGGAGATCCTCGACACTTGATTCAAGCTCACCGTTAGCTTCCTGGAGACGAGCATTGATCTCTTGGAGTTGGTCGCGCTGGGCCAGAGCCTTTTCCAGATTTTTCAGCAGCATCGAAGAAGACGACGAAGACGATGAAGAAGACGATGTAGCAGGAGAGAAGGACGAACCGCTGCCATACTTGCTCGAACTGGCAGAAAACTTCGTCGACTTGATCGAGCTCTGCATATTCATAAGCCTGTCCATCTTGGACTGCAGGTCCTGCAACGTGGACTCAATTGACGTCGACGAGCGCTGCAGACGGATGATACCGTTCTCCACATCCGGCGACGATCCAGATCCTGCCCCCGCTGGTGCTGACGAGTACGACGGGAACGACCGGTTGGTATACGGTGTAAGCGAGGAAGAGAATGGGCTGGGGGCCGGAGCAATCGCTGGCGGGGGCTGCGACGGAGACGCAAACGAAGACGAAGAAAAGGAAGGCACCAGATCCAGCTTGGGGGGACTCCACCTATTGGTCGTCGAGCCGTAAGAAGCTGTGGTCCCGATAGGCGGTGCACTCGATCCCATGAGCGCGAAGGAGGACGGCGTGAAGGTAGGTGCGGGCTTCTCTTGTGGCGGCTTGTACTCGGTTGAGCTGGAATGGCTAGCAGTACCGTTCTTCAACGCCGCCGACGATTGAGAAGCTGGCGGTTCGCTCGCGCTCACGTCCTCAGACTGCAGCTTGCGCTTGCTCTCTTCCAGCTGCTCTCGTAGTCGTGCCAGGTCGGACTGCTCCTTCATCAGGCGCTCCATATCATTCGACAGTGCAGTCAAACTCGAGCTGCTGCTGCTGACGCCAACGTCCACGTCCACTGCTTGGTAGGAATGCTTCAGTGGCTCAATCACCTTTGCAGCCAGCGACGTTGCGTGCGCAGGGGAGCAGCAGCCTCGGTCTGCATTGGTGTCTGCACTTCGTTCGGCAAGTTGCGGAAGGATCCAGGTCTCTCGCCGGGGAGTTGAAGACCGGCCAACAACACTGGGACGTAACCTGCCGGCGGATCTCCCGACTGGCTAACAGAAGCTGCTCGTTGTAGCAAAGCATCCACCTCCCCATTCGGCTCCATCGACGATCGGCTGTCCAGCTTCGTCTTCACACTCGCAATGAGCCCGGAGCTCTGACTGCCCATGCGGGACAAACTCGCCATGCGCTTCACGAGATCATCATGACCTCCCTGCGCCTGTGCGTCCTCAGCTTCGTCCCCATTCGATGCCGCCTCCTGCTCTACATGCGTCGGCGTGGTGCCGGCACTGGCCCTCGTGTTCTTCTTGACCTTGACCAGCTCCACCTCCGCGATGACCCACTCCTGCGTCTGCGGGAACGCGGCCGTCACGAGCCGCTTGCCCGCCTTCTGCATGCTAACGAGCGCCTCCGAGGCCAAGACGGCCACGAACGGGTCCGCGTCGGCCGCGGCTTCACCGTCCACAAGCTTGATCCGTCTCACCTCTCCGTCCTGCGTCTCCTCGGCCGCTGGCTGCTGCGCGATCTCCAGCGGATTGGCCGAGAAGAAGCTGCTTCTGCTGTCCACGGAGCCCTGCCACTTGCGGAGCGCCACGCCCGCCACGTCGCCGAACGTGAGGGGCGCGGCGTCCTCCTTGCCGACGGCCAGCTGTTCCACGAGCACCACGGGCCGTGCGCGCTCGTAGGGCTTGCTGACCTGCACCAGGACCTGCGCCCGGGCCAGCGCCACGGCGCGCAGGAAGCTCTCGCTCGTGGCCGCGTCCTTGAAGCGCATGGCGTAGTTGCGCTGCGCCTGGCGCTCGTAGAAGTTGACATAGTTGTCCTTCTGCGGCACGAAGCGCGTGCCGCCGGGAGCTATGGGCAGCTGCAGCAGCGGCGCCTTCTTGGTGTCGTACAGCAGCAGCGAGAACGCGTCGCTCCCGCTGCCCAGCAGCGCGCATCCCACGGCCGCGTCCGTCTGCTGCGCGTATGAGCCGCTGGCGTCGTCGTACAGGTACAGGTACACGGCGCACGAGTGCAGCAGCGCGCCGTCCGCCATGCTTGTCTTCGGAGGGGGAGGGGTGCCGGATGTAGCACAATACCAGGTATGCCCAGTGCGCGACACTGCGGTTGAAGCCGTAATACCGTCGGCGGCGCTTATAGCGATAACGGATAGAAGAGCAAGCGGCTCTCTAACTGTAGTCTGCAGAGTAATCATACAGCTGGAGAGGGATTTGCTCTAAAGAGCAGTTATATGGTGTTTAGCACATATATTTTACACAATCGGCACCCCAAAAGTATCTGATACGGGAGTCGGGTCAAATCATCGGCGGCCAAGGCAGACGCAAGGTGCTGGTGCCCTTCGACGCTTGTTCCGGCTCGGTTCACACGTGACGAGGCTGGTGCTGGTCATGACTTTCGAGTGCATGTAAGGCACGCGGCGGGGTCTTGGACGCACTCGCCCCGCCTCGACGATGGTCGTGCGCGCTGTGGAGTGAGTGGTGCGCTCGCCTCACGCGTTTTTCTCGCGAGGTGGCACCATCGTCGGGGCTTGCTCAGCGCTCGCTCCGGAGCTGATTTCCGCTGGATACTGTACTTGGCGCAGCGGAGACCGAGGGGGATGGCTTCTGCCGTCCATGCCACTGTGGGCCGTGGCTTTGCTTAAGATGGGTACACCTGCTTTGAATTTTGAAAGGGCGCATGGCAGCGATATACACTTTGCGCCGTCAAGTTTTGCGGAGCTCGCCTCGACAGCAATTGCAACTTGCTCGATGTTGCAAAGCTGCCTTGCAGGCCTTCATTGCATCGGCTGTATATGTACCGGGCCCAAGCGCATGTGCATGCATGTAATGCAGCAGCTTCAATGTCCATCCGCAAGGTATCAGGCTGTGATTCGCAGCGTTCGCTGCTACGTTGGACCAGTCCGATGGGTCCACTCGAGCAGGAATTCCTGCCCGCCGGAAACTTGGCTGCAGCCAGATAAGCTGCAGTTTGAGCGACCAAGTGATGGTCGGTGGGACCTGTGTAGGCGAATGCTGGACATAGGAGACTTTGAGTGAGAGCGTCATTCGCGCGTGTCGAGACTAAGGATAATGGCCACCGTCACTACGGAGCAGACACACCGGACTCAAGCCCGTGGGATATTAGTCCACCCAAGTCTTATCCAGCCCGCGCTCTATGGATGTCGATTGACGTGTAGCTGCTGGCCTGGTCTCAGTCTCACGTCGTAGTAACAGTGCCCCCGGCTGGTGCTGCTCAGCAGGCTGGTATCGCCGCAGCCGACTGCTCTTAATTAATAACATCTCGACGCTCGCCGCCGGGTGCATCCCGCTCAGTTGCACACTGCAAGGTTTGCACCTGCCTGCAGCCTCGGAGGCTTCATACAGCCAGTGCGCTGCGCCCTGCAGATCGGTGAGCAAGTTTACGAGCCGGCCATGAGACGACGGCCAGAGCGGCTGAGCGGCTCGGCTGGAAGTGGAGAGTACAGCAGTGTAGAGTACGAGAGCCAAAGTTTGGCCTGCCCTGGACAGCGCAGCGCTGGCCGCGGTGCAGTCCGTCATGCCCCTATCGCGTTGATGCCAGCTCGGCTGAAAAAACCGATGCTGGCGTACAGTACTTTTGCGGCCAGTTCGATCCGCAAAAACAAAAAAGATCCATTGTGCAAGACGGGCGCCATACAAATCCCCATACAAATTCGCGCGGGCTTCTCTTCGAGAACAGCCCGACGCTCGCCACCAGCAGTGTGTGTGTGTGTGTGTGCCTGAGTTCATCTAACAACGTGAAAGGCCAGGTTGGAGCAACGTCGATTGAACGCACAACCGCGGCATCGACGCATCGCGGCGCACTCTCTCACTCTCCGCGCGAGGGGCGGAAGAACATCTTATCGGTAGCTACACTCGTTTCTGACAGGCAAGCCGCGCATGGCATGGGCCCCGACTAACGTCTCTCTCCTCCTGTCCCCCCTGTCTTCAGAGTCGAAAGTTATATAGAGCCGAGAAACCCTGAGGGCCTTGGAGTGACCCAGCGACCGCCATGTTCAAGTCGCTGTTCCGCTGCATCCGCAGGTTCTTCAGCCGCATCAAGCCCAAGCACAAGGACCAGCTGCAGCGCAGGACCGAGAACGGCGCCGACATCGACATCGAGGAGGCGCTGGCCGAGCAGCTGGAGATCCAGAGGCGCAGCGGTCGCGTGCTGTCCTCCACGGCCAGCATCGCGGCGGCGCTGCGCCAGCGGCCACGCGGGGACATCCCGGTCTTCTCGACGCACCTGGGCAACAGCGAGCACCGCGAGCCCTCGGACCCGGCCATCAAGGCCGCCGTCGAGGAGATGCAGAGCCTCACGCCCGGATACATCGGCCAGACCGGCGAGAAGCCCGAGTCCTTGGTGAACGGCGGTGTGAGCAAGAGGGTGCCGTCCAGCAGGATCTCGTCCAGCGCAGGCTCCTCCTTCAAGATCCCGTCGTCCGTGCCCGAGGACGGCGAGCCCGAGATGGAGACGGAGGACAAGGAGAAGGACAAGTCGTCGCCTGCAGCGGAGCGAGCATCCGAGATGAAGCCGCGCCGCTCGTCGATCTTCGACATGCGCTCCGAGTGGATCTAAGCGCAGGCGCCATGAAGCGAGATGTGGGGATCACGACACGAGCACATCGAGAGCGGGCGGAGCAAACGCGTCGACGGGCCGGCGGACAATCACACAAATGCCCGGTCGTGTTTTTTTGTATATAGAGGGACGGCAGCACCCATTGCGAGCGGAAGCAAGTGCGGGGAGGCTAGAGCAACACCATAGACGCCACTAGGAGGCGAGGGGCGGACGGCGCGCGAGGCGAGGTAGGGAACTTATTATTGACCCTAATGTTATAGTTGGCTCGACGGCAGGCTAATATGATGGTACCATAGCATGGCACAATGCTTGTTGTCTTCGCGTGTGCGTCTTCGGCCTCGTAGGACCAGGTAGCCGGCCAGGAGCTAGACATCTAGCTGACCCCCCTGCAAGCAAGCAAGCAAGCGCCGCCACCACCGCTCAGGAAATAGCAACAAGTGCATTAAGAAGTAAGCGAAGGAGGACACGCGTGTCGCCCGGAAGGATCTGCCTCCAGCCGGCGGCTCAGCGCGGTGACGTCCGCGGACACCGGGCTCAGTCGTCATTGCAGGCAGGCACAACCGCAGACGGCACGACGGAGCTCTGGCTGCATTAAGTATAGGTAGTCAAATTTAAGCGTAGATACATACTCGTAGGTTTCATTGCAGTGTCAGAAGCAAGTTCAGTCCATGGCCTGCCGGAGCTGCAGCGCCACAATTGGCGACAGTACTCGTCGGACCAGCGCGCTTCAACGGCAGGATTCATCCACATCCTGAAGCTCAGCGGCCTGCGCTTTGTCCGTCGCGCGTCGTGCGCGTCGTCGAGTGTCAGTCCACCTTCGGAAAGCAAGGTGGGAAGTTGGGCAGCGCCAACGCAATCGTTGCGTTCGCTTCACAGTCAGCACCAGCCGCCGTCACGTTGTAATGCAGTGCCGAGCCAAATTGAAGCTGTACACGTGGCGCCTGCAGATGGAGAACACGAACCGGAGCAGAGCAGAGCTTGCAGATGGAGAGCGCCAACTGGAGCTGCGCACCGAGAGCGCCACATGCTCTGTCATTCTGCACCACGTCACAGATTTCGGTTAAAAGTGACATGTCACTCTTCTCCAAGCACCGGTACCAAATCATTGGTACGCGTTCCGAACCGGTATCGGTACCGGTGACTCTCCCGCTTGAACTGCTTTTGGCGGGAATCGAGCTTTTTGGTTTGGCGCCTCGGCATTCAAGCGGCCGGCCGAGTGCATTCCGCCAGTCAACAATCAGTCACTGGCCATTGCCCCCGCCGATAACAATGCTGGACCACCTGCTGCCGCTCATCTACCGCGAGTTCGAGTACTTCGACGAGGCCAACAAGGAGAACTTGGGCTACGTCATCCGCCGGCGCGCGCGGCCCGTATCTTCCTCCACGGTCTCAAATGCGTCGCCACGCCGGACTCCGCCGCGGCCGCCAAGACGCAGCAGCCTCAGCCCCGGCACCCGAATCGCAGGTGGCGTGGCCTCCAGACGCAGCCTCAAGCGCCGACGAGAAGCGGACGACGACGTGGATAATCAGGAGCGACCACGCGCCAAGAAGCAGCAGACGCAGACGCAGACGCCCGTAGCTGCCAAGGAGACCAGTACAGCAACAGCAAAGGGAGTCAGTACAAAGCAGAAGGAGGCTCAGGGACAGGAGACGCAGGTTGCAGCCATCGCAGCTGTAAAGGAGGAGAAGGTTGCAGCTTCAAAGGTAGAGAAGGAGACACAGGAGCCGAAGGAGACAGTCATCATATCTGCGAAGGAGGAGTCGAAGCAGGAGCAGGAAGAGCCGAAACTGGAGCAGGAGGAGACCGAGGCAGTTCACACAGCAATCAAGAAGGAGCAAGAACAGGAGTGGACGGAGTCGGCAGTTGATACAGAGCAGGAGACGGAGTTCCTGACACCCGTGAAGAAGACGCACGAGCCGACGATCTCCGCGAAGAAGGCGGGCAAGAAGAAAAAATCGGCCAAGGTGAAGAAGACCAAGAGGCAGACCAAAGTGTCGGCGGAGGAGAAGAAGCAGCAGCAGCACAAGAAGGCCGTCAAGGTTTCCAAGAGCACGACGCCCAAGCGTATCCCGTTACAGGACATCACCCACCTCTACGTGAACGAGCACGCGCGCTTGTACGAGTCCCAGCAGCGCGAGCGCTTCGTGGCCGGATTTACGACGTCGGTCGCGATCCGCTTCTTCTAGGTACTCGTGGAGTTGGTAAGTGGCCGGCGTGGAAGGTGTCGCTGATTTATTTGATCGTGTTGTTATGGTTGTTGCGATGATGCCAAGACCAGATTGCGTTGCAGCTCAAGTCCAGATTCGTTATTTCGTGCTTCGTGTGCCCCGCGTTTTCTCCAAGCGAGGCTTTAGACAAGCCTATTTAGCGTCTTCACTTGCGCGCTTCTCCTCCCTCTTTTGTGGCATGGATTGGGTGGAGGGTAAATGGTGATTCTACGTTTCAAGACCTCATCTTCAAGGTCCAAGGTTCTTCACTGCGTGTGTGTCTGCTTGCATGTGCGTCCGTCCTACACTTCAAGACCCAAGACCTCCGCGCTTGCGCACGCCTCATTACGCGTGTTTTCTCTAGTGGATCCTTGGAGACGCTCTTCAAGTCGGCGCCTTCTTCTTGTGCAAGGACACGGACTGCATCCCATTTCATGCGGTCAAGTCGTCGCGTGTACATCAGCAGACCCCTCAGCGTTGCACCTCATTTCGTGTACGCTTAGGGCGTTGGGCTTGCCAGGTTTGCAGTCGATCTCCGCTGCTTTGACGGACTTGGTCTAGGTCGCACCTCATCACGTGCGCGCTGAAGACCGGTACGTCTGTCGCGTGGTGGAATCGATGTTCAAGTTTTCGGTCGATCGATGGCATCCCGCGCCTGAGTTGCACCTCATTACGTGCAAGCTTGGGTGCAGGATCAGCCATCGAGAGGACGGAAGGCTTGACGCGCAGACCTGGATCCTGATGAATGCCCAATCTCCGCTGGCTGCGTCACATGTCGAAGAACTGGAATGTCCAAGACTCACTTGCCAAGTTTGCTCAAGGCTGCACCTCATCACGTGTAGTCTACCTTCACAGCTGAAGCACACCTGCCTGAGGGACTCCGCCTTGACGGATCCAACGCATGCACCTCATTTCGTGCAAGCCACCCCGCGACCAAGATACAAGCACCCTCACGATTTTGAACAAGTACCGAGCAAGTCAAGGACTTCGTCATGAAGAATCTCTCATCGCTGCCTTCTTCACAAGTGTCAAGTGTAAACTAATGCATTTTCATTCCTATTTTTCTCCGTGGAGTCTCCATTACTGGGTATGAGATCTCGTGTTGAGTCGTAGCTAACCTCGAAGGTGTGCGATTTGAGCAGGCAAAGATGCATTGTACCGAATTATTTGCTTTAGTACAAGTGTTGAAGCACAACATACATGAGCGTGCAGAGTCTACCGTAATTTACCAGCTCACGCTGCAGATTCGTGCGGCTGCGCCTTGGCAGGCTGCGCACTCTTCAGTCCCAGCACCTCCATCCATTTACCGGAGGCTTTCGCTTCCTGTGCCCATGCCAGACGCTCCGCCAACATCTTGGAGGTTCGCCCATTCGCCCCAGAAGACCGTCATGCCACCGGCTCCCTTGGCTTCCTGCTCCGCGAGGGCCTTGGTGATCCGCTGCGCAAGAAGTTGAGACGGGTACTCGACCAGGTGATACGAAGCCGTGGCCAGCATGCACAGCAGTCCAAAGCGAGAGAACATCCGGCAGTAGTAGTTGGGCTGCGAGTTGACAGTCTTGTTGTACAGCACGAAGCTGTGCAGCAGGTAGACCGAGAAGCTGATCTTGCCCCAGTAGCGCAGGAAGCTCCACTCGAAGATGGACGACAGCGGCGAGGGCAGCAGCATCTCGCACACGAACACCGTGGTCAGAGACACACTGACGAACGGGAAGCCGGGCGTCTTGGGCGCCGTGTTCTCGTGGACCCAGATGAAGAAGAGGCCACGGAAGGCGATACTCAGGAACACCGCCAGCGCAGAATACTCGATCGTACGGAGAAGCAGCTTGGGCAGCAGGCGGAACTGGAAGCCACTGGCCTTGATCCACGTGTCCAGCTTGACGAAGATGACGGCGGCCATGGATCCGGCCAGGAATGTCGGGATGTGCGGGCGCAGCACCGAGTGGCTCGTGCGGTAGTCGTTCCAGCCTTCATTGACCACCCAGTAGTAGGCCGGGATGAATGGCACCCACCAGAACTTGCGCAGCATGAGCGTGCCCACGACGAACACGGGGATGAAGAAGTAGTACGAGATCTCGAGCGGCAGCGTCCAGAAGACGAAGTAGCGGTACTCGAACTCGAACGTGAGCGTCTTGTACAGGTCGAAGTTCTCGGGCTGCTTGATGAGGAAGTAGCGCTTCTTGGCGTCGTCGTCCATGAACCAGAGCGCCACGCACGTGAGCGCGAAGAGCGGATACACGCGGCAGAAGCGCTTGCTGAAGTAGTCACACAGCGCGAAGAACCACTTGCGCACGCCCGCGCCCTGGTTCATCATGCGGATGGTCTTCTTGGTGAAGAGCCACGTCAGCAGGAACGACGACAGCACGAAGAACGAGTCCACCGCGACGGCGCCCAGGTTCAGGTCCTGCATGTACTCGTGCGAGTGCTGCGTGACCACGAGCATGGCCGCGAGTCCGCGCACGCCGTCCAGGAACAGAACCTTCGTGGGCGGCGCGGCCGCGACCGCCGCCTTCTTGGCCTTCACGGGCTTCTTGTCCTTGTCCTTGTCCTGCTCGTCGTCGTTCAGCAGCGGCTGGCCCTCGGGCGTCGACTGCACGTGGACGGCCACGTCCTCGGCCTGCGTTTTGCCGCTGCCGTCGGCGTCGGGTCCGTGCGAGCGCAGCATGGTGCAACCTAGCTATTTAACCTGTGGGGGGGTTTCAATCCGTTCGGCTTGGCCACGTCGGTCAGAGGTTTCGAGCGAAATGCCAAGTGTCTGTCGGGCGGTTTGCTGTCCGTGCACCCAAGATGACCACAGGTGGCTTCAGTTATATCCCGGGATTGGGGCGCATACAAAACGCAAGTGCGGCGGCCGCCTCTACCTCAACCAGACGATGTCTTTCGCGTGCATCTGCCCGCACATCTGTGGCTCGCACTCGGCGTCGCTCTTGCTCGATCCTTCCTCGATCAGGCTGCGCTGATGGGCACCGGAGGACCGTCGGGCGTGGCACTGGCAAATGGACTGCGCACAAGTGCTTCACTTGACCCGGCCAAGACGACTCCAGCCAGCGCAGCGCAACTTCCACGCAGACGCTTCCTGCGAGTCATGCGAGCCCTCGACGATTAATCGATTTCGACGCAAGTCCAGCGCAACATTGGCACCGGCTCACGCTACGGGTGACTTACCTCCGGGCGCCGCTACGACGATACTGTAGCGAGTGTGTTCAAATGCTTCTTGTTGTCTTTGCTACAGGCTGTAGCCTACAGCTACACGTTGGATGAAGGCACGACGGCCAAGTTGGACTACATATATACACACACGCAGACGCGCGCTACGCTCACGCCGTGGACTCGTGCGGCTTGCCCTGCACCAGCGACATCGAGCTGCTTCTGATCCGGAGCACCGTCTTGACGATGGCCGAGGACTTGGCCTCCTGGGCCCAGGCCAGTCGGTTCGCTAGCACTCGGGCCGGGCTGGGCCACCCTCCCAAGCAGGCCGCCGCTCCGCCGCAGCCCTTCTTCTCCTGCTCGGCCAACGCCTTGGTGATTCGCTGGGACAGCAGCTGGGACGGATACTCGACCAAGTGGTAGGAGATCGTCGACAGCAGCAGGATCAACCCGAAGCGGGAGAAGACCTTGTCGTACCAGTTCGGCTGCGAGCCGATCACGTACGCGTAGAGCACGAAGCTGTGCAGCAGGTACACGGAGAAGCTGATCTTGCCCCAATAGCGCAGCACGCTCCACTCGAAGATGCCAGACACGCAGGACGGCAGGATCATCTCGATCACGAAGAGCAGCGTCAGCGACACACTGATGAACGAAAAACCCTTCTCGTTCGGGGCCGGGTTCTTGTGCACCCAGTGGAAGAACAGACCGTGGAAGGTGGTGCTCAAGAACACTGCAATCGTGAGGTACTCAACGACGCGGACCGCGAGCACGTGCCATCGACGGAACTCGAAGCCCGTCGTCTTGATCCACGTGTCGATCTTGACGAAAATGACCGCGGCCATGGATCCAGCGACGAAGGTCGGGAAGTGCGGACGCAGCTCCATGTGACTCGTCCTGAACTGGTACCAGCCTTCGTTGATGATCCAGTAGTACGCCGGGAAGAACGGGACGAACCAGAAGCGACGCAGTGCGAGCACTCCAAGCACGAACACTGGGATGAAGAAGTAGTACGTGATCTCGAGCGGCAGCGTCCAGAACACAAAGTACCGGTAGTCGAACTCGAACGTGAGCACCTTGAAGAGGTCGAAGCTCTCGGGATTCTCGATCAAGTAGTAGCGCTTCTTGGCGTCCGCGGGCAGCATCCAGATCACGACGCTCGTGAGTGCGAACAGCGGGTAGACTCGACAGAAGCGCTTGGAGAAGTAGTCGGCCAGCGTGAACATCCACTCGCGCACGCTTGCGCGTTGGGCCAAAAGCCGGATGCTCTTCTTCATGAAGAGCCAAGTCAACAGGAACGAAGAGAGCACGAAGAACGCGTCCACGGCGATGGCGCCCAGGTCGATGTCGGCCATGTACTCCTTCGAGTGCGACGTACAGACCATGAGCGCTGCGAGCCCGCGCACGCCATCGAGGAACAGGACCTTGGTGGGCGCAGACGCTGGCTGGGGCTTCGTGGTGCTGGTCTTCGTGTCCTTCCTGCTGCTATCGTCGCTGTCGCGCACCACTAACGGCTGCGCCTCGGCGGCATCATTCACAGTTAATGCCACGTCCAACGCGGAGTCCGAGGCTTTGGCATTGCGCAGCATCGTGGCCTGGGGTGTCCGAGGGAATTGCGACAGTGGGGAGCTACTGGAGCCGTGGCCGACGCATGGTGTGCATTGACTAACGGACCTCGAGAATCGAGCTCCGTGTCCGGCCGGCATTGCGGATCCCGACATATCTTCGCTGACTTGATTGGCATCACTGGGGTTGGCCAACGTACCGCCAATCGTCCACTTAGAGCGAGAAGTGGCCACCTTTGCTGGACGATTCGTATGGATGCGAGCAATGACGTAGTGATCTTTTCCTTTCTTCTCGCTGCTCGCACGGCATGCCGCTACTCTACGGGTCTCCTAAGTGAAGCTAGGCATGGCATGGGGTCGATCTTTTCATAATGGTATACTCATTGTGGAGCGAGCCCAAGGTGATTTCAACACAGGCACCTAGCAGTGGCTGCTATCTCTCTATGCACTCTGGGCACGTACGTACAATATTCGCATTAATCCTGTTGGAGACAACACATTAATTCGCGGAGCCGACAGGAGCGGTAGGAGCGGTGGCGTGCTGCGCGCCTACATTCGAGGTACTCGACTAAAGTGGCGAAGCGGAGCCAGGAACAAGCACAACGCCGCACTGTGGCGTTGTGCGGTGGCCGCACTATTTTCGGATTCAGGCTGACGTAGTCATCAGCTAAGTTGGTGTGTGTGAAAATTGGGATCTCGAGCCTGGGATGACGATTAGAACGGATCCTCAGCTAGCCTTTCGCGAGCGTTTGAGCGTTTAACCCCTTAGTTCCCATACCTACCTTATTTAGTTATAATGGGGTTTTAGTTATAATGGGGAGCCAATCAGTGCACTCAATTCGTACAGCGCGATTGCCACAACGTGAAGTCGTGATTGAAGTACCGCGTGTAATTTATGCCCACAACTCCCCCCGCACAAGTCAAAATGCCGAAAGGCAGAACGAGAGTCACCGGCCCCGCATATGCAGAAAGCATAAATGTTGTTTTGGAAAAAGTGCCTCCTAACTGCACAGCCGTTTGCCAGCCGACGGACATCGCGTGGATGAAGCCGCTCAAAGATCGGCTCCGCAGAATGTGGATTAAGTCTATCCGTGAGCAGCTTCGCTGCCGTGTCCCTCGTCAGCCGTTCAAAATGAGAGCCCCCGATCGTGTATTGATGGCTCAGTGGATGCACGAGACGTGGAATGGCATGACAACGTCTATCATTTGCAACGGGTTTCGGAAAGCAGGAATTATTGACAAGCCCGCAAATGCTCAGCAGGGAGAGCTGCCTTCTCTTCTTGAAGACGACGAGGGCGAGGACGTGTTTGCATTGCTCGAGGCAGCAGGACTTCTCGATACAGAGGTTGGTATCATCGGCCCAGACAATGACTTTGATCCGTAGGCTGAAATAAATTTCGTAATATATGCAAGTGAGTGCAAGATTGATCGTAATTTATTGGAGAGTCTGAATTGTTGAACTGGGGTGGTCTGCAGGAAGCACTCACCCAAAATCGTACCACCCCCCATTATAACTAAATAAAGTCGGTATGTTGTACCGTAGAACATAAGAGGTGTATAGCTTCTGTCTGTCTTGTCGCAGCGTCTATGTTATGTTGGACCTCCAACATAACAGAAATTTATACTTAACATTTGTATGGGGCAATTGTCTCTGTCACACTATACTGAATTCAAAATAAAGTTTGAGTGTAAAACCGACGGATGCACAGGTTTAGGGATGCATAAACCGGATCTGGTTGAATGGGATAAAAACAGTGCGGCGCACCCACCATCTTTGAGTGGCCCTCAGCCACCAAAGCCCTCATTTTCCAAATCGACGGCCCAGACGAAGATGGTCGCACCAACCCCCAAGGCACCAAGATACCAGCTCACGGAGCAGGAGCGACTGCTCCTCCGCGAGGCGCTGCTGAGTGAGCGCCACGGGCGTCGCATCCGCCGAGCTGAACAGAAGGAGAGCAATGAGGGGGCGGGCAGAACGAAGAAGGCGACGCGGAAGAAGCCAGCGAAGCACACGACGCCGGCAATGGAGGTCGCGGAGGCCAAGCGAGTGCCACCGCCGGAGCCGACAGCAGGACCTGCCAGTCCTGCTGCAGCGAAGGCAGCGGCTGCGCATGCCGGCAATGACGCCAAGGAGGTAGCAGATGACGAGGCACCAAGGAAGCAGAAGAAGGCGACGGGCAAGAGCAAGAAGCAGACGACGGGCAAGAAGCAGACGACGGGCAAGGGCAAGAAGAAGGAGGGGCCACCGGGCCCTGCGGCTGAAGGACCAGCTGCCGCTGTCGATGCATCGGTGGCAGCGCCAGCTTTGGCCGTAGTGGAGGAGGTTATGGCTGACATTGTGGCGACAGTGAGCGGCACCACGCCAGCGCATGTCGGCTTCACTACGCCACCGGCTGTAGCCACTGTAATGCCTGCCCGAGCGAGTGGGGACGTCGGCCAGCGCGAGTGGGGACGCCAGCACCTACATCAAGACGGAAACGGCGCCGAAGCGTCCTTCAAGACTCGGGTGGAGAAGAGGAGGAGGAGGAGACTGAGACGGGGGGTGAAGGAGATGCGGTGTCGCTACCGCCAGCCTGTGTTGTGGACGGAGACGCAAACCTCATGTCGGCAGGTGCTGAGCGGTGCACGGGGCTCAACTCGGACGAGGACCCCATGTTGCAGGAGGAGCCGGAAGACGAGGAGGATTGGGAGGAGGAGGAATGGGAGGAAGACTGGGACATCGGCGATCTCACTGACGAAGACACGGACGATGACGCCGACGAGCTTCCAGAGTCGGTGTGCTTGTCGACCGCGAGGAACAAGAAGACAGTGGCCGCGATGAGAACGAGCGGCTGGGAATACGGTACGTTATGTTGATCTGATCCAACATAAGGAGGAATACTATCCAACATAAGGCCAACATAACTAACTGTGGTGTACGTGCTTGTATGCAGACCCCGCAAAGTTTGGCTCCGACCCCACGTATGCGGATTTGTACAGTGGAGATTACGGTCCAAGCAACAGCGTCATGGCGGTGGCGGACGACCCATTGGCACTCCTCTTCTACTTCATGCCGCCAAAGCTGTGGACCCAGATTGCGGCAGAGAGCAATTGCTACCACAAGCAGTCGATACCGCTCCGCTCACGATCAATACGCTCGCAGCAACGGCGGAACGGTGGAGAAGTCGAGGAGCTCGGTGAGATACGACGTCGGCTATCTGAAGTGCCTCCGATTATGCCTCATGAGGTGCTACGCGTGATCGCCCTCCTGATCGCTCGGATGCTGGTGCCTATCCGCAAGGGTATCGCCGCACATTGGTCGACGAAGCAAGTTGGTGATCTCCCTACAAACCGGTTCAACCTGTTCATGAAGAAGAATCGATTCTTCCACATCATGGGCTATCTCCACTTCTCAAACAACAAGTCGCCCAAGGCAAGCGTCGATCGGGCCTGGAAGATCAGACCGGTTGTGGATGTGCTACAGCGCACTTTTGCACGCGGTTACCGGACACCGCCGGTGATCAGCTTCGACGAAGCTACCCTCCCGTCACGCTCGCGCTACAACCCTACCAGGCAGTTCAACAAGGACAAGCCCCACAAGTGGGGTACGAAGGTGTTCGTCGCGGCCTGAGCGAAGACGGCGTACTGCATGAGGTGGGTAAACGCAAAAGCAGCAAGCTGGTGCTTGCTGCTTTTTTTTTGGTCAAAGTACTTATGTTGGCTTTAGGCAACATATCTTCTACCTGAGCTTTGATTGTACAACATACCACTAACATAACTATGTTTTGGTTGTGTTTGTTGTTATTACCAGGATTGAGGTGTACTGCGGGGCCAAGACGCACCTCCAAACACCGGTCCCGAAGGACAACAATACGGGTGAAGCAGCTGTGCTCCGTAACATGAACGCACTGTGTCCGCCGTCACCCACGTCGCCATGGCGGTTGGTGGTGACCGATCGCTTCTACACATCCGTGAAGCTTCTACACCGCCGTTTCTACATTACGAGCACGATCAAGACAGATAGATCAGGCTACGCGAAGGACGTGGTTACCGCAAAGGACTACAAGACGGTCAACAAGAAGAAGGTGATGGTCCCGCCGCAAGGCACGATCAAACTCGCGCAGAACAAGCAGTTTCCGCAGCTCACGGCGGCAATGTGGATGGACCGCACGCCAGTTCATCTTTTGTCGAGCGGAGGAAGCCGCAAGACCGCTACTGTCAGTAAAAACTACGTGCATGGATTTCCTGTGCTTATTACTGCCACTGACGATACTTTCTATTTGTGTTGTAGTGCGCCGGGTAGAGGGTGTGATGCGCCCTGTGCCAGCTCCGGAGTTGGTGCGTGACTACCATCGCTGGATGGGCGGTGTCGACATCCACGACCAGCTCCGGATGCAGAGGTACAGCATCCAGGGGTGCTACAAATCGCGCAAGTACTACAAAACGCTGTTTCTCGGCCTGCTGGACATGGCGCTAGTGAACGCGTTCATTGTATTCCGTCATCACCGAAAGGTGAACAACCAAAGACCCGCCAAGCACTTCGCCTTCTTCGAGGCACTGATGGAGCAGCTTCTCGCGATTGACTCCCCAGAGGCTTACGCAACCATTGAAGTACGTACTATGTTGGCAAGTCAACATCAGAGTCGCTGCGAATAATCCTGATCCAACATAACATTACCTATGTTGAACACTCTGTGTACAGGAAGCTACTTGTGCGCAAGAGAGAACTGCGGCGTCTCCAGTCCGCCAGGCCTCTGCTGCTACGACGCCTGTACACCGTGATGACGGGCACCGCTTGGAGGAGAACCCCGACACTGTCGACAACGACCAGGGTCTCAAGCGCCGCCAACGCTCGTGCAAGGTTTGTGCGCTGTACAAGATGCAGCCAAGGAAGTACACGAAGTACTTCTGCCCTGAATGCTCAACTGGCAACCGACGGTAAGCTATTGTGTGTATCTATGCGTCTTCAGGCAGTTTCTAACGTTGCCGCTGTGAGAAGTACATACCTTTGCAATGTAGTGAGAGAGGGGAAGGAGAAGACGTGCTACCAGATCTGGCATGACGACTGGGACGACGGGAATACCATTCCGCGGCACCTGCTCCAGGAGCACAAGATTCGTAACCGCCCGCCGCCATCCCGTCCAGGAAAGAAGCGCCGACGCCGTGCTGCGCCCAGTAAGGCGGAGGAGTCGATGTCGGACGCTGCTCATAGCGCTAGCAATGAAGAAGAGGGAATGGCTGACGATGAGGTGTAGGCTAGGCATGCAGTGCAGTGCAGGAAGTAATCAATTGAAAGTCTTTTTTGCTTTGTTTTCATTGGGTGGTGCATTTCAAGTCAGGATACTGATCATGTGTAACTTTTCAAAAATCGGGCATCCCGATAAAACGGACGGCTCTTATGTTCTCTCTACCATCATACAGTCTGCCCCGGCAAATCTGGAAAGGTCGGACCAATAAAAGCTGCGAGGTTGCGAGACTTGCAAAGGAGTTGACAGAAGTAAGAATGTACTGAATTACTCAATTAATGGCAAAGAATGGATCGCATCGACAGTGCCGAGTTCGATCGGGGTATGATACCCGAATGGACCCAGCAGTTCCTGATAGACTCCGCAGTGACGCCATCCCAAGCTTGCTTTGCCCAGCGCAAAGCGGTGAAAATTGAAATCTTCTCTTGTGGAAGACGTTGAATAAATCTTCGCACACTGTGCTGGATCTTGATGCGACTAAAACCACTCTTTACGCTGTGAATTCCCGTACTGCCCAGTCGATCAGGTCGGCAACGCTGCAAGGGTGCTTGTTGTACAGCTTGCACATAGTGACCTTCTGACCCAGCGTGAGTCGCGTGTACACTCTTTTCGATTGCGATGGCATGGTGAGTTTTGAAGAATGAGGCATGCTGCCATGCCACGCCTTGCTACTGCAATATCTAATGTTCACTCTGGGCCTTTCATTTACTCCTGCTAACTAGCAACTTGCAGTTGCATGTTGCTTCCCGCTTGGAGACAGTTCCCTCCACATTTAATTAGGATCAGTACATACATGTATCATCCAGGTAGCGCAAATCTCGACTGCATTGCTGTACATGTACTATTAATAGCTCTGCGAGGTACATTCGACATCGCTATTCCAGATTTGCCGGGGAGATCTGTACGTGCCTTGAGGCGCTAAAAGCCAGCCTACATAGAGTCCATTATGTTGGAGCTGCCAAATCTATACCCGACACGAAACCTGTACTATCCCCGGGGCATAGCGAGTAGCGACAGTTCGGTCCATACAAATTCCTATATATTAATATATGGAGCATGAAAAAATATACACCTCGTAAATAGTCTGGGAACTAAGGGGTTAAGCGTGACCGGGCAAGCCCAAAATAGCAAAACAGCTGGTAAACTTCAACTTGATGACAACTTCAACTTTGGGCCCCAACCAAGTTATGTGGGCACTGGCGGCGAAAAGCCCAACCAAGCACGTATAACTATGTGTCAGCGGGCCTGCTTTTGGATATTCGATGAGGCGCAACTCGCAAGTCATCGGCGGTTGGCATCATCCAGCTGACCGGCATGTATCCCGGCACAGTTCGCAAAAGCAGACAACCATAGCTTACCAAAGCAATGACTCACTCTCCGTACAAATAGCTGCGGGATCCGCACTACTCTCGAAAATGGTAACATGCAGCAGCCGATGGTAAACAGACCGATGATTCGAATAGATTCGTAGACGGATATGTCCATCAACATTATTAGTTTTTATATTGGCGTTACGGTCAGATAGATGCTACTTGCGTGCGCTCCCCTGTAATCAAGCGGAGAGGGCCCACACAAGCACCTACGACGTCGATGGTAGTTCATTTTGCAAGGCGCAGCTCCGCACCCCCATCATTACATGGCTCGGCCGCGGGAGTTGCCACCGCGACCGGTGCGCACGGCGGCAGTGGGTGCAGCACTGCTCACGATCGCACCCGGCCGGCTCTGCGCGATAGTGCCTGGTATCGGGCCGCTCGCGGCCGACACATTCTTGACAGGCGATGTGTTCTTTACCGGAGATGCATTCTTGACGGGCGACGCGTTCTTGACGGGCGCAGCGCTCTTGACGGGCGAAGCATTCTTCACCGGAGCGGCCTTCTTCTCCGGGGCCGCATCCTTCACCTGCTGCGCCTTTGCCTTCGGCGCCACCGCGTCCTTCTTGACCTGGACGTTGTTGGCAGCCGCCTTCACGGCCACCGGCGCCGGGGCGGAACCGGCGCCCACTTCTCGACTTCCACGGGCAGGTGCTTCTTCACGGCTTGGATCTGGGCCTTGCTGCTAGCGTTCTTCTTCGCAGGCTGAGGCGCCTGCTTCTGCTGCAGCTTCACGGTCTTCTCGGACGAGGTTGAGTTCGAGCGAGGACGGATGTTGTTTGCCTGCAGCGCAGGCCGGTCCTTGCCGGCCTCCCACACTGCCATGCCGCCGGCCTGCTTGAGCTGCGTGCGGATCGCGTCGTACAGGTGCTGGCCGCCGAGCTGCTGCATGGCCTCCTGGAACCGGTCCGACTGCGCCTGCCGGGCCATCTGCCTCAGCAGGCTCTGGTTCATCGTGGCCCAGCCGTCCGCGTCGGCGGCCGCCGCTCCAAACGCGGGCTGCAGACCCTTGGTCGTGGGCGTCAGCACGAGGCGCGCGTGGCCGTCGTAGTTCAGGATTTCACGCAGGAGCTGGCACGCCGCGCGCTTCTCCGGCGCGAGGCCCAGCACCAGTCGCAGCACGAAGCTCACGCCCACCATCTGCGGCACGTGCTGCTTGGAGCGCAGGCCGCTCGTGCCGAAACGCGCGCCGATCACGTTGTCCATCTCGCCGAGGCTGTCGCGCCGGCCCAGCTCCTTCTCGCCGTACTTGGTGAGCGCGGCCGACACGATGAGCAGCACGAGCAGCGCCTGCGGGTCTCCTGGATCTCCTGGATGCAGGTGAGCGCCTTGGGGTTCACGGCGCCGCGCACCCACTGGTCCAGCTGCTCGCGCTTGGCGTTGGCCTTGGCGTTGATGGCGCGCGTCGTGGCCTCGTCGTTGGCGACGAAGAAGTTGTGGAACTTCTGGAACCGCTCGAAGTCCGTCTTGCGGAGCTGGCGCGCGCGCTGCACGCTGCCGGCGGTGATGTCGGTCAGCGCGAACGGCGTGGCGTTCTTGGCCGTCGTGTCTGCGTTGATCTTGGCTGGCTTGGCGGCGGCACTTGTGTTCGTGTTCGCGTTGGCGTTCTTGTTGGTCGTGCTCGCATTCTTGGTGCCGTTGTCGTTCTTGTTGGCGTTCTGCTTCGTGTTAGCCGACGCCACCTCGCGCGTCGGGGCTGCAGCGACGGTGGCCGCGGCCTTGGGTGCCTGCGTCGCGGCAGCCGTCGCTTTGGCGCTGGCCGGCTTCACCTGCGCGGGGCCAGGGCGGGGGCGGGGGCGGCGGCGGCGGCCGGGGCGTTCTTGGCGTTGTTCTTGCCGTTATTGGCCTTCTGTCGCGATGAAGCGTTCGTCATTCTCGGGGTGCCCGGGGAGCGCGGTGGCTCTCGAAAGCTCGGTTGCGTCGCTTGTTGGCTTGGTGGTCGATTGCAAAGTGAAGGGCTCGAGAGCAGTTGAGCTCGACGCGAGAGGACTCGAGCGATCCTCGGACCCGAACCGCATTGGAGCGTGCGTGAGTTTCACAAGCTGGCTGGGCCGGGCCGGGCCTAGCCCAGCCGACAAGAGTGGCGACGGGCTTCGCACCTACTTTCGAGGGCTCGACTAAGGTGGCGAAGCGAAGCCGTGCGAGGGCCTGAGTGAGTAAGTAGGGAGCACGACGCGCACTATTTTCGGATTCAGTCTGACGTAGGCATCTAAGTTTGTGTGTGTGTGTGTTTGAGTGAAAATCGGGATCTCGAGCCTGGGATGGCGATTGGAGCGGATCCTCAGCTAATGAGTGTCTGCAGTGCCCTTGTCGCGAGCGTTTGAGCGTTGGAGCGTTTGAGCGGACAAGCCCAAAATAACAAAACAGCTGGTAAACTTCAACTTGATGACAACTTCAACTTTGGGCCCCAACCAAGTTATGTGGGCACTGGCGGCGAAAAGCCCAACCAAGCACATGAAACTTAGAAGAACGCTGGCATAAGGCCCAGATCCAGGCCGTGAAGACGCACCTGCCACGTGGAAGTCGAGAAGTGGACTCCAGTTCCGCCCCCGGCACCTGTGGCCGTGAAGGCGGCTGCCAACAACGTCTAGGTCAAGAAGGACGCGGTGGCGCCGAAGGCAAAGGCGCAGCAGGTGAAGGATGCAGCCCCGGTGAAGAATGCTTCGCCCGTCAAGAACGCGTCGCCCGTCAAGAACGCGTCGCCCGTTGGCACGGCCGCGGGAGTTGCCACCGCGACCGGTGCCCACGGCGGCAGTGGGTGCAGCACTGCTCACGATCGCACCCGGCCGGCTCTGCGCTATAGTGCCTAGTATCGGGCCGCTCGCGGCCGACACATTCTTGACAGGCGATGTGATCTTTACCGGAGATGCAGTCTTCATGAAAGGATGGGGGTGCGGAGCTGCGCCTTGCAAAATGAACTACCATCGACGTCGTAGGTGCTTGTGTGGGCCCTCTCCGCTTGATTACAGGGGAGCGCACGCAAGTAGCATCTATCTGACCGTAACGCCAATATAAAAACTAATAATGTTGATGGACATATCCGTCTACGAATCTATTCGAATCAACGGCCTGTTTACCATCGGCTGCTGCATGTTACCATTTTCGAGAGTAGTGCGGATCCCGCAGCTATTTGTACGGAGAGTGAGTCATTGCTTTGGTAAGCTATGGTTGTCTGCTTTTGCGAACTGTGCCGGGATGCATGCCGGTCAGCTGGATGATGCCAACCGCCGATGACTTGCGAGTTGCGCCTCATCGAATATCCAAAAGCAGGCCCGCTGACACATAGTTATACGTGCTTGGTTGGGCTTTTCGCCGCCAGTGCCCACATAACTTGGTTGGGGCCCAAAGTTGAAGTTGTCATCAAGTTGAAGTTTACCAGCTGTTTTGTTATTTTGGGCTTGTCCGCTCAAACGCTCCAACGCTCAAACGCTCGCGACAAGGGCACTGCAGACACTCATTAGCTGAGGATCCGCTCCAATCGCCATCCCAGGCTCGAGATCCCGATTTTCACTCAAACACACACACACACACACACTTAGATGCCTACGTCAGACTGAATCCGAAAATAGTGCGCGTCGTGCTCCCTACTTACTCACTCAGGCCCTGGCACGGCTTCGCTTCGCCACCTTAGTCGAGCCCTCGAAAGTAGGTGCGAAGCCCGTCGCCACTCTTGTCGGCTGGGCTAGGCCCGGCCCGGCCCAGCCAGCTTGTGAAACTCACGCACGCTCCAATGCGGTTCGGGTCCGAGGATCGCTCGAGTCCTCTCGCGTCGAGCTCAACTGCTCTCGAGCCCTTCACTTTGCAATCGACCACCAAGCCAACAAGCGACGCAACCGAGCTTTCGAGAGCCACCGCGCTCCCGGGCACCCCGAGAATGACGAACGCTTCATCGCGACAGAAGGCCAATAACGGCAAGAACAACGCCAAGAACGCCCCGGCCGCCGCCGCCGCCCCCGCCCCGCCCCTGGCCCCGCGCAGGTGAAGCCGGCCAGCGCCAAAGCGACGGCTGCCGCGACGCAGGCACCCAAGGCCGCGGCCACCGTCGCTGCAGCCCCGACGCGCGAGGTGGCGTCGGCTAACACGAAGCAGAACGCCAACAAGAACGACAACGGCACCAAGAATGCGAGCACGACCAACAAGAACGCCAACGCGAACACGAACACAAGTGCCGCCGCCAAGCCAGCCAAGATCAACGCAGACACGACGGCCAAGAACGCCACGCCGTTCGCGCTGACCGACATCACCGCCGGCAGCGTGCAGCGCGCGCGCCAGCTCCGCAAGACGGACTTCGAGCGGTTCCAGAAGTTCCACAACTTCTTCGTCGCCAACGACGAGGCCACGACGCGCGCCATCAACGCCAAGGCCAACGCCAAGCGCGAGCAGCTGGACCAGTGGGTGCGCGGCGCCGTGAACCCCAAGGCGCTCACCTGCATCCAGGAGATCCAGGAGACCCGCAGGCGCTGCTCGTGCTGCTCATCGTGTCGGCCGCGCTCACCAAGTACGGCGAGAAGGAGCTGGGCCGGCGCGACAGCCTCGGCGAGATGGACAACGTGATCGGCGCGCGTTTCGACACGAGCGGCCTGCGCTCCAAGCAGCACGTGCCGCAGATGGTGGGCGTGAGCTTCGTGCTGCGACTGGTGCTGGGCCTCGCGCCGGAGAAGCGCGCGGCGTGCCAGCTCCTGCGTGAAATCCTGAACTACGACGGCCACGCGCGCCTCGTGCTGACGCCCACGACCAAGGGTCTGCAGCCCGCGTTTGGAGCGGCGGCCGCCGACGCGGACGGCTGGGCCACGATGAACCAGAGCCTGCTGAGGCAGATGGCCCGGCAGGCGCAGTCGGACCGGTTCCAGGAGGCCATGCAGCAGCTCGGCGGCCAGCACCTGTACGACGCGATCCGCACGCAGCTCAAGCAGGCCGGCGGCATGGCAGTGTGGGAGGCCGGCAAGGACCGGCCTGCGCTACAGGCAAACAACACCCGTCCTCGCTCGAACTCAACCTCGTCCGAGAAGACCGTGAAGCCGCAGCAGAAGCAGGCGCCTCAGCCTGCGAAGAAGAACGCTAGCAGCAAGGCCCAGATCCAAGCCGTGAAGAAGCACCTGCCCGTGGAAGTCGAGAAGTGGGCGCCGGTTCCGCCCCGGCGCCGGTGGCCGTGAAGGCGGCTGCCAACAACGTCCAGGTCAAGAAGGACGCGGTGGCGCCGAAGGCAAAGGCGCAGCAGGTGAAGGATGCGGCCCCGGAGAAGAAGGCCGCTCCGGTGAAGAATGCTTCGCCCGTCAAGAGCGCTGCGCCCGTCAAGAACGCGTCGCCCGTCAAGAATGCATCTCCGGTAAAGAACACATCGCCTGTCAAGAATGTGTCGGCCGCGAGCGGCCCGATACCAGGCACTATCGCGCAGAGCCGGCCGGGTGCGATCGTGAGCAGTGCTGCACCCACTGCCGCCGTGCGCACCGGTCGCGGTGGCAACTCCCGCGGCCGAGCCATGTAATGATGGGGGTGCGGAGCTGCGCCTTGCAAAATGAACTACCATCGACGTCGTAGGTGCTTGTGTGGGCCCTCTCCGCTTGATTACAGGAGCGCACGCAAGTAGCATCTATCTGACCGTAACGCCAATATAAAAACTAATAATGTTGATGGACATATCCGTCTACGAATCTATTCGAATCATCGGTCTGTTTACCATCGGCTGCTGCATGTTACCATTTTCGAGAGTAGTGCGGATCCCGCAGCTATTTGTACGGAGAGTGAGTCATTGCTTTGGTAAGCTATGGTTGTCTGCTTTTGCGAACTGTGCCGGGATACATGCCGGTCAGCTGGATGATGCCAACCGCCGATGACTTGCGAGTTGCGCCTCATCGAATATCCAAAAGCAGGCCCGCTGACACATAGTTATACGTGCTTGGTTGGGCTTTTCGCCGCCAGTGCCCACATAACTTGGTTGGGGCCCAAAGTTGAAGTTGTCATCAAGTTGAAGTTTACCAGCTGTTTTGCTATTTTGGGCTTGCCCGGTCACGCTCAAACGCTCCAACGCTCAAACGCTCCAACGCTCAAACGCTCAAACGCTCAAACGCTCAAACGCTCGCGACAAGGGCACTGCAGACACTCATTAGCTGAGGATCCGCTCCAATCGCAATCCCAGGCCTGAGATCCTGATTTTCACTCAAACACACACACACACACACACACACACACACACACACACACACACACACACACACACACACACACACACACACACACACACACACACACACACACACACACACACACACACACACACACACACACACACACACACACACACACACACACACACACACACACACACACACACACACACACACACACACACTTAGATGCCTACGTCAGACTGAATCCGAAAATAGTGCGCGTCGTGCTCCCTACTTACTCACTCAGGCCCTGGCACGGCTTCGCTTCGCCACCTTAGTCGAGCCCTCGAAAGTAGGTGCGAAGCCCGTCGCCACTCTTGTCGGCTGGGCTAGGCCCGGCCCGGCCCAGCCAGCTTGTGAAACTCACGCACGCTCCAATGCGGTTCGGGTCCGAGGATCGCTCGAGTCCTCTCGCGTCGAGCTCAACTGCTCTCGAGCCCTTCACTTTGCAATCGACCACCAAGCCAACAAGCGACGCAACCGAGCTTTCGAGAGCCACCGCGCTCCCCGGGCACCCTGAGAATGACGAACGCTTCATCGCGACAGAAGGCCAATAACGGCAAGAACAACGCCAAGAACGCCCCGGCCGCCGCCGCCGCCCCCGCCCCCGCCCCTGGCCCCGCGCAGGTGAAGCCGGCCAGCGCCAAAGCGACGGCTGCCGCGACGCAGGCACCCAAGGCCGCGGCCACCGTCGCTGCAGCCCCGACGCGCGAGGTGGCGTCGGCTAACACGAAGCAGAACGCCAACAAGAACGACAACGGCACCAAGAATGCGAGCACGACCAACAAGAACGCCAACGCGAACACGAACACGCGCCGCCGCCAAGCCAGCCAAGATCAACGCAGACACGACGGCCAAGAACGCCACGCCGTTCGCGCTGACCGACATCACCGCCGGCAGCGTGCAGCGCGCGCGCCAGCTCCGCAAGACGGACTTCGAGCGGTTCCAGAAGTTCCACAACTTCTTCGTCGCCAACGACGAGGCCACGACGCGCGCCATCAACGCCAAGGCCAACGCCAAGCGCGAGCAGCTGGACCAGTGGGTGCGCGGCGCCGTGAACCCCAAGGCGCTCACCTGCATCCAGGAGATCCAGGAGACCCCGCAGGCGCTGCTCGTGCTGCTCATCGTGTCGGCCGCGCTCACCAAGTACGGCGAGAAGGAGCTGGGCCGGCGCGACAGCCTCGGCGAGATGGACAACGTGATCGGCGCGCGTTTCGACACGAGCGGCCTGCGCTCCAAGCAGCACGTGCCGCAGATGGTGGGCGTGAGCTTCGTGCTGCGACTGGTGCTGGGCCTCGCGCCGGAGAAGCGCGCGGCGTGCCAGCTCCTGCGTGAAATCCTGAACTACGACGGCCACGCGCGCCTCGTGCTGACGCCCACGACCAAGGGTCTGCAGCCCGCGTTTGAGCGGCGGCCGCCGACGCGGACGGCTGGGCCACGATGAACCAGAGCCTGCTGAGGCAGATGGCCCGGCAGGCGCAGTCGGACCGGTTCCAGGAGGCCATGCAGCAGCTCGGCGGCCAGCACCTGTACGACGCGATCCGCACGCAGCTCAAGCAGGCCGGCGGCATGGCAGTGTGGGAGGCCGGCAAGGACCGGCCTGCGCTACAGGCAAACAACACCCGTCCTCGCTCGAACTCAACCTCGTCCGAGAAGACCGTGAAGCCGCAGCAGAAGCAGGCGCCTCAGCCTGCGAAGAAGAACGCTAGCAGCAAGGCCCAGATCCAAGCCGTGAAGAAGCACCTGCCCGTGGAAGTCGAGAAGTGGGCGCCGGTTCCGCCCCGGCGCCGGTGGCCGTGAAGGCGGCTGCCAACAACGTCCAGGTCAAGAAGGACGCGGTGGCGCCGAAGGCAAAGGCGCAGCAGGTGAAGGATGCGTCCCCGGAGAAGAAGGCCGCTCCGGTGAAGAATACTTCGCCCGTCAAGAGCGCTGCGCCCGTCAAGAACGCGTCGCCCGTCAAGAATGCATCTCCAGTAAAGAACACATCGCCTGTCAAGAATGTGTCGGCCGCGAGCGGCCCGATACCAGGCACTATCGCGCAGAGCCGGCCGGGTGCGATCGTGAGCAGTGCTGCACCCACTGCCGCCGTGCGCACCGGTCGCGGTGGCAACTCCCGCGGCCGAGCCATGTAATGATGGGGGTGCGGAGCTGCGCCTTGCAAAATGAACTACCATCGACGTCGTAGGTGCTTGTGTGGGCCCTCTCCGCTTGATTACAGGGAGCGCACGCAAGTAGCATCTATCTGACCGTAACGCCAATATAAAAACTAATAATGTTGATGGACATATCCGTCTACGAATCTATTCGAATCATCGGTCTGTTTACCATCGGCTGCTGCATGTTACCATTTTCGAGAGTAGTGCGGATCCCGCAGCTATTTGTACGGAGAGTGAGTCATTGCTTTGGTAAGCTATGGTTGTCTGCTTTTGCGAACTGTGCCGGGATACATGCCGGTCAGCTGGATGATGCCAACCGCCGATGACTTGCGAGTTGCGCCTCATCGAATATCCAAAAGCAGGCCCGCTGACACATAGTTATACGTGCTTGGTTGGGCTTTTCGCCGCCAGTGCCCACATAACTTGGTTGGGGCCCAAAGTTGAAGTTGTCATCAAGTTGAAGTTTACCAGCTGTTTTGTTATTTTGGGCTTGTCCGCTCAAACGCTCCAACGCTCAAACGCTCCAACGCTCAAACGCTCAAACGCTCGCGACAAGGGCACTGCAGACACTCATTAGCTGAGGATCCGCTCCAATCGCCATCCCAGGCTCGAGATCCCGATTTTCACTCAAACACACACACACACACACACACTTAGATGCCTACGTCAGACTGAATCCGAAAATAGTGCGCGTCGTGCTCCCTACTTACTCACTCAGGCCCTCGCACGGCTTCGCTTCGCCACCTTAGTCGAGCCCTCGAAAGTAGGTGCGAAGCCCGTCGCCACTCTTGTCGGCTGGGCTAGGCCCGGCCCGGCCCAGCCAGCTTGTGAAACTCACGCACGCTCCAATGCGGTTCGGGTCCGAGGATCGCTCGAGTCCTCTCGCGTCGAGCTCAACTGCTCTCGAGCCCTTCACTTTGCAATCGACCACCAAGCCAACAAGCGACGCAACCGAGCTTTCGAGAGCCACCGCGCTCCCCGGGCACCCCGAGAATGACGAACGCTTCATCGCGACAGAAGGCCAATAACGGCAAGAACAACGCCAAGAACGCCCGGCCGCCGCCGCCGCCCCCGCCCCGCCCCTGGCCCCGCGCAGGTGAAGCCGGCCAGCGCCAAAGCGACGGCTGCCGCGACGCAGGCACCCAAGGCCGCGGCCACCGTCGCTGCAGCCCCGACGCGCGAGGTGGCGTCGGCTAACACGAAGCAGAACGCCAACAAGAACGACAACGGCACCAAGAATGCGAGCACGACCAACAAGAACGCCAACGCGAACACGAACACAAGTGCCGCCGCCAAGCCAGCCAAGATCAACGCAGACACGACGGCCAAGAACGCCACGCCGTTCGCGCTGACCGACATCACCGCCGGCAGCGTGCAGCGCGCGCGCCAGCTCCGCAAGACGGACTTCGAGCGGTTCCAGAAGTTCCACAACTTCTTCGTCGCCAACGACGAGGCCACGACGCGCGCCATCAACGCCAAGGCCAACGCCAAGCGCGAGCAGCTGGACCAGTGGGTGCGCGGCGCCGTGAACCCCAAGGCGCTCACCTGCATCCAGGAGATCCAGGAGACCCGCAGGCGCTGCTCGTGCTGCTCATCGTGTCGGCCGCGCTCACCAAGTACGGCGAGAAGGAGCTGGGCCGGCGCGACAGCCTCGGCGAGATGGACAACGTGATCGGCGCGCGTTTCGACACGAGCGGCCTGCGCTCCAAGCAGCACGTGCCGCAGATGGTGGGCGTGAGCTTCGTGCTGCGACTGGTGCTGGGCCTCGCGCCGGAGAAGCGCGCGGCGTGCCAGCTCCTGCGTGAAATCCTGAACTACGACGGCCACGCGCGCCTCGTGCTGACGCCCACGACCAAGGGTCTGCAGCCCGCGTTTGGAGCGGCGGCCGCCGACGCGGACGGCTGGGCCACGATGAACCAGAGCCTGCTGAGGCAGATGGCCCGGCAGGCGCAGTCGGACCGGTTCCAGGAGGCCATGCAGCAGCTCGGCGGCCAGCACCTGTACGACGCGATCCGCACGCAGCTCAAGCAGGCCGGCGGCATGGCGGTGTGGGAGGCCGGCAAGGACCGGCCTGCGCTACAGGCAAACAACACCCGTCCTCGCTCGAACTCAACCTCGTCCGAGAAGACCGTGAAGCCGCAGCAGAAGCAGGCGCCTCAGCCTGCGAAGAAGAACGCTAGCAGCAAGGCCCAGATCCAAGCCGTGAAGAAGCACCTGCCCGTGGAAGTCGAGAAGTGGGCGCCGGTTCCGCCCCGGCGCCGGTGGCCGTGAAGGCGGCTGCCAACAACGTCCAGGTCAAGAAGGACGCGGTGGCGCCGAAGGCAAAGGCGCAGCAGGTGAAGGATGCGTCCCCGGAGAAGAAGGCCGCTCCGGTGAAGAATACTTCGCCCGTCAAGAGCGCTGCGCCCGTCAAGAACGCGTCGCCCGTCAAGAATGCATCTCCAGTAAAGAACACATCGCCTGTCAAGAATGTGTCGGCCGCGAGCGGCCCGATACCAGGCACTATCGCGCAGAGCCGGCCGGGTGCGATCGTGAGCAGTGCTGCACCCACTGCCGCCGTGCGCACCGGTCGCGGTGGCAACTCCCGCGGCCGAGCCATGTAATGATGGGGGTGCGGAGCTGCGCCTTGCAAAATGAACTACCATCGACGTCGTAGGTGCTTGTGTGGGCCCTCTCCGCTTGATTACAGGAGCGCACGCAAGTAGCATCTATCTGACCGTAACGCCAATATAAAAACTAATAATGTTGATGGACATATCCGTCTACGAATCTATTCGAATCATCGGTCTGTTTACCATCGGCTGCTGCATGTTACCATTTTCGAGAGTAGTGCGGATCCCGCAGCTATTTGTACGGAGAGTGAGTCATTGCTTTGGTAAGCTATGGTTGTCTGCTTTTGCGAACTGTGCCGGGATACATGCCGGTCAGCTGGATGATGCCAACCGCCGATGACTTGCGAGTTGCGCCTCATCGAATATCCAAAAGCAGGCCCGCTGACACATAGTTATACGTGCTTGGTTGGGCTTTTCGCCGCCAGTGCCCACATAACTTGGTTGGGGCCCAAAGTTGAAGTTGTCATCAAGTTGAAGTTTACCAGCTGTTTTGTTATTTTGGGCTTGTCCGCTCAAACGCTCCAACGCTCAAACGCTCCAACGCTCAAACGCTCAAACGCTCGCGACAAGGGCACTGCAGACACTCATTAGCTGAGGATCCGCTCCAATCGCCATCCCAGGCTCGAGATCCCGATTTTCACTCAAACACACACACACACACACACTTAGATGCCTACGTCAGACTGAATCCGAAAATAGTGCGCGTCGTGCTCCCTACTTACTCACTCAGGCCCTGGCACGGCTTCGCTTCGCCACCTTAGTCGAGCCCTCGAAAGTAGGTGCGAAGCCCGTCGCCACTCTTGTCGGCTGGGCCAGGCCCGGCCCGGCCCAGCCAGCTTGTGAAACTCACGCACGCTCCAATGCGGTTCGGGTCCGAGGATCGCTCGAGTCCTCTCGCGTCGAGCTCAACTGCTCTCGAGCCCTTCACTTTGCAATCGACCACCAAGCCAACAAGCGACGCAACCGAGCTTTCGAGAGCCACCGCGCTCCCGGGCACCCCGAGAATGACGAACGCTTCATCGCGACAGAAGGCCAATAACGGCAAGAACAACGCCAAGAACGCCCCGGCCGCCGCCGCCGCCCCCGCCCCCGCCCCTGGCCCCGCGCAGGTGAAGCCGGCCAGCGCCAAAGCGACGGCTGCCGCGACGCAGGCACCAAGGCCGCGGCCACCGTCGCTGCAGCCCCGACGCGCGAGGTGGCGTCGGCTAACACGAAGCAGAACGCCAACAAGAACGACAACGGCACCAAGAATGCGAGCACGACCAACAAGAACGCCAACGCGAACACGAACACAAGTGCCGCCGCCAAGCCAGCCAAGATCAACGCAGACACGACGGCCAAGAACGCCACGCCGTTCGCGCTGACCGACATCACCGCCGGCAGCGTGCAGCGCGCGCGCCAGCTCCGCAAGACGGACTTCGAGCGGTTCCAGAAGTTCCACAACTTCTTCGTCGCCAACGACGAGGCCACGACGCGCGCCATCAACGCCAAGGCCAACGCCAAGCGCGAGCAGCTGGACCAGTGGGTGCGCGGCGCCGTGAACCCCAAGGCGCTCACCTGCATCCAGGAGATCCAGGAGACCCGCAGGCGCTGCTCGTGCTGCTCATCGTGTCGGCCGCGCTCACCAAGTACGGCGAGAAGGAGCTGGGCCGGCGCGACAGCCTCGGCGAGATGGACAACGTGATCGGCGCGCGTTTCGACACGAGCGGCCTGCGCTCCAAGCAGCACGTGCCGCAGATGGTGGGCGTGAGCTTCGTGCTGCGACTGGTGCTGGGCCTCGCGCCGGAGAAGCGCGCGGCGTGCCAGCTCCTGCGTGAAATCCTGAACTACGACAGCCACGCGCGCCTCGTGCTGACGCCCACGACCAAGGGTCTGCAGCCCGCGTTTGGAGCGGCGGCCGCCGACGCGGACGGCTGGGCCACGATGAACCAGAGCCTGCTGAGGCAGATGGCCCGGCAGGCGCAGTCGGACCGGTTCCAGGAGGCCATGCAGCAGCTCGGCGGCCAGCACCTGTACGACGCGATCCGCACGCAGCTCAAGCAGGCCGGCGGCATGGCAGTGTGGGAGGCCGGCAAGGACCGGCCTGCGCTACAGGCAAACAACACCCGTCCTCGCTCGAACTCAACCTCGTCCGAGAAGACCGTGAAGCCGCAGCAGAAGCAGGCGCCTCAGCCTGCGAAGAAGAACGCTAGCAGCAAGGCCCAGATCCAAGCCGTGAAGAAGCACCTGCCCGTGGAAGTCGAGAAGTGGGCGCCGGTTCCGCCCCCGGCGCCGGTGGCCGTGAAGGCGGCTGCCAACAACGTCCAGGTCAAGAAGGACGCGGTGGCGCCGAAGGCAAAGGCGCAGCAGGTGAAGGATGCGGCCCCGGAGAAGAAGGCCGCTCCGGTGAAGAATACTTCGCCCGTCAAGAGCGCTGCGCCCGTCAAGAACGCGTCGCCCGTCAAGAATGCATCTCCGGTAAAGAACACATCGCCTGTCAAGAATGTGTCGGCCGCGAGCGGCCCGATACCAGGCACTATCGCGCAGAGCCGGCCGGGTGCGATCGTGAGCAGTGCTGCACCCACTGCCGCCGTGCGCACCGGTCGCGGTGGCAACTCCGCGGCCGAGCCATGTAATGATGGGGGTGCGGAGCTGCGCCTTGCAAAATGAACTACCATCGACGTCGTAGGTGCTTGTGTGGGCCCTCTCCGCTTGATTACAGGGAGCGCACGCAAGTAGCATCTATCTGACCGTAACGCCAATATAAAAACTAATAATGTTGATGGACATATCCGTCTACGAATCTATTCGAATCATCGGTCTGTTTACCATCGGCTGCTGCATGTTACCATTTTCGAGAGTAGTGCGGATCCCGCAGCTATTTGTACGGAGAGTGAGTCATTGCTTTGGTAAGCTATGGTTGTCTGCTTTTGCGAACTGTGCCGGGATACATGCCGGTCAGCTGGATGATGCCAACCGCCGATGACTTGCGAGTTGCGCCTCATCGAATATCCAAAAGCAGGCCCGCTGACACATAGTTATACGTGCTTGGTTGGGCTTTTCGCCGCCAGTGCCCACATAACTTGGTTGGGGCCCAAAGTTGAAGTTGTCATCAAGTTGAAGTTTACCAGCTGTTTTGCTATTTTGGGCTTGCCCGGTCACGCTCAAACGCTCCAACGCTCAAACGCTCCAACGCTCAAACGCTCAAACGCTCAAACGCTCAAACGCTCAAACGCTCGCGACAAGGGCACTGCAGACACTCATTAGCTGAGGATCCGCTCCAATCGCAATCCCAGGCTCGAGATCCCGATTTTCACTCAAACACACACACACACACACACACACACACACACACACACACACACACACACACACACACACACACACACACACACACACACACACACACACACACACACACACACACACACACACACACACACACACACACACACACACACACACACACACACTTAGATGCCTACGTCAGACTGAATCCGAAAATAGTGCGCGTCGTGCTCCCTACTTACTCACTCAGGCCCTGGCACGGCTTCGCTTCGCCACCTTAGTCGAGCCCTCGAAAGTAGGTGCGAAGCCCGTCGCCACTCTTGTCGGCTGGGCTAGGCCCGGCCCGGCCCAGCCAGCTTGTGAAACTCACGCACGCTCCAATGCGGTTCGGGTCCGAGGATCGCTCGAGTCCTCTCGCGTCGAGCTCAACTGCTCTCGAGCCCTTCACTTTGCAATCGACCACCAAGCCAACAAGCGACGCAACCGAGCTTTCGAGAGCCACCGCGCTCCCCGGGCACCCCGAGAATGACGAACGCTTCATCGCGACAGAAGGCCAATAACGGCAAGAACAACGCCAAGAACGCCCCGGCCGCCGCCGCCGCCCCCGCCCCCGCCCTGGCCCCGCGCAGGTGAAGCCGGCCAGCGCCAAAGCGACGGCTGCCGCGACGCAGGCACCCAAGGCCGCGGCCACCGTCGCTGCAGCCCCGACGCGCGAGGTGGCGTCGGCTAACACGAAGCAGAACGCCAACAAGAACGACAACGGCACCAAGAATGCGAGCACGACCAACAAGAACGCCAACGCGAACACGAACACAAGTGCCGCCGCCAAGCCAGCCAAGATCAACGCAGACACGACGGCCAAGAACGCCACGCCGTTCGCGCTGACCGACATCACCGCCGGCAGCGTGCAGCGCGCGCGCCAGCTCCGCAAGACGGACTTCGAGCGGTTCCAGAAGTTCCACAACTTCTTCGTCGCCAACGACGAGGCCACGACGCGCGCCATCAACGCCAAGGCCAACGCCAAGCGCGAGCAGCTGGACCAGTGGGTGCGCGGCGCCGTGAACCCCAAGGCGCTCACCTGCATCCAGGAGATCCAGGAGACCCCGCAGGCGCTGCTCGTGCTGCTCATCGTGTCGGCCGCGCTCACCAAGTACGGCGAGAAGGAGCTGGGCCGGCGCGACAGCCTCGGCGAGATGGACAACGTGATCGGCGCGCGTTTCGACACGAGCGGCCTGCGCTCCAAGCAGCACGTGCCGCAGATGGTGGGCGTGAGCTTCGTGCTGCGACTGGTGCTGGGCCTCGCGCCGGAGAAGCGCGCGGCGTGCCAGCTCCTGCGTGAAATCCTGAACTACGACGGCCACGCGCGCCTCGTGCTGACGCCCACGACCAAGGGTCTGCAGCCCGCGTTTGGAGCGGCGGCCGCCGACGCGGACGGCTGGGCCACGATGAACCAGAGCCTGCTGAGGCAGATGGCCCGGCAGGCGCAGTCGGACCGGTTCCAGGAGGCCATGCAGCAGCTCGGCGGCCAGCACCTGTACGACGCGATCCGCACGCAGCTCAAGCAGGCCGGCGGCATGGCAGTGTGGGAGGCCGGCAAGGACCGGCCTGCGCTGCAGGCAAACAACACCCGTCCTCGCTCGAACTCAACCTCGTCCGAGAAGACCGTGAAGCCGCAGCAGAAGCAGGCGCCTCAGCCTGCGAAGAAGAACGCTAGCAGCAAGGCCCAGATCCAAGCCGTGAAGAAGCACCTGCCCGTGGAAGTCGAGAAGTGGGCGCCGGTTCCGCCCCCGGCGCCGGTGGCCGTGAAGGCGGCTGCCAACAACGTCCAGGTCAAGAAGGACGCGGTGGCGCCGAAGGCAAAGGCGCAGCAGGTGAAGGATGCGGCCCCGGAGAAGAAGGCCGCTCCGGTGAAGAATGCTTCGCCCGTCAAGAGCACTGCGCCCGTCAAGAACGCGTCGCCCGTCAAGAATGCATCTCCGGTAAAGAACACATCGCCTGTCAAGAATGTGTCGGCCGCGAGCGGCCCGATACCAGGCACTATCGCGCAGAGCCGGCCGGGTGCGATCGTGAGCAGTGCTGCACCCACTGCCGCCGTGCGCACCGGTCGCGGTGGCAACTCCCGCGGCCGAGCCATGTAATGATGGGGGTGCGGAGATGCGCCTTGCAAAATGAACTACCATCGACGTCGTAGGTGCTTGTGTGGGCCCTCTCCGCTTGATTACAGGGGAGCGCACGCAAGTAGCATCTATCTGACCGTAACGCCAATATAAAAACTAACAATGTTGATGGACACAGCGGTCTTCGAATGCATTTGATCCGTTGTGATGGTTGAAATGGCCGAATTCTGTATTTTGATTGGCCAATATCCGCCCTCAATAGAAGCCCCACTGAATGAAAAGCGAATTCCCCCTCACTTGTCACTTTGGTATCCGATATCTCGCATCCGAAGAGCTCTTTGAATTCCTCCATGGCCGCACCGGACGCAGCAGAACACGCGCGCGTGAGCGGCCTCTTCGCTGAAGTCGTGGGCCGCTCCAAGGCGCTCGTCGGCGGGTTCCTCTCCGTGGATGAGGCCTCCGACAGCGCGTCGGTGCAATTGGTCTGGGCCAAGACGGACCTGGTCAACAACGTGACGCACAAGTACCAGGTGCAGCACCACGTGAGCCACTTGACACAGACGCAGCCAAAGGTTCTCGACACGGGCTTCCCCACCCCTTGGTCGGCCGACTATACCAGTGTCTCGCCCTCCGGCCAGCGCGTGGTGACGCTCAAACTCGACAAAGGGAAGGGGGAGGGCGCCCCCGAGGGGGTTTTCTGTGGTAGGGCTCTCAACCATTGTTTTAAGCGTCTTTCTTAGTGTTGTTGAAGCCTTGATTTTGCTGTTTTTGAGTAGTGTTTGAAGATCGCAAGCTCGTGTCGACGTTCAAGGCGCCCAAGACGCTGCACGGGGCCGTCTACCTGGGAGAACGGGAGGGCGGCGTCGCCTGGTCTCACGACGAGAAGACCATCGCGTACGTCGCCGAGAAGAAAGTGGCCGAGTCGCCCGCATTCTGGGAGAACGTGAACAGCAAGAAGGAGAAGAAGGAGAACGACGAGTCGACGACCCCTCAGCCTGGTGCCAAGTTCGAGCACGAGGATGACTGGGGCGAGCAGTACGAGGGGAAGAAGACGGCGTCTATCTTCTTAGCCACGTTGGCCACGGGGAAGATCGAGGAGGTGAAGGGGTGCCGGCCAACTTGACGTGCGCTGATGTGGCCTTCGTGCCCGGAGATAACGAGCTGGTGTTTGCAGCCACTGAGACGGACAACCCGAAGCGACTGGGCATCATCTACTGCTACAACCGCCCGATCGCGCTGTACCACGTGGTGCTAGACAGGGAGGATCAGTCGAAGAACGTGGTGAAGAAGCTGCAACTGACCCCGCAGGACGAAGAGAGCAAGGAGATTGGGACGATGAGGAACCCAAGGTTCTCTCCGGACGGCAAGCAGCTCGCGTTCCTCGCCACGCGAGACATTGCCACACATGGAACGTGCAGCTTTCTGTGCGTGACGGACTGGGCCACGAAGCAGACGTCGACGGTGATCCCCATCAGGGACGAGCCGGACGCATCTGTACTTGACGTCACGAAAGCGTTTAATGGACTGTTCACTGGCTCACTGGGCGAAAACGCGTGGTCGCCTGACGGGAAGTACATCTACGTGGTATCTCATGTGGGCTCGCGTGTAGTGTGGAAGTACGTTGAGGTGGCCACCAAGCGATTGATCTCCCCTGAGTACGTGGAAGGTCTTGGCGTCGCGATTGAGACGGTGCTCGACCGCAAGGGCGACTACTTCTTGGTGATGGTGTCCTCGCCTATCCGCCCTGCGAGCGTGTTCCTCGTGCATATTGACGCAGCGAGTGGTAAGCACATTGGCTCGCCGATCTCGATTGAGGACCAGAAGGGAGCTACGGACTACATCAAGCGCTGGGAGGTGTACTCGATTCCTGCGTCTGTGTCGGACGTTCCAGCAGCTGAGAAGAAGGTCCCTGAGACGCCTGCGGTGTTGACTGATCTGCTGATCCCGTCGGTGTCTAGCTCCAGTGACTACGAGGCAACAGTGATGCTGCCGAGCAGTGCTCCTCCTGCCGATGGCTACCCCGTCATTCTGGAGCTGCATGGAGGACCGCATGGAAACTCGCCAGTCATGTACCGTGGCATGTGTGATTTCTGGGCTGCCTTGGGTTTTGCCATCGTCACTGTGAACTACCGAGGCAGTACTGGGTTTGGAATCAAGGCATTGGAGTCGCTGGTTGGGAAGGTGGGCACTCAAGACGTGTACGACTGCCACTACGCGTTGTGCTACCTTCTTGAGAAGAACTCGAGGCTTGGCCTATCGCTGGATAAGTCCCGTGTCCACTGCTCTGGCGGAAGTCACGGCGGATTCCTCGTGACGCACCTCATTGCACAATTCCCTGGGTTCTACAAGTCCATGGTGACGCGCAACCCCGTCACCAACATGTCGAGTGTCTTCTACACTTCAGACATCCAGGACTGGGGCCTTGCCTGTGCTGGTATCCAGCGCTTCGAGTCGATTCACACGTCGCAGAGGCTGCAGAACTCCAAGGACGGGCTCCTCCTCTCACCCCGGAGGCGCGTCTGGCAATCCTCAGCAAGTTGTGGCAGCACTCGCCAGTGAGCAACGACCTAAGTAAGGTCACTACACCGTCGCTGTTTGGACTGGGCGGGAAGGATAAACGTGTGCCACCGAACCAAGGTTTGGAGTATCGGGCGACGATCGCGAGCTACGGAGTTCCGACGCAGCTCCTGTGGTATCCCGAAGACTCGCACCCATTGGGCTCCGTGGAGGCGTTCGGTGACTTCTCCGTCAACTGGGGACTGTGGCTGCTTAAGCATAACCCCAAGTAATTGGCCACCAACGTGAATTGAGGCACCAATGCGTGGTAGAAGGTGAAGGTGAAGTCAACATTGATGCATCAAAGGTACAAATTCAGTCAAAATGTAAGTACGGTAACGCGCGATTCATTGTTCAAAGCACTATCAGTTCGCTATAACCAACTTCTTAGCGACTCAAACGTTGTGACTTGAGACCGTGACATTACTCGGCATCAGTCGGCTTGGAAGGGGGCGTCACGAGGTCCGCTGATCCCGAGAATTTCTGCACAAAACACAACAGCAACAACTCAAGTTAGTTCACAGCTTGTCATCATCGTCAGAGGCACCAGGCCAACGCACCTCGGCGAAATCGGCGAAGCCTCCAGCGAGCACTCGCACGTGCGTCTTGACTCCAGCAGCCTCAGCGCGTTCGATGAAGCGCAACGCGCACGTGGGGCCGCGCGTGTTGCTGTGGCCGCAGTGGAAGACGACGTTCTGCTTGCTGCCGAACTTGGCGACCAGCGCGTCCACGTCGGCGTCCTCCTGGAAAGTGGCCGACGGCAGGTGCTCGGCATCAACGATGTGGCCCAGCAGCTCGTAGTCCTCGTTGCGGACGTCAACAACGACCGGGTGCTCGGCGTCCGACCGTAGGGCAGCAGCCAAGTCCTCGGGCGAAATGCGCTCGACGGCCAGGAGCTCTTCAGGGGTCGGCATGGTGATGGGTAGGGAGTAGCTTGGCTTGAGTGGTTTGCGGCAAATTTGGATCTGACGGATACCCCCCCCCCCCCTACAGTCCTTAGTTGAAGTGGAGCGTTAAACGCCGCTGTAGGATGCGATCGATCTCTGAACAGGAAGACGGTCTGGACCCATATGAGCACTGAACTGACCTCTCTTCCTGTACGCAAATGCTGCTGAAGGCCAATCGGAGCTGTAGCAGCCTCGTTCGTGTCAACACAAACACCTCAGGCTGATCTTAGTGGTAATTGCCTCGTTGGTGAACGCCTGTGGTGGACTGCCAGAGCGCCTGCGTGTCATGTTGGAAACTCACGCATCCCAATCGGGTAGTAACATATAACTTTCTCCACCCCCTCCTATCCGGATATGGCCGCGTTGTTTTCTCTAAATTTTTCATCGATTTTCGGTAGCACTGTTTTCTTCATCGTCCTGCATGGTTGTCTACAGTATTATTCATGCCCCGATCGTGATAGGGAAGCACGAAAGGTCCTTGAGGTCAACGAGCACGATAGTCGACGTCTCGGAGAAGGAGGGTACCGTGATAAGTCGCACTTGCTGGTCCTTAGCGCCTATTCCAATGAAAACCAACGTTAGAAATACTCTCGAGCCCATGGGCAATGGAGTTTTAGCGTACCTTTAACAAGGCGCGTGCTGAAGCGTGGCTGGTTGCCGGAGAAATACACGTGTGGGCAGGTTTCCAGGATGAAAGGGTCCTCGTTGGCCATGGGGAAGCAAGCTAAAATGTCTGGAGCAATCGGAGCCGCGTGACGCCACTCAACACACCGCTCTAGGTAGTCCAGCGAGCGCTCCTGCTCGGTCTGCTCCTTGCCTTCGTCTGTTGTCATATCAGCATCGCCCTCTTCGTCGCCCTCACCCTTAGGGAGAGTGCACTGCAGCATACTGTGCAATGGCTGCCCAGCGTCTCCAAAGAATTGAACTCCTCCCACCTGCGCTTCATACGGGTTCGTGACGCATCGGAAGGACTTGAAGTGCGAGCTGCGCGGGAACAGGCACGGGTGGAAACTCTGCTGTGGCAGCGTGTAGTTGCTCGGATCCGACGGCCCGGGCATCACATCGACACACATGGCCGCGGCCAGCGTCGACACCAGCTCGTCGGCATTCTTCAGCGGCTCCCCTCCAGGGCCAGCTGCTCCGCCGTCTTGCGCTTGATCGTCGGTACCTGGACTTCTCCGTCTCCTGCAGCTTCCACGACGTTGCCGACCACGATGGTCCGTACGATCTTCGACACGAACTCCTTCTCCTTGTCATCTCCCAAGCGGCCGGCCAGATAGTCCACCAATACGTGGTTCTTCAGCGGCTGGCTGTCTTTGTTGCGGCCAATACTCAATCCCGACACTAGCGCCACATACTCGCTCTCCTGTCGCTCTGGCAGCGGGTGCTGCGGCGGGAAGGATGGCAGGAAGACCTCCTCTACGTAAAACTGTCCTCCACTTCCGTCGCGTGGCACGCGGCCACGTACGCCGAGTACCACGCCCGTGACGAGCCTGGCCACGTCGACGCCGCCCACGAGCTCGACGCGGCCGCTCTCGTCCTCGAGCAGCAACTCGTCCTTCTCCGTGGCCAGCGACCTGTCAATCTTCTCAATGGGCGTGACGCCCGTCTCACTGGTCAGCGCGTCGAACAAGTCGGGCTTGGCCCCCAGCACCTTGAGCAGCGTGCCGATGAGCACGCACTCTTGGCCGTCGGCCTTGAGGTCGATGACCTTGGCCAGCACGGGCACGCGCCCGCCCGTGCGCTCCTCCACCTGGACGCTCACCACATCGCGCAGCTGCTGCAGGCGGCTCACGTAGATGTGCGAGAACTGCTGCCCGTACGACTTTTGCTTGAGCACGAAGCGCTGGTACGTGGGCGTGTACTCGACAGAGCGGCGCGGAGTCTGTAGGGATAATTGAGCGTGGCCACGGGCAGCAACATGGAGAGGAACACGTCAGCTATCTGTTGAGTCTATGGCCGCGAGATGGTCGGCCGTATGGGCCGCAGGAGAGTGGAGGATCGAGGCTCGGGACGTACCATTTCCGTCGGCGCCATTTTCGAGGATGGCGCGGCTGATGGCCCGCTTTTACGCTAAAGCGAGTACCTCAAATTAGTGCCCTCAACGGCAAATTGTGTGCGATACACCACGTACCATGCTGAAGTGATCTTGAAAAGGGAGTTATAAGCCTCCTGGTAAAGTTTGAATCGCTTGAGCAGCACCGGTTCGTTGGTCCGACGCTGAGGTGGAAGCGGGCTCTCTTGGCCCAGTCCCACTTTCATATTCGTAAAACAGTCGATGCAGAGCTGTAGCTCCAGTCCTTGTGTTCGTGTGTGCGCCCTGTTGCGTTCGCGTTTGGCCACAGCGCAAAGCTGTCGGAGGCAGCTTGACCACATGTGCGCAAGTTGCTGCTTTGGCGCCCATAGAGCCCCTTCATGAACAACCTGGTTCCGCGTCTGCCAGAGGATGGCTATTCCGATGCTACAAAATGCCCACCATATCCGGCCCATAGCTGCTTCATATTCCACAGTCCACTGCCCATAGAGATGAAGGACGCGCTCTTGGAGACGGCTTCCGATTGGCGGTCGAGTTCGAGACGAGAGGAAGTCTTTGTATGCTGCAAGCTGACCGTCTGTAACTTCTTGGCCCAGCCAATGAGCCAGTAACTTTCTCCAGAAAGCTTGGGCTCTTGAGCAATCCCACACGATATGTGTGAGCGTTGTTTTTCCTTCTGGGCAGCGCGTATCCAGCGGACACCTCTGCTCCTCCTGCTGCCCCGCATAGTGGAGATTGAGCTGCTGTGCTGCCAGTCGATAGTTCACCCACACCTGATAGTCGGTTAACAGATTGCAATGGGCCCAGAGTTGCCGAGGAGTCTGACTCTGCAGCCCTCGGACCCATGTATCGGTCTGCCCCATAGCTCTCCACTTTTCCAGCACAGACATTTTGTGCCGGGCTTTACGTCCTTGGAATCGCCGCTTAATTTGCTGCTTGAGTTTCCAAACAACGGCCTTGTTGCGTGTGGTTGTGGGCACTGCCCAGGGGAAGTCATGGATGAGTGGGTTGGCCAGAAACACAACCCCTCCTGAGTTATCTCGCAGTTTCTTCACATCTGAAGCCGCGTTTTCCTGGTCGACTACCACCCATACCAGCCCATTAGCCTGTTGTTGTAGGGTAATGCCCGCTGCGTAGTCCTTAGTCGTCCCGTGGATGGTGTGACGGTCGCGTGGCTCCCAGAGGTACTGGTGGTCGAGCACTGGCGGACGTCGTAGCTGCAGCGGCGGGGGATGTCCGAGCACATCACCAATGTTTAACCGTGGAGAGTTCAGGAGGATCGCAATAAGCCAGTGATCTTGAAAAGGGTTCTCTCTCACCATACGCCAGCAGCAACATTTGTCATCGCTGGATCTTTGGCATGGAAGAATCACGCGTCCTCGAGCCCGAGAAGGCTTACAACACTGAACAATAAGGAAGGCGCACAGGCAGTGTGGCCCAGAGCGGTCGAGGGCAAGGAAGTTATCTTCTTGCTTTAAATGGTTGTTGATTGTTTCGGTTTTGCTTTGAGCCCGTCTAGGGTATCCTCGTCAACGGGTGTTGTTGCTGGAACGGTAGCTGCAACTTCACCGAAGTTGATGCAGCGCTCAACGCCTCTGTTCGCGGAGCCAACCGTAATTTTTACCTGTTAACCCCCTGAGACCGGAGGGGTTTCGGCCCCCCCATCGGCTAAGGTAACGTGTATGTCAGGGGAAGGGATACTATACTGAAATGAGGGTATTTTGGTATCGTGTATGATTGTTTCTGTTGGACAGGCGAACATTACCCCTACGCCTAGGCGAGCGCCTCTTCGCCTAACGTGTACCTCCACTTTATACAAAGCTAAATATCGATAAATATACACCTTATGCGTAGTAAACGGTATGATGTGCCAGCATGCACGTGCGAGAGACATGGTCACCGTGAGCAGAGTCGAGAAACGACTGTGCATAACTGCACCAATAGAACAGATGCAATCAAGTTCAATGTCGTGTTTATGCAGGTATACAAAACCAAAGTGAAAATGGACGGACGCAAAGCCCCGCTCAATCACCCATCACAGCATCCGGAGCGACACGAGCTCGCTTTGGCAGATGCGGGCCGCCTGTCGTGGACTCATCACTCGACGACTGCACACTCCCACCATTGTCCTTCTCCTCGTTCTCGTTCCCACTGCGTGCCGGTGTACGCGCGCGGATCTTGCGCTTCGACGCCTTCTTAGGCAGCAGGGTACCGTTCCGCCAAGCTTTATGCCAGATGTCGAAGCACGACATGGCAGACCCATTGTAGGTGTGCCGCCCCTTCTCGCAGAGAAACACTCGCCATGCCATGGGCTTCTTGGACGCGTTCGGCAGCTTGCACTCGCTGCAATACACGGAAGAATCGCCCCCACGAGCATTGTCAGTGCCTTTGAGCAGCGAGCAGACCTTACACACTCGCGTACGTCGCTTCCGCCCCTGCTGGTTGTTTCCCGGGCGCCATTCGTCGTTCTGTAGGGGCTGGTGCGCTGCTTGAGCCTTGCTACGCTGCCGCGGCTTGGACGGCGTCGCCTGAAAGCGCTCGTTGCTCTGTAGCGCCTCCCAGTCTTCTTCACGGAGCTGACATAGCTCCAAATGGAGTTGCTTCAAGAATTTGACGTGACTAAGCTTCGGGAGATTGCTGGCTGCGCGTCGAGCGTTGAAGACAATGAATGCGTTGATGATGGCGAGATCCACGAGTCCGAGGAACAGGGACTTGTAGTACTTCTTGTACTTGATGCACAACTGCAACGAATACCTGCAACATGTGGCATACACGATTAGATACCATCATAACCTGTATATACACGATACTCAACTTCACCTTTGTAGACGCAATTGGTCGTGCACGTCCACACCGCCCATGTAGGTCTGATAGTCCTTGACGATGCGCGGGCATGCCACTTCGCGCTGCTCGCCAGTCATCTTGTCACGGCGTACGATCCGGTCCATGGCAACACTTCCGCCAGTACTCAACATGTGCACGGCTCGGGTGTCCCACCAACGCAAAACCCTCATGCCAGGAATGTGCAACGCGTCGGAGACGATGTATGTGCCTCTCTCAATACTGGCTGGGCGATTCTTCGGTATTTTCGGCGGCTTCTTTTTGTCGCCCTTCTTCTTCTTCGGGATCAGCTTCGTGCTCAGCCCCAGACGATCTGTGCGGACGGTGCCAAGTGAGTAGAACCCCATCGTGAGCAGCTGCATCGAGAGAGGAACCGCGGAGTAAAACCTATCCGTGACGACAAGACGCATCGCTCCATCCGCAGGAGGTGAAGGGCCAAATACTTCTCGCAAGTTGCGCACGACCGCGGCTGGGCCGGACTTGTAGTCTGTGGAGCTGGAGCCACCATTAGTCTCCTTTTTTCCACAATACACCTCAAACCTGTATCGTACAACAATAGTAAGATGTTAGTCTGTAGGATACACGATAAGATATCTTAGGCGCCAAAAAAAACACGGGCGCGCTTGAGGCACGCCCATTACCTACCGGATACAGTACGCCGACTTCGAGCAACAAAGCATGAAAAGCTTCGTCCCCCATTTGTGGGGTTTATCCTTCATGTAAACCCTCATTCGGTTGAACGTAGATCGCGATGGCAACATAGCTTCGTCAAAAGCCATGACCGCAGGAGGAACGAAGCCGGCAATGAAACGGTCTTGAAGTGCATCGATGACCGGGCGTAGCTTCCACGCTCTGTCGCTCGCCGCACGTACGTTGCTGTTGCTGCTGAAGTGAAGGTTTCGCGACAGATGCATGAATCTATCGCGAGCCATGAACTGACCAAAGCATCCGCGAGGTATTGCGCCTTCATCCGTCGTCCGCCAATGGTGCACCAGCTTCTCCTTGTTAGGCACGATCGATCTCGCAATAAGAAGCCCAATAAAGACACACAATTCGCGTGGAGTAATGTCCGGGTACTTTTCCAATTCACTTCGTAACTGCTCTTTCGTCCTTGGCTTGAACTCAGGGTGTTTCAGCTGTCGAGCGACTTGCTTGGCGTGTTGCCCCTCCACCCTCTCATCCATGTTCTCTTTGAAGTAATCGTTGGACTCTGAAGCGATATCCTCCCAGAGGTCCGGCTGCAGGAAGTAGAAGAACGCACCAGACGGAGTCTCAGCCGCATCCAGTGCCTTGGCAGTCGGCCCCGACTCTCCTGAGTACAGGTTAGGATAGTCTTGGTTCAGCGAGTTGGCTGGGCGATCCTCGTAGGGTTGCATCAAGTAGTCGTACGGCGTTGACGTGGAGAGGTCAGACCAGCACTTCTCTCCCATGTCTCGCAGCAGCTCGTCGGACACGGACCCCGACAGAATATTCTCCATTCCACCAACAGCTGCAATAAGCTTCTCATCAAACCGAAGCTCCGGCGGCATGGGCAGTTGTACGTCGAGCTCAGTCAAGTCATCTTCAGGTACGTCGCCCTCGTCATCTCCGTCATCGTTCTCTGCGTCGGACTCGAACGCTACGTAGGCTTGTGGGTCTTCAGACTCATCGACGAGATTAGCATCTGCAAAAACGGTAAAAGTTGTACATACATGTTAGATACATTCGCAATCGTGTATGGGCACTGTTCACTAACCTCCAGTCGCAGCATCGGCCTCTCCATCGCCTATGGCCTCCTCTGCTACGTCTACTACTGATGTAGTATCGCCATGGTCTGGGGCGTCAGTGTCATCGTCCGGGTGGTAGGACGACTCGCTTCCGTCATCGGCATCTGCAAAATCAGGAATGAGGTTGCGTTGTTTTTCCGGTGATGGTTCTACAACAGTAAATACGCGATTAGATCATGAGTTGCATACGCTAGCATATACATCACACATGTCCGAACCTTTCGGAGAATCGGCTTCACGAGCTGCTGCCAACGTCGTCGGCTTCGGAGTCGCAGCTGGTGGCGTCGTCGGCTTCGAGGCTGCTGCTGGTGGTGTCGGCACCGTTGGCGCCGTCCGCTTCGGAGGCGCTGCTGGGGGCGTCGGCACCGTTGGAGTTGCTGCTGGGGGCGTCGGCGCCGTTGGAGTTGCTGCATGTCCACGAAATCCATGAAATACACGATTAGATACCATCCAAACTTGTACGGGACAGCGTGCGAGCAGATTACCGTCTGTAGAGTTGGGTTGGCTGCTTGTCAGACGTTGCACCGCGCTTCGGCGTCTTGCGGTGTTTGCAGAGCCCTCTCGCCTCGCTTTCTTGTTTGCCTGTAGTGCAGCTAGTGGTGGAATAACGTTAGAATGAGTGCATGACCGACAATTCGCGACATAATGGCATACCGATGTCAAGCTTGTCCAAATACTTCATGAGCTCTTCTTCGCCAACAAAGTAGTCCTCGCCGAGCATGTCCTTCTTCGTCTTCCCGGGCTTCAAGTAGGTAAAGTCGACCGATAAGCCGGCCGGCTTTCTGGAGTGCCAGCCGGCCTTCTTCAGCTCTCGCCATCTAGCCTGGAACGCCATTCCTGGCGACGGCGTGGGTTCTGGGCCCTCGGCGGTGAATCTTTGAATGAAAGAAAAATCAATGGCGACCTGTCGTTCGCCCTTCATAGTACATATGCAATATGCAAGTTTGATCGGCAGTGCGCTTTCTCGTGCATTTTTTGCCTTTCTCAATGTATCATTTATGTCGATTCCCGCGGGAGCCTTGGATACATCGCCTACCCCTCGTTGACTTGAAATTTGTAGCGACCAATACAAAAACCAAGTATAGAAAAGCTTAACGTGTACGGTCCACGTTAAGGATTTGCGCGTAACATGTACGGTCCAGGCTCCCGGGTTCAAGGGGTTAACCTGGACATTTCGCTTGAGTTCAATCAATGTTTGACATTGGGAGGTAATAAAGTAATTTAGGTATCTCAAATACCTTGCCGATCGATAACTTTACTTTTCTCGAGATAGAATTTTAGTTCTGCTGATCATGGTTTTACTAACTGCACGACTCGGAGTGCACCTCCACGTCCTTCAGCTGCATCTGCTGGCGGCATTTTGAGCATCGCACCATGACAACTGTCGGTCGAGAGCTCCGAAGAGTGACTTTGGGCGACATTTGAGGAGATTCCGTTTCCGGGCGAACGGTGTGGTGCACTACCGCTTGTAAGATGTGCCAGTCGACGCGAACAACGTCCACCATTCGGGAGCTCCACGGGATCATGGGCTGGTTCTTCTTGCTCGAGTCGTAAAACCCCACCACTTGTGCTACTGTCGATTGTTCCTCTTCTTCTTCTTCGAGTTCGTGAAACGGGACAGCATTGCAGCGCTGGGCGATCTCCTCTCTTAGCCACTCGAAAGTCGAGTTCTCTGTGAAGTAGACGCGTAGCCGAAGAAGGTTGGGTGTGACCGACTTTTCGGCTGTGACTGCATGCAACTCAACGAAGCAGTACCGAGACCGCTCGATACTGCTTTTGCCCACGGGACGCAGCAGCGCATACTGACCAACTTGGTGCGACGTTGGCGTCAATGCTGCTGAAAGTGCCTTCCAAAGGTCGACGACGTTCCTGTCTTGGATATCACTCGCTTTCCGAGGCGACAGAGCAAGCCCGAGTCGGTGGATGTTGCTGTGCAGCTGCATTTTCCCGGCCACGTCCAGAGCGTTAGTCGGCATCAGCCGCGCGGCTTCCATCAGCAACAATCTCGCAGTGGGGAGTCGTTGCGTACCCAGGCGATGCAAGTCTCCGCAGCATGCTAGAGACAACGCCAGCTGAAGGCGCAGCGAATGCTCACGCGAGATTTTGATGGCATGCTCCAGTTGTGACAGCGCCAGATTCGTTGAGCCAACCGGAGTGGCCATCAGCGCTCGCTGCAGGTTGATATATCCGCTGACTAACCACGTGAGCGCGTACAAATCCGGCTCATCCAGCACACGCGCCAACTCCATAGCTGTGCCCAGCAGGAAGTGGCAATACGGGTTGCCCAATTCAACCTCGCTGGACAACTGTAAGGCCAGCTGAACTCGCGTCTCGATCGCTTTACGAAGAGCTTCCCGTCGGAACTCAAAACTCAGAAATGGCTGGCCGGATTTGGTGTACGCAGTCGACAGACCCCCAGTGGTGACTGCCTCATGCTCCGTCTCGCCATACAACGCAACGTCGAGATCCTCCGCGTCGATCTCGAGAGCAAGCATCACCGCCAAGCGAGACGCCGCTCGCTGGAACTCAAACACCATGCGGGGGGATACCTGCTCCCACGAGGGCTCTGCTGGATCCTTTGGTGATACGTCGCTGGGCTTCTCGCTCTGGTTGTCGGGCTTCGCCAAGTCAGTATAATCCAGATCGAGCGTGATATGTGGAGCTGACGCCGCCATCAGTGCGTCCAAGAACGCGCCTCGACCCAAATTGTGCTCGAACTCGATCCACAGTTTGCTGCCGTCCTTCACGACGACCACCAGATCCTTCGTCCGAGCTGCCAGGCCATTGTTCTGTCCCGATGTGTTCACTGTTCTGAACGTGAGCTGTACCTGCCCGATATCGGAATACTCGATCGCGGCCCACTGCTCGTAGTCGTCGTACAAATGCACGTGCGGACACTGGAATTCACTCGCGAGTCGCTGCTGGCTGCTGCACTCCAGTGTGAGCTCTGCTGGGGACATGCAGACACAGGCGCGAGTGCGTTGCTGTCTCCTTCGAAGAGCGAAGAGGTGGCGATCTCCCAATGCGAGCAGTAGGTCCTTGTCCGTTCTGTATGGAGCCTTCTTGTTCCGCTTGAAGCAGCTCTTGCTGAACTCCTCGTCCTCGGTCCATTCGTCTTCTTCGACGTACACGCGCGCCAAGACGCCGTAGTGGCAAACGCTTGGGTTTGTCATGGATCAACAACCAAAGCCTCGAGAAATGCGTCAAAGGCCACAAGGCCACAGAGAGAGACAAGGCAGTCCAGCAACGATCATCCCGAAATAGGAGGCCATGCGATGTGTTGGTGGTGGCAACGATTTTCCAGGCAGTACCGTATCTTCATTCTACCCTACAGACTGTGAATGTAGAGAATGAATGATTTTCATCAGGATAACGATGGGCGCGAAAACTACACACAATGATAGTGCACTTTCACATTCCGATAGTATCATGCTCAGTCTACTTCCTCGCGGTTTATTTTGTACTACTTACAGTAGTATGACATCCTCTCGTTCTGATGTCGATCCTAAGAGCAAGGAGGAGCGTCCTGTGCTCTACGATCACTGCCAATTCCCACTAGACAATTTGCACCGCAACACAAACAACCATCAACCTCGTGTCTAAAAGCCGATACAACAGTTCGAGATGGCATCACGGCAAGAGCCGAAAGCTCCGACGAAGGGTTGTGCCAAGATGGCTGCACCAAAGATAAAACGTGGAGCAGCACCTACTCGGGACCTTTTTTCGACTGGTAGCTTTGACCTGAGTGAGTTGAAGGTCGAGAAGGTCGGGAGGGCCCTAGAGCTCAACAGTGCCAACCGCGACATGTTCATCAAGTACTACAACTTCTTCGCCGCTCACAACACCGATTTATACAAAGAGATCGAGGCAAAGTACAGCCTCAAGCGAGATGGCATGACTGCCTGGATTGCTGCAACGATGGGCTCCGATGTTCTATCGTGCGTCAACTACAAGCCGAACGGCAAGAAAGAAGACAAGGGGAAAATCCTCGACGTGTTGGTCGTGGCCACCGCGCTGAGCGTCAGCGATGAGGACATTCTCTCTCTCAAGTACCAACTTGGTGAACTGGATGGTTATGTCACGAATCGCTACCGCCCGTACGCTCTGCGTTCGAAGAAGCAACAGGAGAGACGTGACAACAGCGACTCGCCTTATCTGGATGAGAAGCAGGTTGCGCACACGCTCGGCCTTGGACTCGTCCGAGCGCTGGTAGACGAGTTGCCCCCTGAACATCGAGTTGGCGATCAACATCTAAAGGAAATACTGAACCGAGACAGCAACATGCGCCTTGTACTGGTCGGCACGAACCAAAAGCTGCACAAGAGGGTCGACAACATCCTGAAGTCCCCAGTCACTCCAGGTGAATCGTACGCTTGGACGGCAGAAGAACGCAGTCGCCTGAGGCAGATCGCCAAGCAGGTTCAGTCGGATCAGTTCCAGCAGTCCATGATCGACGTCAGGGGCGATCACCTGTACGATGCCATACGAACTCGTCTAAAGCAGGCTGACCCAACCGTCTGGAAGGATGAGACAGACAAGGTTGCTTTGCGGCGCGCGAATATACTGAGCCGGGATAGATACGCAGCTCAAGTCAAACCGAAAAAGCTCGCGGAGCGCAGGAAGGAGCTGCATCTGAAGGGAGATAACACGCCCGATCTACGGTTCAAAGAGAACAGGGAGCTTCGGGCGGATGCCGACAGCAGGAAGGAAAGCTCTCCACCGCCAGCCCCCGTAGTTGCCACGCCCCGAAGAGCTCGTGGCTCGAAGACTACACCAAAGCAGCCTGATAGTCGAGAGGCACCGAAGGACTCCATCTCAAGCGAGAACAAGGCCAAGTCAAACACAAGCAGCTCTCAATCGAGCTCAGCCCCAGCACGCCTCAAAGCTGATGGAACGCCGGACCTGCGCTTTCGCTCCAACAAGACGCAGGCGGCCGACGCAGTCAGCTCTTCGACTACGAACCCTGATAGTAGTGAACGCGTGATTCTGACGGGCCCTCGCGGTGGCAAATACTACATCGACGCCAAAGGCAAGAAGAGGTACATCTAGAAAACTAGCACAGACAGTTCTCCGACATCGTAAGGAGCTAACGTGCATTTTAATGTACAAAGCAAACCCATTGCATTCGCCTAGACAAGGATCACCTTTTGTGCGTTGTGATCTCGGTCATGTACAGTATAATAGCTCGGCGTCTGAGGCAATGTGTTAGATAGTCTCCGGCGGGTGAACCTACGGATTTCCAGTTCCGAATTCCGATTTGGGATCAGCGTGAACATCGCCAAGAGCTCGAGTTCGCCAGGCACTGCTGGTTTCCGGCAGGATGGCCGACAAGATTCTGAGCGGCGGCCACCATGGCCGCGGCAGCCGCGACGGCTCTATCCAGCAGGCACGGGTGAGCACAAAAGAAACTCGAATCTAATGTATTGTATGCATTCCGATGCACGACGTGACATCCATTCGAGTCAGACGAACGTCGCCGTAATGGAGATGGATGGCCCAAAACCTCGACGCAGGAGGGGCACCCATACGCCGGCTTTAACAGCCACTTCCAGCGCGAGGGCTGTACATGGCTCCAAGCATTTCCGAAGCGCTATGGCTTCATGACCGTCGCGCTTCATGGCCTCACGTCGCCACGAAAGAGTTGTGCGTGTACGAACGGCCGGCCACTTGCTCGCCAGTTGTGGCACCAAAAGCTGGTGCCGCATCGTTCGGAGACCACGCCTGCGAGCGACTGGTTGCTCGGCGATTGTGGGGTCCTCGAAAGCGTGTGGCGGGGTAACGTTGTGCGATGTCAAGCCAGCTGGAGCAGCATGGTCAGCAGCAACTTGGCATGCGGATAGGCTCCGGGAGGGCTGCGATAAGACGCTCAACAGGTGGCAACAGTCCACCGTAGCGTGCTCTCGCTGGGTCAGACCGCCATTCGCCATTCGCCACTAGGTCGGGCAGTCGCCACATTATAATGAAGGTGATCGCCGACGACGACGAGGCCTTCTCGGGCATCCGGCCGTCCTTGCATCGTCGCCACACTCTGGGTGGCAACTCGTCGGTGGCCTCGGACTCGGCGCACGCTCCGATCGTGTGGAGACCGGTGATGCCGATGGGGCGTCGGTCAACGCTGGTGCCGTCGCCATCGGACGAGGACGATGGTGGGGATATGCGAGCGACTATCGATGGCTCGATGCGGACGAAAAGGTCCATTAGCGACGTCACCAGCCACAGCCGCCGCCCCGGGGACAAGGCCAACTTCGCCCTGCACGACGTGGACGCCTTCAGTGTGGAGCGAGCCAAGGTGATTCGACGTATCAGCGAGGAGCGCTACGCCCGCTTCCTCAACTTCTTCAAGGGCAACGAAGTGGAGCTGGCGACGGAGATTCAGGCGAGGAGCGCCTTCTCTCGGGAGCAGCTGGACGCCTGGGTGAACTACATCGTGAGCCCCAAGGTGCTGCGCTGCATCGTCCGTAGTAAAGACAATCAGCAGGAACTCCTGGACCTGCTGATGGTGTCTGCCGCGATCTCAAAGTATGGCGAGAGTGAATTGATGGCCAAGGACAGGAGGGGCGACCTGAGTGCCCAGCAGAAAATAAAGCTTCACCCTTACGATGAGTACCCAAGTAGCAACGAGGAACCACCTGCACAGGCTAACAGCAAGGGCGCGGTCGCTATGGAGTTCGTGATACGAGTCAACGCGCGGTTGCCGGAGGACAGGCGTGTCAGCGGCGGGGTGCTTCGTCAGATTTTGGCCTATGCCAGCACCATGCAGCTCAGCAACGAGACGAACGAGCAAGGTGACGACAAGAGTCTCAATAGAGAGGAGGAGCGACCGAGGCAGATCGTCATTCGCGTTCAGTCGGAATGGTTCCAGGACGCCATGATCAAGGCAAACGGACGATATCTCTATGATGCCATCCGACAGATCCTCTGCAACGTGGACGAAGCGTTGTGGGATGCGTCCAAGGACAAACTTGAGCTCCAGCGCGCCCCGAAGAGTGATCGACTAGGGGCTGAGGTCCTGCAGATTGAGCGGAAATCTGCGTCTGAAGTTCAGATCCGACCCAGAACGCCCCCGCCGCCGCCTCCTAGCGGACTAAGACAAAGAAGAATGCCTCCCCCGCCACGTCCAGACGAGCCGACGAGAGATGTCTCGATGATGAAAGAGGTTCCTCCTGTTCCGACGGCGATCAGCACCCCAGCCAAGGTCACGCGCTACACTCGGTCCTCGTCCATGCCTGTCCAAGAGATCCAAGAACATGAAAGCTCGCCAATTGTCGGAACAGTCAAAATGCGGCGTAAACTGCAGCCGCTCGGTGCCGTCCCACGTCCCCGTGCACTTCCGCCCAGGCGTCCTCGAGGCAAAACCCACGACGTTATTGCCCACGCGCCAACCGCGTTCGTCATCAAGGCCCAAGAGCTCGAGTAAGCAGTATTTGTGTCATATGTGTCACCTATTCGCCTTGAAAGCATGGCGAACAACGAGTACAATAACCACCCAGAACCTCAGGCTGCCTAGGCCTGGTAAACAACAGCTCACGAGAGAAGCAACACCAATTAATATAGTGCACTCTGTGTTCGACTCGTATCTCGACCAAATTCGCAGTGACGTAAGAAGCTTCTGGTGGCGAGACAAATGGTAGGAACTCTCACGAATTGATTGCATTGCTCTGCCCACAAAATCAACTCGGCTTCCCTCTCGTTCGTACCTCACTGCTCAAATCTTCCTCTTCTCACACGTGAAAGATCTTCACTCAATGCGTCAAGCGCTCGAGCTACAGCTGATCTGGTGTGATCGGATGCTTCAGTGGTATGATGGACTTCTTGTGGACGTCTCGAGGTAGCGCCTTCCTCATATCTACATCAACCGAAAATAAAAACAATGAGAAAGGATACGAAGCAACTTCATGGGTGGGTACTAGGTGGGCATACCGAATGCGTCTTCGCCGTCGTCTGCACTTGAGTAATAACCGAGCACACGTCTATAGACCGAGTAGCCGAACTTCTCGTACATCCCGATGGCCAGCGAGTTGGAGACACGCACGAACAGGTCCACGAAGTAGCCGTCGTAGAGCTCCACCGACACGTTCTCCAGGTAGTCCATGAGCTTTTTGGCCAGTCCGAGCCGGCGGAACTCCGGGGCGACCGTCACCGCCGTCACGTGTCCGTGCCAGTTGGTGCCTTGGCCCTCAGCCTTGCCCATGACTGCAGCAGATGGAGCACAGCCACGAAAGATATAGTTTAGAGGTCAACACTGGGCCAATCCGAGCCGGAAGAGGCTAAAAAGAAGCAGCTTCAAGGGGAGCAACGCACTGTAGCCCATGATGGTGTTGTTGGGGTCCTCCTGCACCAGGAAGTAGTCGGGCCACTTGGCCAGGTACTGCAGGTAGAACGACATGTTGTACTGGGGGGCGACAAACGGGCAGAACTCGGTCAATACTGGCGCTACGGGGGAGCACGAAGCGTGACAGCATAGCACGAAGACTCACCGTCTCCGTCAGTACGTCCAGGTTGACGTTGTTGAAGCGGAACAGGTCGTCGCAGCAGAACTTGCGCGTGGACGTCATCCTTGGCCCTCGTCTCGATTGGATTGGCGTAAATGACCGAGCGCGGGGTACCCTAGTTACTGTATGGTAACCGTATGTAACCTCGGGGTACGTACGCCTACGACAAAATGTGGGACGACGGCGTGGAAGTGCGCGTGTCCAATATCCCGGGGGCGGGCAAGGGGTTATTCGCTACGAGGCTTCATGCTGAAGGTTCTACCGTCTGCATCTACACGGGGGTAGTGCTGCCCAACCAGCAGGCCTGGAAACTACCGGACAAGTCCTACCTGATGAGGCTGGGCGACGGCAAGTACGTTGACGCGCTCAACTGTCCCGAGGTGCTGGCCCGGTACATCAACGACTGCAGAGGACACCGCGGGGGCTTCAATGTGCGCTTCGATAAGCGTCCACAAGACGACAGAGCTGATGTCGTGGCTCTGAGAGATATTCAGCCCGGGGAGGAGCTCTACGTCGACTACGGCCGACTCTACTGGCTCGCCTATAACATGATGCACAAGGACAACCCCGTGCGGTAGAACAGCAGTAGCTTAGAGTGAATGCAAGGGCGTTCAATTGATGAAATTCAAGTTAGTATTCGCGCAGAGATGCAGAGATGGCGGCTGCCACGTCTTCTTCGCTCGCGCTGCGGGGCTTGGTGGGCGTGCCGTCCTGGTGCCCCGTGCTGTTCATGCTGCTCGACACCGACAGCTTGGCGCTCTATGCAGGCAAAAGCAAGCGTGAGTAGTAGTTTGTGGCAGGTGAAGCAAAGAGCAAGCTTACCTGTCGAGCGAGCTCATCGTCCGAGTCGTCCCTCTCGCTCGCAGCCGCCGCCTTCTCCTCTTCCTTTGCCTTGCGCATGGCAGCGATCTCGGCCTCGGCAATCTCGAGGAAGATCCGCTCGCGGTTGAAGTCGTAGTCGAACACGTCCTGCAACAAGATAATAGCAGCAGCTTTTAGTGTGAATAGGATTGGTTTTCCACTCCATCCTTACGTACCCGTTGCAGCAGGTTCTCGTTGAGCGAGGGCATCACGGGCGCCGTCGTGAACGTCGTGTTAAGTGTGATCTTGGTGTGCTGCAGCGTCAAGAAGGGATACTCGGTAAGTTTCAGCACTGTCGGATAAGTTTTTCTATGTTGGCAAGTGGCAGCAACCTTCAGGATGGCTGCTTGGCCGCTGGAGTGCACGGGCGATGACGCCATGTTGCGGATACTTTACGTGGCTTCTCCGCTTCGGAACTGCGCTGACCTGGGCCTATAACAGGGTGTTATTAACAGCAGTACAATATATTCACAAGGACAACGTGAGTATCGTGACGCAGGCATGGCACTCGCAGCACTTGGCGTACAAGGACACCCACGGAGCCCCCTTCCTCTGTCGCACTTCTCTCGGCTGGAACTTGCAGAATCAGAGCGGAAGTCTGAGTGTACCGTTGTTTTATTACCGCTGATCTGTATGCCCCTGTGAGTTTCGACTGATCGATATTCTCAGGTACTGTAGCATTTAATATTAACCTGAGGCTGGTTGACCTATGACCCGCAGCAAGAGCGTCTCCACGCCTTCTCTATCTAAACGCGAAGAAGAACTCTACAGTCCACTCATCATCAGCGCCGCTGGCAATGCTCCGCTCTTTTGTTCAGCACCGCTTGATGCCTTTTAGGTCGAGCTTGTCTGTGACCTTACCGCTCTTCCAGGGCCAGCCAGTGCCCACTCGCCCCTTCACGTCGTCCTTGCCATCTTCACCGTCCGACGGCGAGTCCATCCACGTGTCCTTTGCCTCCATCGGAGCCGCTGCAGCCTGTGCCTGCTTCGAAGCGGCCCAGTCGCCCTTCTTCCAGTCGCGCTTGCTCTCGGCGATGCGCTGCTGCGCCACCGCCGTGTCCACCAGGTCGCTCACCATCTTGAGCTGGTCGCGCGCCTGCCGCAGCAACAGACCCACGCGGCGCTCGTCCTCCTCGTTGCGGTAGGCGTCGAAGCCCGCGCGCACCTGGCGCCGCACGTCCTGCCGCACATCGTCGGCCAGCGGCTTCGTGGTCCGCAGGAATTCGCGGTACTGGTTCAGCACCGCCGTGCGGTTCAGGAAGTACTGCAGCGACTTGACCTCGGCCCCCAGCGCTCGCCTCGTGACGCCCATGACCGCCGCAGCCCCGCACCTCCGAAAAGTTGCAAACTGGAAAATGGTGTGTCGAATGTAAAAAGTCAAAACTACGTGTATTTTACCCACAATCAACAAGTTGAAGTGAATGGTAAAGCCAAGTTACTATGCGGTGATCACGCGGACACCAGCACTGGAGACTCGCTCAGCCGACAGGATGTCTGGCTGCGTGATGAACATCATGTTGCGCGGCACCTTCATGGACCGCGACAGCCACTCGATCATCGCAGGACCGAACTCGCCGCGCACCGACACGAAGTCCACGCGGATCTTCGGGTACATGCTGTCGAACAGCGCCGCCATCTCGCGGAACGAGGCGAGGACCGGAGCGTCTGCCTCTTCGTCCGAGAACACGTGAACAATGCGCAGCGTGTGGGTCTGCTCGTTACGACGCACGTAGATGATGGCCTTGTTGATGATCGTGAGGTCCGGCACCTTGCAGAAGAAGACGATGGGGGCGTCGCGGATGCTGACGATGGTTCGGGCGATAGTGCGGCCACCACGCGCACCAGTGTGCTCAATCTCCGACGAGTTACTGGGGGCGAGGCCAACTGCAGCAGCCTTGCCATAGCGAGAGGAGCCATCTTCTTGAGCATCGCGAGCATGTAGCCCAGGATCGTCACTCGCTCGAACATGATGAACATGCCGAACATCACGACGATGAAGTAGATGGCGAAGTACATCAGCGCCGTTGGGTCGCCCAGCAAGTTGGCGAAGATTCCCACCACGATCAGCACGAAACCCACGACCACCACGGTCCACGACGCATGAATATCACGTGGGATCTCCGAGCGCTTGCCCTTCAGCAGCATACAGGCGCACGAGAACAATGCCATCAATCCCAGGAACGCGTACGTGTAGACTCCGTTCACAGTAGTGGAGTCGGCGTTCAGGATCAGAACGAGGCTTGCCGAGAGGACAAAGTAGAGTACAATGATGTTGTGGCTCGTTCCACGCAGCTTGTTCTTCTTGGCCAAGAAGGCAGGCAGCACGCGGTCATTCGACAGACGCTCAACCAGTCCAACAATTCCGACGTAGGAGGTAAGCACGGCACCGCTGAGCACGATGAAGGCGTCGACGGAAGCCCATGTCTCGAACCAGCTTCCCACTGCCACCCGAGCGACCTTCGCGAGTAGAGCATCACTGCTAGCGTAAATACCGTCGTCGCCGTCAAGTGGCAGAACCGCAAGGATACCAACGCCCAGCCCCAGGTTGAAAAACGTGACGAGTGCCCACATGTTGCGCAGCGTCTTACGGAACACACCCGGCTGCTGCTCCTCGACGTAGTTGGACGACGACTCAAAGCCGGTGATACCGAGCATGGACGCACCGAAGCCGAAGAAAATGGACGTGAAAACGTTGCCGTCCAGCATGGAGCCCGCGAAGTCCACCTCCGGCAGCTCGGTCTTCATGTTGTCGCTGAAAATGTGTGTGTTCTGGACGCCGTAGATGATGCACGACACGAATAGGATCGACAGTACCAGAATGTGGTGCAGGAAGATAAACACAGCCACTCGAGAACTCTCGGAGATGCCAATGAAAGCCAACACGGCGAACGCCCCGAGCAGGACGATAATCGAAGTGACGATCGGGATGTCGATCTGAGTGTTCAGGTATTTGACACCCGACGTGGCCGACACCACACCCGTGGCCACGTACGATAAGATACTCAGACACGCAGCCACGGCCGCCGTGCGCTTGGACGTCGTGTTTGTTATGAATCGCCTCCGGTTGCAGCCGTTGGCGCACACGGTGGTGCGTTGGTGCACTGGAGGGGGCGTCGCAGGAGCGACGGTGCGGACACGGTCCCTGGAAGAAGCCGAAGGAAGGAGATACAAGGTCCTGGGAAGAGGACAGCAGGAGACAGGAGTTGAAGTGCAACGAGTGGTTGGGAGCGCTGGAGCCGCTGCCCAGTGTGCATGTGTAGCAGTAGGAGTAGGAGCTCAGTCTAATATCTACCAAGTGCGTGTCAAGTCGTGCGGGTGTTCGCCTCCTCAGTCTTCCTCGAGGTCGTGACCTCACTGCGTGGAGCGGACCGACCCAGATCGTAACAGGGTTATAGAGCCCAAGGTCAGCAAGTGGCCGAACGCGTGGATTGAAGACTCCGACCACTGTCCGATCAGCTCGTAGCTGGTGACCGAGTGGGGTAGCGTGCTGTCCGATCAGCGGGAGCTGGTGACCGAGCGCGTATTGCCGCTGTCCGATCAGCCGGTGGTTGGTGACCAAGCGGAGAAGTTCCCGCCGTCCGACCAGCCGTCGCCTGAGGACCGAGCGGAGAAGAAGCACTGTCCGATCAGCTTGTAGCTGGTGACCGAGTGTGACCTCGACTCACTGTCCGATCAGCCGCTGGCTGGTGACCGAGTGCTGGTGGGGAGGGGCCAAGGTGTGGCTCAGAGCGTGATCATGTCGGACAAGGTGGAGATCAACAAGCACGGGCGACCGGTGGGTTGGCACGGGCAGTCGTGGAGTCTACTACAAGGGCATGATGATGATCGCGTTCGAGGAGAAGGACGTGCTGGACTTCGCGACGGGCAAGAAAACGCTCGCGGACGCGAAGGACCAGGCGGAGTTTGACGGAGTTCAAGTGAAGATTAAGTCGATCATCATGGCGTCGCTGTCCATGGAATTGGGGCAGCAGGTGATGATGAACAAGACCGGCACCGAGATGTGGAAGTATCTCGAGGACTACTACGAGGGCAAGACGAATGCGGCCACGCGGGCAAACCAGAAGATTATTCTGTTCAACCGCTTGCAGACGGCGAAGTGCAAGGCGGGTGAGGACGTCGGCCAGCACGTGGACAAGATGTTCACGATCAAGGCGCAGTTGGAGGCGCTGAATGCGGGCGTGCGAGGGCCGATCTTCACGCAGATGCTGGTGCAGTCGTTGCCGAAAGACGAGCGCTTCGACCGCCTCAAGGGCATGATGGAGAGCGGGTCGAAGAAGATGGACTCGCCGGAGAAAGCGAGGGACCAGATTCTCCGCATGGAGAGTTACAACAAGAAGGATCGTGTGCTGGGTGCAGACGGCCAAGGTGCGAGTGGTGGTGGTAACCTGCTAGGAGCGCATGGAGCGACTCGAGCGGCGGATTGGAAGCAGGGGACTTGCTTCAATTGCCACCAGACTGGCCACCGCTTCAGCGAGTGTCCGAGCATGGGCACGGACAGGGACGTGGACGTGGACGTCAAGGACAAGGGCAAGGACGTCAACGAAATCAAGGCGAGCGCGGAGTGAGAGGTTCCGGCGCAGTGCGTCGGAGGGGGCGTGTTATGAATCGCCTCCGGTTGCAGCCGTTGGCGCACACGGTGGTGCGTTGGTGCACTGGAGGGGGCGTCGCAGGAGCGACGGTGCGGACACGGTCCTGGAAGAAGCCGAAGGAAGGAGATACAAGGTCCTGGGAAGAGGACAGCAGGAGACAGGAGTTGAAGTGCAACGAGTGGTTGGGAGCGCTGGAGCCGCTGCCCAGTGTGCATGTGTAGCAGTAGGAGTAGGAGCTCAGTCTAATATCTACCAAGTGCGTGTCAAGTCGTGCGGGTGTTCGCCTCCTCAGTCTTCCTCGAGGTCGTGACCTCACTGCGTGGAGCGGACCGACCCAGATCGTAACAGTGTTCAACAGGGCGTTGTAGGTACCTCCGTTCATGGGGATGGCCGTCACCACCTCCTCGTAGATGAAGCGGAAGAAGAAGAGAACCATCGACACCATGAGCAGAGGAATGGGCATGAGCTTTCCGCACTTGGACGTCACGGACGATGCCGAATACAGCACACTGGACAGGATGTCGTTTCCGCAGATGGCGGTGGCTGGGAGCTCGCCCAGGAGCTTCCGTGGTTGCTCCATTTCATCTTGAATTGCCGCCAACTCCGCATCAGGCACCTTCACATGTTCGGACGAGCCCGAGCCTGGGAACTGCCACGTCGGACCTCTAGGCGCTCCTTCCACAATCTCAATCTCGATCTTACGGCGGCGCAGATTCACGGCCCGTGAGCTGGTGCCGGAGCTGGGGATGCGCGGCGAGGCCACCTCCATGTAGGCCGTGGTTGGAACCTGAAGCCCAGCGCTTGAAACCATTGCGATGGAGGGGCTTGGACTTTCGGCTGGAAGAGGACGGCTTGGCTCGGACGCGACGAAAATCGAAATGGGAACGCTCTGAAAGTGTGTTGAAGACGTGTGCGGCTCGATTAACCGGTCATTGATTAAAAACGTGTTGGCGTGTGGCAAAAAAAATATGTCGCCTCTCCTAGTCGTGATCGAGTCTGCACCTTGAGCCGTGTCATTCCTCCCGATATTTCAAAGCATCTTCGGCTTTGATGTGAGCAGTTTAACGGATCCTTTGCAACATGGGCTAATGCCATCCTGCCACAGGATCGTCTTTACTTGCCCGAAATATGTGTAAAATTGATCCCGAAAACTCTAAATGCGAGTGTACTTAAGTACACGCACTTTGGTTAATAATTCGAATTGGCACTTTTTTTAGGGTTTGTTTTCGACTGCATGGCAGCGCAGTATCATCACGGCAAGCTTTGGAATCGACTTCAACAACGAGGACATTTGAGCACTTCTGCTTAACTTATCGACGGCGTCCGAGGAATATTATAGCAAATGAGTAAACTGCAAGTACGTTGGAGCCCCAAACTGGGCACTCGTGCAACAGATATCTTTCCACACACTTTCCTCACCGCCTGGCCGTCAAAGGTGAAGAGCGCGGCGGCGGCAGTTGCTTCCGCTCGGACGCGCGCGGCAAGCTGGCGCTGCGGGCATGCTCGGCTCCTGGATGGGCGAGGACAAGAGATGCCCACGTCGCCTCGCCTTCTACCGCCTCACTGACTGCTGCTCTGTATGCCGCGGAGAGCATACCCGCCCCACGGACACACCAGTAGACGACATGGGTTCGGCCAATCCCATTTGACACCGTTGCCGAAAAAGAGGCGTCTGGTTGCCGGAAAAGGGGCGTCCACTGCCTCGTCACATGAGGAAAAAATCCAGAGCCCCGCGCCAAAGTGATTGCAGCCCCGGCCCAGCTGGGTCTGCGGCTCACCCACGCCGCGTCCAGCAATCGCTGCGTTGGGGCGAGCGAGCAATTGCCAGCGCCCTGCCCTGACCAGGACAGGCAGACCTCGCGGTGCAACTCGACTTCGCACTGGATCCAGCGAGTTGCTCCAGCTCTGCGCTGGCGGATCCGGTGGATCGGCCAACAACCGTCTCCGCAGAACACGAGTCCGGCAGGGCTTCCGTTGTCGTTAGGCCGGCAAGTCTGGCCAACCTCGATGAAAAAATTGCTGGCGGATTTGCCCCTGCGCTGGCTGGTTGGGCCAACCGTTGGCTGGGAGAGGTGTTGCATCTCAAGTTGAAGTTGTCTGTGACTTGTGCAGTTTTAGGTGTACGGTACCGGCAGCATGCAAGTTACTGAGGACCTGCAGCCCCTGCACTGCAGTGCTATGCGTGATACTGTACGACGTTGTCAATACATGTAGAGAGAGCACAGCTTAGCCTTCGAGGTTGAGATTACGCACTTGCATCCTGCAAATACGGCAACGTTGCCGTTATACTCCTAACTTTACGCAAGTTATACATTACAAACTTATCCCGGCTAACGAGCATGGTGCGCACAAGGATCATGCCGTAATGACGCGAACACCGACGGAAGACACACACGCCGCCGACACCATGTCCGGCTGCGTGATGAACATCAAGTTGCGCGGCACCCCCATCCTCTTCGATAGCCACTCGATCGTCGCCGGCTTGAACTCGCCCTGCACAGACACGAAGTCGATGCGGATCTTCGGGTACATGCTGTCGAACAGCACCGCCAAGTTGCGGAACGCCTTGAGCACGGGCGCGTCGGTCTCTTCGTCCGAGAACACGTGCACGATGCGCAGCGTGTGCGTCTGCTCATTGCGACGCACGTACATGATGACCTTGTTGATGATCGTCAGATCCGGCCGCTTGCAGAAGAAGATGATCGGCGCGCTGCGGATACTCACGATGGCGCGGGCTATCGTGCGTCCTCCTCGCGCGCCAGTGTGCTCCACCTCGGGGGTGTCGCGAGTGCGGAAGTAGTTGACGGCTGTGTCCTTCGCGTACTTGGACGGCGCCGTCTTCTTCATCAGCGCGAGGATGCAGCGCAGGATCATCACACGCTCGAACATCACGAACGTCACGAAGGCCACGGCGATGAAGTACAGCGCGAAGTACATCAGCACGGACGGGTCGCCAAGCAGGTTCGCGAAGATCGCCACCACCACCATCACGAAGCCCAGCACCAGCACGGTCCAGGGCGCCGTGACGTCGCGGGGGATCTCGGGTCTCTTGGCCTTCAATAGCATGCCCGCACTCGCGAACAGCGCCATCAAGCCCAGGAACGCGTACGTGTACACGCCGTTCATGATACTGGTGTCTGCATTGAGCGCCAGTACAAGACTGGACGACAGCAGGAAGTAGCACCCGATGATGTAGTGGTTCGTGCCACGCAACTTGTTCGTCTTGGCCAGGAAGCTCGGCAATACGCGGTCGGTCGATAGGCGGCGCACCAAGCCGCAAATGCCAACGTACGACGTCAGCACGGAGCCGGAGAGCACGATGAAAGCGTCGACACTGACCCAGGTCCCGAACCAGCTTCCGAGCGATACTTCTGCTGCCTTAGATAGCAGAGCGTCTGCGCTGGCGTAGATTCCGTTGTCACCGCCGAGTGGTAGCACAGCGAGGATACCAATACCAAGAGAGATGTTGAAAAACGAAGCCAAAGCCCACATGTTGCGAAGCGTCTTTCGGAAGACGCCGGGGGCCTGCTCCTCAACATAGTTCGATGAGGACTCGAACCCCGTGATACCCAACATGGCAGCACCGAAGCCAAAGAACACAGCAGTGAACGCGTTGCCATCCAACATGGACCCGGCGAAGTCCACCTCTGGGAAGTCCGCTTTCATGTTGTCTCGGAAGATATGGGGGTTCTTGATGCCGTACACGGCACATGACACCACCAGAACACTCAGCACAACGATGTGGTGCAGGAAGATGATGAGAGCCACACGGGAGTTCTCAGCAATGCCCACGAACGCCAGCAGCGCAAAGGCGAACAGGAGCGCAATGGTGCAGATAACGATCGGGATGTCCACCTGAGTGTCCAGGTAGTGAACGCCCGACGTAGCAGACACCACACCGGTAGCCACGTACGACAAGATACTCAGACAGGCAGCCACGGCAGCAGCGCGCTTGGACGTGGTGTTGAGCAACGCGTTGTAGGTGCCGCCATTCATGGGGATAGCGGTGACCACTTCTTCGTAGATGAACCGGAAGAAGTAGAGCACGGCCGCCACCATGAGCAGCGAGACGGGCATGAGCTTGCCGGCCTTGGCGACCACCGATGAAGCTGCATACAGAACACTTCCCAGGATGTCGTTGCCGCTGATGGCGGTGGCAGGCCACTCCGACAGCAGCTTGCGCGGCTGGTCAATTCGTGTTGAATGTCCGCCAATTCCGCCTCGGGTATATGCACGTGTTGCGTGGTGCCGGAGCGGGGAACTGCCAGGTGGGGCCTCGCATCGGGCCGTCCTCCACTTCAATCTCGACTTTGCGGCGGCGATAGTTGACCGCGCTGCGCATGACCGCCACCGGCGATGCGACTTCGAGGTAGCTGTCCGGTTCCATGGCTATGGCCTTGAATGCCGTAGGAACTTGGCTTGACTTGATGTGGCGTAAGGCGACTTGAGCTCGACGCCGCAGAATGGGGAATAGCGGATCTCCAAAGCGTGTTGGAGGTCGAAATCCACTGCAGCATGGATGTCGGGTGCTGGACTATAGTATTGGAAGAGCCCACTGCAGCTACAGGGGATCCCCACTTGAGTACTATATCGTCGCCAATCCCGGCGCTGCCCTCAGGGAAGCAGAGGCAAAAGATCACGCTGGGTCACCCCTCCCTCCCCCTCTGGCAGCTAGGTGACATTCTTCTGGAGCAGCTCGTTTGCGCGGCCTGATTTCCTGATGAAAAGGAGCGTGTCGACCCTCCTTCCCATTAGCGAAAGGGTTGTCATGGGTAGGTAGGGAGGGGGGGGCAATCAAAAGTTCTGGACTCGACTGTCGGGGTCTCACCATCGGCCAAGCAACCGCTCCCATGAAAACTTTCCATAAGTCAATGAAAACAACATTCCCATGAAAACTTTCCTCTTGGAAACAGTTGTCCTCCGTTGTCGCTCCGTCCGCTCTAAAGAAGAGGATATATGGATACCGGTGTACACGCGAAGTTGAGTCGAAGTCCCGCATTGCGCATGGCAGACTTTGCACTCGCAGATGTGGCAGCGGATGCCTATCTCGCTTATTAGTCGAGCGAGGCATCTCCAGCCAACCACCCAGCGCAGGGGCAAATCCGCCAGCAATTTTTTCAACGAGCTCGGCCAGACTTGCCGGCCTACATGACAACGGAAGCCCTGCCGGACTCGTGTTCTATGGAGACAGTTGCTGGCCGATCCACGGTGGATTCCACCGGATCCGCCAGCGCAGAGCTGGAGCAACTCGCTGGATCCAGTGCGAAGTCGAGTTGCACCGCGAGGTCTGCCTGTCCTGGTCAGGGCAGGGCGCTGGCAATTGCTCGCTCGCCCCAACGCAGCGATTGCTGGACGCGGCGTGGGTGAGCCGCAGACCCAGCTGGGCCGGGGCTGCAATCACTTTGGCGCGGGGCTCTGGATTTTTCCTCATGTGACGAGGCAGTGGACGCCCCTTTTCCGGCAACCAGACGCCTCTTTTTCGGCAACGGTGTCAAATGGGATTGGCCGAACCCATGTCGTCTACTGGTGTGTCCGTGGGGCGGGTATGCTCTCCGCGGCATACAGAGCAGCAGTCAGTGAGGCGGTAGAAGGCGAGGCGACGTGGGCATCTCTTGTCCTCGCCCATCCAGGAGCCGAGCATGCCCGCAGCGCCAGCTTGCCGCGCGCATCCGAACGGAAGCAACTGCCGCCGCCGCCGCGTTCTTCAGCTTTGACGGCCAGGTGGTGCGTGCATGTGGCCCGATATCGTCACTCAAAGCTCTCGTGAGTTGCTGTGGCGGGCAAAGGCTGAGCGGGGACGGATGTCATGAGCCGGAAACATGTGACTTGTGTTTAACGCCCGCCTCAAAGGGGACCAGTGCACCGCGGAGGGACGACACGGCGTAAGATTTATAAAGAACTTGTATGTATCCAGGCGAGGCGACATCCACTGACTGTGTATCGCCTGTCTTGCCACCCGTTGACTTGGACATTGAAGTGGCCATACTGAGCTTCATATACTGTATCACGGAATTTAAGCGCGCTCACGCACCCGGCCACCCGCCGGAAGTGGATTCACTGTCAACTCAACGCCTCCATTCCGCTTTTCACCGCGTCTGAGCGCCGTCGTCGTCCAGTCGAAAGAAAGTCCCGACCCAACCGTTCAAGCGCAATGGTGTTTAGCGCTGGAGAAGGCGGAAGCAGCCTCCAGGTGCCGGCCACTGCATACATGGAGGTGGCCTCGCCGCGCGTCCCCAGCTCGGCCACCAGCTCGCGGGCCGTCAACCTGCGGCGCCGCAAGATCGAGATCGAGATCGTGGAGGGCGCCCGCAAGGGTCCGACGTGGCAGTTCCCCGGCTCGGGCTCGTCCGAGCACGTGCAGGTGCCGCAGGGCGAGCTGCTGGAGATTCAGAAAGAGCTTGACCAGCCCAAGAAGCTGCTCGGGGAGCTGCCGGCCACCTCCATCAGTGGCAACGACATTCTGTCCAGCGTGCTGTACACGGCGTCGTCCGTGGCCGCCAAGTCGGGCAAACTCATGCCAATCCCGTTGCTGCTGGTCTCCGCTGTGCTCTATTTCTTCCGCTTCATCTACGAGGAGGTGGTGACGGCCATCCCCATGAACGGAGGTACCTACAACGCCCTGTTGAACACGACGTCCAAGCGCACGGCGGCCGTGGCTGCGTGTCTGAGTATCTTATCGTACGTGGCCACGGGTGTGGTGTCGGCCACGTCCGGTGTGCGATACCTGAACAACCAAGTCGACATCCCCATTGTGGGCTCGACGATCATCTTGCTCGGCGCGTTCGCAGTGCTGGCGGTGATCGGCATCACGGAGAGCTCCCGTGTGGCTGTGTGCATCTTCCTGCACCACATCGTCGTGCTCCTCATCCTCTTCGTGTCGTGTGTGGTGTACGGCATCAACCACCCGCACGTTTTCAAGGACAACATGCACGCGGGCTACCCGGAGGTGGACTTTGCAGGCTCCATGCTGGACGGCAACGTGTTCACGGCCATTTTCTTCGGCTTCGGTGCATCCATGCTCGGTATCACGGGCTTTGAGTCGTCGTCCAACTACGTGGAGGAGCAACAGCCGGGTGTGTTCCGCAAGACGCTGCGCAACATGTGGGCGCTTGTCACCTTCTTCAACGTCGGTTTGGGTGCCAGCATCCTTGCCGTGCTGCCGCTGGAGGGCAAGGGCGGCATCTACGACAGCTCCGACGACCTCCTCGCAATGGTCGGCCGGGAAGCGGTGGGAAGCTGGTTTGAGACGTGGATCTGCGTCGACGCCTTCATCGTGCTGAGCGGCGCCGTGCTGACGTCGTACGTCGGCATCTGCGGTCTGGTGCGCCGATTGTCGACGGACCGTGTGCTGCCGGCTTTCCTCGCCAAGACGAACAAGCTCCGCGGAACGAACCACTACATTATTGGCATCTACTTCGCGCTGTCCTCCAGCCTCGTTCTGATTCTGAACGCTGATGCAACAACGGTCAACGGTGTCTACACGTACGCGTTCCTCGGGCTGATGGCCATGTTTTCGTGCGCGTGCATGCTGCTGAAGGGCAAGCGCTCGGAGATCCCGCGCGACATCCACGCGCCGTGGGCTGCGGTGATTGTGGGCTTCATCTTGGTGGTGGTGGCCATCTTCGCCAACCTGCTCGGTGACCCGTCGGTATTGATGTACTTCGCCATCTACTTCATTGTCGTCATGTTCGTGATGTTTGTCATGTTCGAGCGCGTTACGATTCTCCGCTGCATTTTGGTGATGATGAAGAAGATGGCCCCGTCACGCTACGGCAAGGCTGCTGCGGTTGGCCTCGCAACCGACAGCTCCTCGGAGATTGAGCACACTGGTGCGCGTGGTGGCCGCACTATCGCCCGAACCATCGTCAGCATCCGCGACGCCCCCATCGTCTTCTTCTGCAAGGTGCCCGACCTCACGATCATCAACAAGGCCATCATCTACGTGCGTCGTAACGAGCAGACCCACACGCTGCGCATTGTTCACGTGTTCTCGGACGAGGAGGCAGACGCTCCGGTCCTCGCCTCGTTCCGCGAGATGGCGGCGCTGTTCGACAGCATGTACCCGAAGATCCGCGTGGACTTCGTGTCGGTGCGCGGCGAGTTCGGTCCTGCGATGATCGAGTGTCTGTCGCGGTCCATGAAGGTGCCGCGCAACATGATGTTCATCACGCAGCCGGACTTGATCTCCGCAGAGCGTGTATCGACCGTCGGTGTCCGCGTTATCACGGCATGATGCAAGCAGCTGCAGCATTAATTGCTAACGTGTGTAAATACAAGTATGAGTTCGCTAATGGATTGGAGTTGGGTATCTTTGAATTATTCTGGTGCAAGTAAGCGTAGTGGTCGGAAGCTCGCAATGGATTCACCACAGCGATACATGTAATTCAAAACAACATTCACGGGCTCAGATGAGAGGGGTCTGTCTGAAGCGAGCATTCACCGTACCCACGATTTTACTGGACCAGTCGTGATGATGCAACGCTGGCAACCGTCTGATGCGCTCCTGTAAACAGCACTGCAAGATCCAAGACCGGCGCTCCAATTTGGAGGCCATCTCTAGTATGTCGGCATTATCGCAGGCTGGGCGAGACATGAGTGCCCGCCTCAAGTGCGAGTCTGTGACGTGGCACGAGCACAAAAACCTGCCAAGGCGAAAAAGTATCTTGCGTTCGAGAACGGCTTAAAGTGACTATGGGATCAGTAGTCAATCGGTTCTCAGTTCTGAATCTGCCGTGCCAAGCACAAGCGCTTTAGGCGTCTTCAGTCTCAAGTCTCCAGTCTCCACTCAACAGCAATGGCCGCCGACGCCGACTCGCTGCAGGTCCCCGGCACCAGCTACCAGGAGGTCTTCTCCCGCGTCTGCCAAGTGACGTGACCAGTTCTCGCCCCGTGAACTTACGACGCCGCAAGATCGAGATCGAGATCGTGGAGGGCGCCCCCAAGGGCCCAACGTGGCAGTTCCCCGGCTCAGGATCGTCTCAGCATGTTCAAGTCCCTCGTGACGAGCTCCAGGAGATTCAGAAGGAGCTTGACCAGCCCAAGAAGCTGCTCGGGAGCTGCCCGCCACCTCCATCAGCGGCAACGACATTCTGTCCAGCGTGCTGTACACGGCGTCGTCCGTGGCCGCCAAGTCGGGCAAACTCATGCCAATCCCGTTGCTGCTGGTCTCCGCTGTGCTCTACTTCTTCCGCTTCATCTACGAGGAGGTGGTGACCGCCATCCCTATGAACGGTGGTACCTACAACGCCCTGTTGAACACGACCTCCAAGCGGACAGCCGCGTTTGCTGCATGCCTGGGCATCTTGTCCTACTTGGCCACGGGCGTCGTCTCCGCCACCAACAGCGTGCGCTATCTCAACAACCAAGTGAGCATCCCGATCGTCGGCTCGACCATTATTCTGCTCGGCGCGTTCGCGTTGCTTGCGGTGATGGGGATCTCCGGACGGCTCGCGGGTGGCTACAGTCATCTTCCTGCACCACATTGTGGTGCTGGAGTATCCTGTTCGTGTCGAGCGTGGTCTACGGCATCAACCACCCGCACGTATTCCGCGACAACATGAATACAGAGTACCCCGCCGTGGACTTCGCAGGTTCCATGCTGGACGGCAACGATGCTAACGGCGATTTTCTTCGGTTTTGGAGCGTCCATGCTGGGTATCACGGGCTTTGAGTCATCGTCGAATTACGTGGAGGAACAAGCTCCGGGGGTCTTCCGCAAGACGCTGCGCAATATGTGGGCACTCGTCACGGTGTTCAACGTCGGTTTAGGTGCCAGTATCCTCGCTGTGCTGCCTCTTGGCGGATCAAACGGAATCTACAAGAACGCGGATGCTCTGCTGGCGAAGGTTGGCCGTGAAGCGCTGGGCAGTTGGTTCGAGGCGTGGATCTGCATTGACGCGTTTGTGGTGCTGTGCGGCGCTGTGCTGACGTCGTACGTTGGTATCTGCGGTCTCGTGCGTCGTCTATCAACCGACCGCGTGCTGCCGAGCTTTCTGGCCAAGACGAACAAGGTTCGAGGCACCAACCACTACATCATCGGCATCTACTTCCTGCTCTCCTCCAGTCTTGTGCTCATATTGAACGCGGACGCCACCACCGTGAACGGAGTCTACACGTACGCATTCTTGGGTATGATGGCACTCTTCTCGTGCGCTTGCATGCTGCTGAAGGGCAAACGATCAGAGATCCCGGCGGACATTCACGCGCCTTGGGCTGTGGTGGTGATCGGCTTCTTGATGGTTGTGATCGCCATCTTTGCGAATCTTCTGGGTGATCCGTCCGTCTTGATGTACTTTGCGCTGTACTTCATCGTGGTGGCTTTCGTAATCTTCATCATGTTCGAGCGCGTGACGATTCTTCGCTGCGTCCTCGTCGTTTTGAGGAACTTGGCTCCGTCACGGTATGGCAAGGCGGCTGCAATCGGTCTGGCGACGCACCAACCGTCCCAAGAGGAGCACACTGGCGCTCGTGGTGGCCACACGATCGCTCGCACTATCGTGAGCATCCGCAGCGCTCCGATTGTGTTCTTCTGCAAGACGCCAGACCTCACGATCCTGAACAAGGCCATCATCTACGTGCGTCGTAACGAGCAGACGCAGAACCTGCGTATTGTGCACGTCTTCGCGGACGAGGAGGAGGATGGCCCAGTGTACAATGAATTCCGTGAGATGGCGGCATTGTTCGACAGCATGTACCCCAAGATTCGAGTGGACTTCGCGTCGGTACACGGCGAGTTCGGTCCTGCGATGATCGAGTGGCTGTCGCGGTCGATGAAGGTGCCGCGCAACATGATGTTCATCACGCAGCCAGACTTCCTCTCAGCCGAACGGGTGTCGACTGTGGGCGTTCGGGTCATCACCGCGTAGGTAGGCATGTGCTAACAATGGCTTGTATTGTAAAGGGCAAATGAACTACCAGTCTTCACAGTATAATAGCACGATGCGCTTTTGACACCATACTGTATTATACAAAAATCGAAGGCTCGATCGAACCCAAGTTTGTCCTCTCACATCCAAATGTCCTGGGCCGATTTCTTGTATTTTTACACGGACCAGAGCCGATCCAAAAACATATTCGTTACTACCGGTAGTTGGGACTCCGATTGCGATCGCGGAAAGGAATCCTTGCCCAGAGGAGCCAATACCGACTGGGATTTCTGATGGCAATCTATCGAAGGCTCGATCGAGCCCAAGTTTGTCCTCTCACATCCGCGGGTGAAGGTTTCCAAATGTCCTGGGCCGATTTCTTATATTTTTACACGGAACGTCACTAGCAAATGGCTGCCCTCCACCACAACGGGGTCTGCCAGCCCCCAACGGCTGCCTAGGACAGATACTTTCCGTCCCAATTGGGCACCGGATTCTCTCTACCAGGACGTGGCTTACTCTGAGTCGTAGCTGGCCAAATAATCGCAGCGATCGTTGGCAAAAGTCACCTCGAGGCCATTCTCTCTTTTCCAGTCTCCGAGCCAAGTCTTCTCCCACTGAACAAGGCAAGCCGTGATGGAGCCCAATCCTGCTGGACCGTTGTTGGCGCCGTCCCCCACGGCGTTCTACCGTGAAGCGTCTTCACCGAAACTCGCAGACTCCTCCGCGAACAGCTCCAGAGTTCTGAATCTCCGTCGACGCAAGATCGAGCTTGAGGTGGTGGACAACGGCCCCAGAGGGCCAGGGTGGCAGTTCCCCGGCTTCGGCACTTCGGAACAGGCTCAGGTTCCTCAAGACGAGCTGGCCGAAATCCAACTCGAGTTAAATCAGCCACGCCATCTGCTGGGCGAGCTACCGGCGACTGCTATCTGCGGCAACGACATCCTGTCCAGTGTGCTGTACTCGGCGTCGTCTGTCGCGGCGAAGTCGGGCAAGCTCATGCCGATTCCGCTGCTCATGGTGTCAGCCGTGCTGTTCTCGTTCCGCTTCATCTACGAAGAGGTGGTGACTGCGATCCCGCTGAACGGAGGCACTTACAACGCTTTACTCAACACGACCTCCAAGCGCACTGCTGCGGTGGCTGCCTGTTTGAGCATCTTGTCATACGTGGCCACCGGCGTCGTGTCGGCCACTTCGGGAGTTCACTACCTGAACAACCAAGTGGAGATCCCGATTGTGAGCTGCACGATCGTTCTGCTTGGTGCCTTCGCTCTTCTGTCGGCATTGGGTACAGCGGAGAGCTCTCGCGTGGCGGTCGTCATCTTCTTGCACCACATTCTGGTGCTGTCGATCCTATTCGTCGCGTGCATCGTCTACGGCGTCCAGCACACGCACATTTTCAGCGACAACATGAAGACCGAGCTACCGGAGGTTGACTTTGCTGGTTCGATGCTCGACGGCAATGTATTCACGTCTATTTTCTTCGGCTTCGGTGCGTCCATGCTTGGTATCACGGGTTTCGAGTCGTCGTCCAATTACGTGGAGGAGCAGCAGCCCGGTGTGTTCCGCAAGACGCTGCGCAACATGTGGGCACTCGTCACGTTTTTCAACATTGGCTTGGCCCTCGGCATTCTCGCGGTGCTGCCTCTTGGAGGTGATGACGGCATTTACTCGCACGGCGAGGCTCTGCTGGCGAGAGTTGGCCACGTCGCTGTTGGAAGCTGGTTCGAAACGTGGGTCTGTATCGACGCCTTCGTCGTGCTCTGCGGTGCCGTGCTGACTTCGTACGTCGGCATTTGCGGTCTGGTTGAACGACTTTCGAACGACCGCGTGCTGCCCGCCTTCTTGGCCAAGAAGAACAAGCTCCGCGGCACCAGCCACTATATCATCGGCATCTACTTCTTCCTGTCGTCCAGCCTCGTTCTGATCCTGAACGCCGACGCTACCACGGTCAACGGAGTCTACACGTACGCGTTCCTGGGTCTCATGGCCATGTTCTCGTGCGCGTGCATGCTGTTGAAGGGCAAGCGCTCGGAGATTCCACGTGATATCCACGCGTCGTGGTCGGTCGTCATTGTGGGCTTCTTGCTCGTTGTGGTTGGCATCTTTGCCAACCTGCTTGGAGACCCGTCGGTACTGATGTACTTTGCCATCTACTTCATTGCCGTGATGCTGGCGATGTTTGTCATGTTCGAGCGCGTCACGATTCTTCGCGTGATTCTTGTTTTCCTCCAAAGCGTGGCCCCATCGCGCATTGGAAAGGAGGCGTTCATCGGAATGGCGGACGACGGCACCCCGGAAGTGGAGCACACCGGTGCACGTGGTGGACGCACGATCGCCCGCACCATCACCAGCATCCGCGAGACCCCCATCGTCTTCTTCTGCAAGGTGCCCGACCTCACGATCATCAACAAGGCCATCATCTACGTGCGTCGTAACGAGCAGACCCACACGCTGCGCATTGTTCACGTGTTCTCGGACGAGGAGGCAGACGCTCCGGTCCTCGCCTCGTTCCGCGAGATGGCGGCGCTGTTCGACAGCATGTACCCGAAGATCCGCGTGGACTTCGTGTCGGTGCGCGGCGAGTTCGGTCCCGCGATGATCGAGTGGCTGTCGCGGTCCATGAAGGTGCCGCGCAACATGATGTTCATCACGCAGCCCGATTTGATCTCCGCCGAGCGTGTGTCGACTGCTGGTGTCCGCGTTATCACGGCATGATAGAAGCAGCTGCATCATTAATTGCCAGCGTGGTGTGTAAATACAAGTATGAGTTCGCTAATGGATTGGAGTTGGGTATCTTTGAATTATTCTGGTGCAAGTAAGCGTAGTGGTCGGAAGCTCGCAATGGATTCACCACAGCGATACATGTAATTCAAAACAACATTCACGGGCTCAGATGAGAGGGGTCTGTCTGAAGCGAGCATTCACCGTACCCACGATTTTACTGGACCAGTCGTGATGATGCAACGCTGGCAACCGTCTGATGCGCTCCTGTAAACAGCACTGCAAGATCCAAGACCGGCGCTCCAATTTGGAGGCCATCTCTAGTATGTCGGCATTATCGCAGGCTGGGCGAGACATGAGTGCCCGCCTCAAGTGCGAGTCTGTGACGTGCACGAGCACAAAAACCTGCCAAGGCGAAAAAGTATCTTGCGTTCGAGAACGGCTTAAAGTGACTATGGGATCAGTCGTCAATCGGTTCTCAGTTCTGAATCTGCCGTGCCAAGCACAAGCGCTTTAGGCGTCTTCAGTCTCAAGTCTCCAGTCTCCACTCAACAGCAATGGCCGCCGACGCCGACTCGCTGCAGGTCCCCGGCACCAGCTACCAGGAGGTCTTCTCCCCGCGTCTGTCAAGTGACGTGACCAGTTCTCGCCCCGTGAACTTACGACGCCGCAAGATCGAGATCGAGATCGTGGAGGGCGCCCCCAAGGGCCCAACGTGGCAGTTCCCCGGCTCAGGATCGTCTCAGCATGTTCAAGTCCCTCGTGACGAGCTCCAGGAGATTCAGAAGGAGCTTGACCAGCCCAAGAAGCTGCTCGGGGAGCTGCCCGCCACCTCCATCAGCGGCAACGACATTCTGTCCAGCGTGCTGTACACGGCGTCGTCCGTGGCCGCCAAGTCGGGCAAACTCATGCCAATCCCGTTGCTGCTGGTCTCCGCTGTGCTCTACTTCTTCCGCTTCATCTACGAGGAGGTGGTGACCGCCATCCCTATGAACGGTGGTACCTACAACGCCCTGTTGAACACGACCTCCAAGCGGACAGCCGCGTTTGCTGCATGCCTGGGCATCTTGTCCTACTTGGCCACGGGCGTCGTCTCCGCCACCAACAGCGTGCGCTATCTCAACAACCAAGTGAGCATCCCGATCGTCGGCTCGACCATTATTCTGCTCGGCGCGTTCGCGTTGCTTGCGGTGATGGGGATCTCGGACAGCTCGCGGGTGGCTACAGTCATCTTCCTGCACCACATTGTGGTGCTGAGTATCCTGTTCGTGTCGAGCGTGGTCTACGGCATCAACCACCCGCACGTATTCCGCGACAACATGAATACAGAGTACCCCGCCGTGGACTTCGCAGGTTCCATGCTGGACGGCAACGTGCTAACGGCGATTTTCTTCGGTTTTGGAGCGTCCATGCTGGGTATCACGGGCTTTGAGTCATCGTCGAATTACGTGGAGGAACAAGCTCCGGGGGTCTTCCGCAAGACGCTGCGCAATATGTGGGCACTCGTCACAGTGTTCAACGTCGGTTTAGGTGCCAGTATCCTCGCTGTGCTGCCTCTTGGCGGATCAAACGGAATCTACAAGAACGCGGATGCTCTGCTGGCGAAGGTTGGCCGTGAAGCGCTGGGCAGTTGGTTCGAGGCGTGGATCTGCATTGACGCGTTTGTGGTGCTGTGCGGCGCTGTGCTGACGTCGTACGTTGGTATCTGCGGTCTCGTGCGTCGTCTATCAACCGACCGCGTGCTGCCGAGCTTTCTGGCCAAGACGAACAAGATTCGAGGCACCAACCACTACATCATCGGCATCTACTTCCTGCTCTCCTCCAGTCTTGTGCTCATATTGAACGCGGACGCCACCACCGTGAACGGAGTCTACACGTACGCATTCTTGGGTATGATGGCACTCTTCTCGTGCGCTTGCATGCTGCTGAAGGGCAAACGATCAGAGATCCCGGCGGACATTCACGCGCCTTGGGCTGTGGTGGTGATCGGCTTCTTGATGGTTGTGATCGCCATCTTTGCGAATCTTCTGGGTGATCCGTCCGTCTTGATGTACTTTGCGCTGTACTTCATCGTGGTGGCTTTCGTAATCTTCATCATGTTCGAGCGCGTGACGATTCTTCGCTGCGTCCTCGTCGTTTTGAGGAACTTGGCTCCGTCACGGTATGGCAAGGCGGCTGCAATCGGTCTAGCGACGCACCAACCGTCCCAAGAGGAGCACACTGGCGCTCGTGGTGGCCACACGATCGCTCGCACTATCGTGAGCATCCGCAGCGCTCCGATTGTGTTCTTCTGCAAGACGCCAGACCTCACGATCCTGAACAAGGCCATCATCTACGTGCGTCGTAACGAGCAGACGCAGAACCTGCGTATTGTGCACGTCTTCGCGGACGAGGAGGAGGATGGCCCAGTGTACAATGAATTCCGTGAGATGGCGGCATTGTTCGACAGCATGTACCCCAAGATTCGAGTGGACTTCGCGTCGGTACACGGCGAGTTCGGTCCTGCGATGATCGAGTGGCTGTCGCGGTCGATGAAGGTGCCGCGCAACATGATGTTCATCACGCAGCCAGACTTCCTCTCAGCCGAACGGGTGTCGACTGTGGGCGTTCGGGTCATCACCGCGTAGGTAGGCATGTGCTAACAATGGCTTGTATTGTAAAGGGGCAAATGAACTACCAGTCTTCACAGTATAATAGCACGATGCGCTTTTGACACCATACTGTATTATACAAAAAATCGAAGGCTCGATCGAACCCAAGTTTGTCCTCTCACATCCAAATGTCCTGGGCCGATTTCTTGTATTTTTACACGGACCAGAGCCGATCCAAAAACATATTCGTTACTACCGGTAGTTGGGACTCCGATTGCGATCGCGGAAAGGAATCCTTGCCCAGAGGAGCCAATACCGACTGGGATTTCTGATGGCAATCTATCGAAGGCTCGATCGAGCCCAAGTTTGTCCTCTCACATCCGCGGGTGAAGGTTTCAAATGTCCTGGGCCGATTTCTTATATTTTTACACGGAACGTCACTAGCAAATGGCTGCCCTCCACCACAACGGGGTCTGCCAGCCCCCAACGGCTGCCTAGGACAGATACTTTCCGTCCCAATTGGGCACCGGATTCTCTCTACCAGGACGTGGCTTACTCTGAGTCGTAGCTGGCCAAATAATCGCAGCGATCGTTGGCAAAAGTCACCTCGAGGCCATTCTCTCTTTTCCAGTCTCCGAGCCAAGTCTTCTCCCACTGAACAAGGCAAGCCGTGATGGAGCCCAATCCTGCTGGACCGTTGTTGGCGCCGTCCCCCACGGCGTTATACCGTGAAGCGTCTTCACCGAAACTCGCAGACTCCTCCGCGAACAGCTCCAGAGTTCTGAATCTCCGTCGACGCAAGATCGAGCTTGAGGTGGTGGACAACGGCCCCAGAGGGCCAGCGTGGCAGTTCCCCGGCTTCGGCACTTCGGAACACGTCCAGGTTCCTCAAGACGAGCTGGCCGAAATCAACTCGAGTTAAATCAGCCACGCCATCTGCTGGGCGAGCTACCGGCGACTGCTATCTGCGGCAACGACATCCTGTCCAGTGTGCTGTACTCGGCGTCGTCTGTCGCGGCGAAGTCAGGCAAGCTCATGCCGATTCCGCTGCTCATGGTGTCAGCCGTGCTGTTCTCGTTCCGCTTCATCTACGAAGAGGTGGTGACTGCGATCCCGCTGAACGGAGGCACTTACAACGCTTTACTCAACACGACCTCCAAGCGCACTGCTGCGGTGGCTGCCTGTTTGAGCATCTTGTCATACGTGGCCACCGGCGTCGTGTCGGCCACTTCGGGAGTTCACTACCTGAACAACCAAGTGGAGATCCCGATTGTGAGCTGCACGATCGTTCTGCTTGGTGCCTTCGCTCTTCTGTCGGCATTGGGTACAGCGGAGAGCTCTCGCGTGGCGGTCGTCATCTTCTTGCACCACATTCTGGTGCTGTCGATCCTATTCGTCGCGTGCATCGTCTACGGCGTCCAGCACACGCACATTTTCAGCGACAACATGAAGACCGAGCTACCGGAGGTTGACTTTGCTGGTTCGATGCTCGACGGCAATGTATTCACGTCTATTTTCTTCGGCTTCGGTGCGTCCATGCTTGGTATCACGGGTTTCGAGTCGTCGTCCAATTACGTGGAGGAGCAGCAGCCCGGTGTGTTCCGCAAGACGCTGCGCAACATGTGGGCACTCGTCACGTTTTTCAACATTGGCTTGGCCCTCGGCATTCTCGCGGTGCTGCCTCTTGGAGGTGATGACGGCATTTACTCGCACGGCGAGGCTCTGCTGGCGAGTTGGCCACGTCGCTGTTGGAAGCTGGTTCGAAACGTGGGTCTGTATCGACGCCTTCGTCGTGCTCTGCGGTGCCGTGCTGACTTCGTACGTCGGCATTTGCGGTCTGGTTGAACGACTTTCGAACGACCGCGTGCTGCCCGCCTTCTTGGCCAAGAAGAACAAGCTCCGCGGCACCAGCCACTATATCATCGGCATCTACTTCTTCCTGTCGTCCAGCCTCGTTCTGATCCTGAACGCCGACGCTACCACGGTCAACGGAGTCTACACGTACGCGTTCCTGGGTCTCATGGCCATGTTCTCGTGCGCGTGCATGCTGTTGAAGGGCAAGCGCTCGGAGATTCCACGTGATATCCACGCGTCGTGGTCGGTCGTCATTGTGGGCTTCTTGCTCGTTGTGGTGGGCATCTTTGCCAACCTGCTTGGAAGACCCGTCGGTACTGATGTACTTTGCCATCTACTTCATTGCCGTGATGCTGGCGATGTTTGTCATGTTCGAGCGCGTCACGATTCTTCGCGTGATTCTTGTTTTCCTCCAAAGCGTGGCCCCATCGCGCATTGGAAAGGAGGCGTTCATCGGAATGGCGGACGACGGCACCCCGGAAGTGGAGCACACCGGTGCACGTGGTGGACGCACGATCGCCCGCACCATCACCAGCATCCGCGAGACCCCATCGTCTTCTTCTGCAAGGTGCCCGACCTCACGATCATCAACAAGGCCATCATCTACGTGCGTCGTAACGAGCAGACCCACACGCTGCGCATTGTTCACGTGTTCTCGGACGAGGAGGCAGACGCTCCGGTCCTCGCCTCGTTCCGCGAGATGGCGGCGCTGTTCGACAGCATGTACCCGAAGATCCGCGTGGACTTCGTGTCGGTGCGCGGCGAGTTCGGTCCCGCGATGATCGAGTGGCTGTCGCGGTCCATGAAGGTGCCGCGCAACATGATGTTCATCACGCAGCCCGATTTGATCTCCGCCGAGCGTGTGTCGACTGCTGGTGTCCGCGTTATCACGGCATGATAGAAGCGGCTGCATCATTAATTGCCAGCGTGGTGTGTAAATACAAGTATGAGTTCGCTAATGGATTGGAGTTGGGTATCTTTGAATTATTCTGGTGCAAGTAAGCGTAGTGGTCGGAAGCTCGCAATGGATTCACCACAGCGATACATGTAATTCAAAACAACATTCACGAGCTCAGATAAGAGGGGTCTGTCTGAAGCGAGCATTCACCGTACCCACAATTTTACTGGACCAGTCGTGATGATGCAACGCTGGCAACCGTCTGATGCGCTCGTGTAAACAGCACTGCAAGATCCAAGACCGGCGCTCCAATTTGGAGGCCATCTCTAGTATGTCGGCATTATCGCAGGCTGGGCGAGACATGAGTGCCCGCCTCAAGTGTGAGTCTGTGACGTGCTACACGAGCACAAAAACCTGCCAAAGGCGAAAAAGTATCCTGCGTTCGGGAGAACGGCTTAAAGTGACTATGGGATCAGTAGTCGATCGGTTCTCAGTTCTGAATCTGCCGTGCCAAGCACAAGCGCTTTAGGCGTCTTCAGTCTCAAGTCTCCACTCTCCACTCAACAGCAATGGCCGCCGACGCCGACTCGCTGCAGGTCCCCGGCACCAGCTACCAGGAGGTCTTCTCCCCGCGTCTGTCAAGTGACGTGACCAGTTCTCGCCCCGTGAACTTACGACGCCGCAAGATCGAGATCGAGATCGTGGAGGGCGCCCCCAAGGGCCCAACGTGGCAGTTCCCGGCTCAGGATCGTCTCAGCATGTTCAAGTCCCTCGTGACGAGCTCCAGGAGATTCAGAAGGAGCTTGACCAGCCCAAGAAGCTGCTCGAGGAGCTGCCCGCCACCTCCATCAGCGGCAACGACATTCTGTCCAGCGTGCTGTACACGGCGTCGTCCGTGGCCGCCAAGTCGGGCAAACTCATGCCAATCCCGTTGCTGCTGGTCTCCGCTGTGCTCTACTTCTTCCGCTTCATCTACGAGGAGGTGGTGACCGCCATCCCTATGAACGGTGGTACCTACAACGCCCTGTTGAACACGACCTCCAAGCGGACAGCCGCGTTTGCTGCATGCCTGGGCATCTTGTCCTACTTGGCCACGGGCGTCGTCTCCGCCACCAACAGCGTGCGCTATCTCAACAACCAAGTGAGCATCCCGATCGTCGGCTCGACCATTATTCTGCTCGGCGCGTTCGCGTTGCTTGCGGTGATGGGGATCTCGGACAGCTCGCGGGTGGCTACAGTCATCTTCCTGCACCACATTGTGGTGCTGAGTATCCTGTTCGTGTCGAGCGTGGTCTACGGCATCAACCACCCGCACGTATTCCGCGACAACATGAATACAGAGTACCCCGCCGTGGACTTCGCAGGTTCCATGCTGGACGGCAACGTGCTAACGGCGATTTTCTTCGGTTTTGGAGCGTCCATGCTGGGTATCACGGGCTTTGAGTCATCGTCGAATTACGTGGAGGAACAAGCTCCGGGGGTCTTCCGCAAGACGCTGCGCAATATGTGGGCACTCGTCACAGTGTTCAACGTCGGTTTAGGTGCCAGTATCCTCGCTGTGCTGCCTCTTGGCGGATCAAACGGAATCTACAAGAACGCGGATGCTCTGCTGGCGAAGGTTGGCCGTGAAGCGCTGGGCAGTTGGTTCGAGGCGTGGATCTGCATTGACGCGTTTGTGGTGCTGTGCGGCGCTGTGCTGACGTCGTACGTTGGTATCTGCGGTCTCGTGCGTCGTCTATCAACCGACCGCGTGCTGCCGAGCTTTCTGGCCAAGACGAACAAGATTCGAGGCACCAACCACTACATCATCGGCATCTACTTCCTGCTCTCCTCCAGTCTTGTGCTCATATTGAACGCGGACGCCACCACCGTGAACGGAGTCTACACGTACGCATTCTTGGGTATGATGGCACTCTTCTCGTGCGCTTGCATGCTGCTGAAGGGCAAACGATCAGAGATCCCGGCGGACATTCACGCGCCTTGGGCTGTGGTGGTGATCGGCTTCTTGATGGTTGTGATCGCCATCTTTGCGAATCTTCTGGGTGATCCGTCCGTCTTGATGTACTTTGCGCTGTACTTCATCGTGGTGGCTTTCGTAATCTTCATCATGTTCGAGCGCGTGACGATTCTTCGCTGCGTCCTCGTCGTTTTGAGGAACTTGGCTCCGTCACGGTATGGCAAGGCGGCTGCAATCGGTCTAGCGACGCACCAACCGTCCCAAGAGGAGCACACTGGCGCTCGTGGTGGCCACACGATCGCTCGCACTATCGTGAGCATCCGCAGCGCTCCGATTGTGTTCTTCTGCAAGACGCCAGACCTCACGATCCTGAACAAGGCCATCATCTACGTGCGTCGTAACGAGCAGACGCAGAACCTGCGTATTGTGCACGTCTTCGCGGACGAGGAGGAGGATGGCCCAGTGTACAATGAATTCCGTGAGATGGCGGCATTGTTCGACAGCATGTACCCCAAGATTCGAGTGGACTTCGCGTCGGTACACGGCGAGTTCGGTCCTGCGATGATCGAGTGGCTGTCGCGGTCGATGAAGGTGCCGCGCAACATGATGTTCATCACGCAGCCAGACTTCCTCTCAGCCGAACGGGTGTCGACTGTGGGCGTTCGGGTCATCACCGCGTAGGTAGGCATGTGCTAACAATGGCTTGTATTGTAAAGGGGCAAATGAACTACCAGTCTTCACAGTATAATAGCACGATGCGCTTTTGACACCATACTGTATTATACAAAAAATCGAAGGCTCGATCGAACCCAAGTTTGTCCTCTCACATCCAAATGTCCTGGGCCGATTTCTTGTATTTTTACACGGACCAGAGCCGATCCAAAAACATATTCGTTACTACCGGTAGTTGGGACTCCGATTGCGATCGCGGAAAGGAATCCTTGCCCAGAGGAGCCAATACCGACTGGGATTTCTGATGGCAATCTATCGAAGGCTCGATCGAGCCCAAGTTTGTCCTCTCACATCCGCGGGTGAAGGTTTCAAATGTCCTGGGCCGATTTCTTATATTTTTACACGGAACGTCACTAGCAAATGGCTGCCCTCCACCACAACGGGGTCTGCCAGCCCCCAACGGCTGCCTAGGACAGATACTTTCCGTCCCAATTGGGCACCGGATTCTCTCTACCAGGACGTGGCTTACTCTGAGTCGTAGCTGGCCAAATAATCGCAGCGATCGTTGGCAAAAGTCACCTCGAGGCCATTCTCTCTTTTCCAGTCTCCGAGCCAAGTCTTCTCCCACTGAACAAGGCAAGCCGTGATGGAGCCCAATCCTGCTGGACCGTTGTTGGCGCCGTCCCCCACGGCGTTCTACCGTGAAGCGTCTTCACCGAAACTCGCAGACTCCTCCGCGAACAGCTCCAGAGTTCTGAATCTCCGTCGACGCAAGATCGAGCTTGAGGTGGTGGACAACGGCCCCAGAGGGCCAGCGTGGCAGTTCCCCGGCTTCGGCACTTCGGAACACGTCCAGGTTCCTCAAGACGAGCTGGCCGAAATCCAACTCGAGTTAAATCAGCCACGCCATCTGCTAGGCGAGCTACCGGCGACTGCTATCTGCGGCAACGACATCCTGTCCAGTGTGCTGTACTCGGCGTCGTCTGTCGCGGCGAAGTCGGGCAAGCTCATGCCGATTCCGCTGCTCATGGTGTCAGCCGTGCTGTTCTCGTTCCGCTTCATCTACGAAGAGGTGGTGACTGCGATCCCGCTGAACGGAGGCACTTACAACGCTCTGCTCAACACGACCTCCAAGCGCACTGCTGCGGTGGCTGCCTGTTTGAGCATCTTGTCATACGTGGCCACCGGCGTCGTGTCGGCCACTTCGGGAGTTCACTACCTGAACAACCAAGTGGAGATACCGATTGTCAGCTGCACGATCATTCTGCTTGGTGCCTTCGCTCTTCTGTCGGCATTGGGTACAGCGGAGAGCTCTCGCGTGGCGGTTGTCATCTTCTTGCACCACATTCTGGTGCTGTCGATCCTATTCGTCGCGTGCATCGTCTACGGCGTCCAGCACACGCACATTTTCAGCGACAACATGAAGACGGAGTTACCCGAGGTTGACTTTGCTGGCTCGATGCTCGATGGCAATGTATTCACGTCTATTTTCTTCGGCTTCGGTGCGTCCATGCTTGGTATCACGGGTTTCGAGTCGTCGTCCAATTACGTGGAGGAGCAGCAGCCCGGTGTGTTCCGCAAGACGCTGCGCAACATGTGGGCACTCGTCACGTTTTTCAACATTGGCTTGGCCCTCGGCATTCTTGCGGTGCTGCCTCTTGGAGGTGATGACGGCATTTACTCGCACGGCGAGGCTCTGCTGGCGAGAGTTGGCCACGTCGCTGTTGGAAGCTGGTTCGAAACGTGGGTCTGTATCGACGCCTTCGTCGTGCTCTGCGGTGCCGTGCTTACTTCGTACGTCGGCATTTGCGGTCTGGTTGAACGACTTTCGAACGACCGCGTGCTGCCCGCCTTCTTGGCCAAGAAGAACAAGCTCCGCGGCACCAGCCACTATATCATCGGCATCTACTTCTTCCTGTCGTCCAGCCTCGTTCTGATCCTGAACGCCGACGCTACCACGGTCAACGGAGTCTACACGTACGCGTTCCTGGGTCTCATGGCCATGTTCTCGTGCGCGTGCATGCTGTTGAAGGGCAAGCGCTCGGAGATTCCACGTGATATCCAAGCGTCGTGGGCCGTCGTCATTGTGGGCTTCTTGCTCGTTGTGGTCGGCATCTTTGCCAACCTGCTTGGAGACCCGTCGGTACTGATGTACTTTGCCATCTACTTCATTGCCGTGATGCTGGCGATGTTTGTCATGTTCGAGCGCGTCACGATTCTTCGCGTGATTCTTGTTTTCCTCCAAAGCGTGGCCCCATCGCGCATTGGAAAGGAGGCGTTCATCGGAATGGCGGACGACGGTACCCCGGAAGTGGAGCACACCGGTGCACGTGGTGGACGCACGATCGCCCGCACCATCACCAGCATCCGCGAGACCCCATCGTCTTCTTCTGCAAGGTGCCCGACCTCACGATCATCAACAAGGCCATCATCTACGTGCGTCGTAACGAGCAGACCCACACGCTGCGCATTGTTCACGTGTTCTCGGACGAGGAGGCAGACGCTCCGGTCCTCGCCTCGTTCCGCGAGATGGCGGCGCTGTTCGACAGCATGTACCCGAAGATCCGCGTGGACTTCGTGTCGGTGCGCGGCGAGTTCGGTCCTGCGATGATCGAGTGGCTGTCGCGGTCCATGAAGGTGCCGCGCAACATGATGTTCATCACGCAGCCAGACATCCTGTCGGCTGAGCGAGTCTCCAGTGCTGGTGTCCGCGTGATCACCGCGTAGACAGCTGTAGAATGCACTAAATACATACAGTACATTGTTTTCTCAATAAACTTATTGCGTTAGCTGCGGACAACAGAGGACGCTTTATCGAAGTACCGCAAAGATATAATCTGATCTATTTAGAAACGTACAAGTATTTCTAAAGCACAAGCGTGAATCACGGATGAAGCTGGAGGCGCAAGCGCTCGCCGCTGAGCCTCCTGCTGCCGCCAACTCGAGCCCCCAAGACCCGCCAACCCACTTTCTTCTCCATCTGCAGAAGGTGCTGATCCCTACGCACTTAGTGTCGCCAACTACGGACTGTAGTTAGAACACTGCCAGCTAATGCTTTTTTCTGATATTTTTTCAGCAATTCCGACACCGCCGCCGCTATGAGCTCTCGTCGTGTCTTGTCGGACTGCTGGGCATTGCTCTGATGCTCGTGGAGTGTGAGATCGTTGAACGTGGCCACGATCTCTCTGCACCTTTTGAGACATGGGTGCTAGTGCTTAAAAGTTGCGTCTTGGTGTCAACTGTACTGCTGGACGTGCTGCTGGTTTTGAGATATCGCTGCGACGGTCAAGTGAACCAACTGCAGAGCTCAATACCCTCGAGAAGGCACAAGTTTTCACTCTGGAGACCTTTGCTGCTGACTCTGGAGCTGCTTGTCTGCAGTTTCCACGTCCCACCGGGTGTAACTGGGGAGTTTGAGATCATGCAGTTACACGGCGCTCCGAGTGTCGAGGACGACTCGGTCTGCGAGTCGCTGCAACAAGGGATTGGCACTGTTAGGCGCCATGATGGATGTTACTTGGTGTATCGGTACCCTGTGGAGGCGCTAGGCGTGTTCATGGTTGCGAGGCTGTACTTGCTGGCGAGGTTTGTGCGCAGCTCCTCAGCTCTGCACTCTCCCTGGATCTCGCTTGTGGGATCGCTGAATGGAGTGGACGCCATGAAGCCGTTCTTCCACTTCAAGTCCATTTTCAAGCTGCACCCGTTGAACGTGTTGCTGCCGCTGACGGTGCTGAACACGCTGCTGACTGCTGCCATTGTGCGAATTCTGGAGCGGCCGGTTCAAGCGGCCTTCGATAACTATTGGAAGTCGATCTGGTTCACTCTCGTGACGCTGGTAAGTGTTCACCTGACTGTGAACTTTCTCAGTTCTTCGGGCTAACCTTTCCGTGTCTGTGCAGTCTGGGACTGGATTGGGCGACTATTTTCCAGTGACATACCTCGGTCGGGCGTTCTCAGTAGCGGGCGGGATGTTCTGCGGCGTGCTGATCGTGGCGCTTATTCAGTCTCTCTTCTTTAACTTCCTCGACCTCTCGCCGAGCGAGAAGAAGGTGAGGTACCTCATCGAGCTGGAGTGGTGGGAGAAGTCGACTCGCCAAAATGCAGCAAAACTACTGCAAGCGGCATGGCGGGCAGGAAACTTGCGGCGAGGAGCCGAACTGGGCGACCAGCGTCACCTTTTCTCAACGATGCGGACCGCGCGCAGGCTGCGAATGGAGAAACCGACCATCGAGCTGTCGATCGAGGACCAGATCGCCGAGATGGAGGCTGTTGTGCTGGCTGAGGTGGACCGCATGGAGGCCGAAAAGATGGAGGTCATCCAGCGCATCCAGGCCAAGGCGATGCAGCTCTCGAGTATGAAAAAGAAGCTTGCGCGAGCAGGACGAGCAAGTTGAACGCGTGGATACAAAGCGGTGAAGATGCAGTAGCCGCGACTAGTTTTCTGAACTTTGTAGACGAGCAATTTCGTTCGAGGCGCTTCAACTTCCACTTCAAATTCAATTTTGGCGCGCAAGGAGCCAGTGCCGCCGGAACCAATACTCGCATCTCATTGGTCGATAAGAACGCGAGGATTAATTTTCCCGTCCGACCTTAGCCCATTCCAGCCAAGCAAGCAGCTCAAGAAGAAGAAGAAGAGCAAAGCCCCTCGTGTACGTCTTCTCGCTCGCTGCATCCTCCTCTCTACGCTTCCGGCCCGCCCCCGGCCCCTCCACCAGGCTCCATGTCGACCGACTGGCTCTTCTCCGCGTCCGAGCTGCAGCTCACGCCGTCGCGCCGCGATGGCGTCTCTCTCGCGACCGAGCTCGAGCGTCGGGGCGCCGCCTGCAAGCTGCTCGCGCGGCTGGCGGCGGCGCTGCGCGTGTCGCTGGCCACGCAGCGCAGCGCCTGCGTGTTCCTGCACCGCTTCCTGATGCGGCGCTCACTGGCGCAGTGCGACGAGCGCGTGGCCGCGACGGCCTGCCTGCTGCTGGCGGCCAAGGCCGAGAACGACGAGACCCGCGGCGTGGACGTGGGTCGACTAGCCAAAGAGCTGATGACCGCGGGCCAGAGTTCTGCGCCATCAGAGGCCCAGGCCGTGCGCGACATTCTTCAGTTGGAGGGGATGTGCTGCTGGCCCTCGGCTTCGAGCTGGAAGTGGACCATTCGTTCTGTTATATCGCGGCCGAGGTGGACAAGGTCGTGGCCCTGCCGGCCCTTGCGGCCCGCAGCAATGAGCTGCGCCTGAAGCTCAAGCAAGTGGCCTGGAGCTTCCTGAACGACAGCGCGATCACGTGGGCGTGTCTCGCGGTGGACGCGCCGCTGGCCGCCAAGGCCGCGGTGTACGCCGCCGGACTGTTCCAAGGCTGCGTGTCGGAGGACGCTCTGGCCCGCGATGGCCATCCCTGGTGGACGGTGCTGCAGACGCCGCTGGACGTCTTGAAAGGTGCTGGGAGTGCATCTTGTGTGTTAGTTTAGTAGTGTACAGTGAACTCATGGGGTCAGTTGTGTTGCTTTAGATGCCGCAAGACACGTGCTGTCCGCCTACATGGCCCCCTTTGTGGACACCAGTGTGCTTCCGAGCGCTCTGGTCGAGTTGGTGAACGTCTTCCACTTGAAGACGGAAGAAGTGAACGAGCCCAGCAACGTCTGCGTGCGTGAACCTGAAGTTCTCATTGAGACAGAGGCCACGCCGCTGGACGATGACTTCAACAAGCAGGTCGAGATCGACGCAGAGATCCTGTTCCAGAGCGTGGAGGGATCTCCGGCTTTTGTGGATCAGACCACTGCGTGGATTGACGACTGCGTGGTGGTCGGCAAGGGAGAGCAGAGCCCGTCGAGTCCGTCCGACCCGTGCGCAGTGGAGAAGAGCCTCCCGCTCTACTCCCCGCAGAACCGCGCCATGGACGCATGCGCCGAAGGATCACTTCTTCTGAAGCGCTCGATTACGTTAGCAGACAGCGGCCGCATCATCAAGAAGGCCAAGTTTGCACTATGAGGATCGCCTGAGCTCACCCGAGCCGTAGTCCTGGCGATGGAATGCAATTCCGCACCCAAGCATTTTAGAAAAGAAAACAGCAGTGAAGAACCAAGCGCGAAGCAGCATTCCGACCTGCATACGAAGCGAGTGCTTCTGTATATTGATCAACTACGTGGAACCAAACCAGTAAAGTAAAAAAGAGAAAAAGAGTCTACCGTGAGTGAAAAACGTCTTCCAACCGGTAGTTTTCCTACAGATCACTTTGAGATGCGGTAATCGTTAGGAAAGAACAAGTGGACGTCATGCTTCACGGATCGTACATACTTACCATCAAGTTCATCCCTCGTCAATCTCAACGCATAAGCTAAGCGCTCTTGTATCTGTAGTGTCAAAACTTCGGGCACTTCATATTTGCTTCATCAGCTTCTCTACATAGTCTATTATTTTGTGCGTGCTCCCTACAGCAGACACTCGAACCACTTGACTGGCATCTTGGCCTTGTCCAGCAGCGCATCGCCGGTCTTGAACGCGACGTCGTAGTGGTTGAGCTTGGACACGTAGAAGCGATCACGGTAACTCTTGCCGAATTTGGACGTGGGGATGCCTCCAGCGCAGCTGTGGAACTCGACCATGCCGTCATTTTTGCGCGATTTGTGCGAGACAACGCTCCCCATGATCCAGAAGCCAAACTGGTACGACGAAATGATGCCCGAGAAGCTGTTGCTGCACATTACCGCGTACACATTGGCTCGGTACGCCTTCTTCGCGGCCTCGTACGCTTCATCGAGCCCGGGGTGCTGTAGCTTTCGTGCTCGTACGCCAAGGACGTGATTCCTTCGTCTGCGGGGCAAAAGCCCGTGGTCTCCACAAACTTCTCCATCAACAGGTTGGTGTTGTCCTTGCAGGATTCCTGGAAGTAGTCGGCCGCCATACTCCCGGACATCGGCGAGCCCGTGCTGACCCACGTCGTGCTTGAGTCGAGCGTGCAAAGTCCATTGGCGATTGCTCCGGCCACCATGAGCCCTCCCATTGAGTGCGAGACGACGATAGTGTCGGAAACTGTGGAGCCCTCGCTCGTCTCGCTCACAGCGAGAATGTGGTCGCACACTTTCTGCTGCTGCGTCTCGTCCGTCCACGAGTTGTTCACCGTGTTGAGCATGGCGTACTTGACCGACGAGCAGCACGGGGTGTGGCCCGTCATGTTGCCCCAGTACTCGTACGTGTCGAGGTTCTCCTCCTCCTCAGTGAGAACACCGACGCCGTGGATGAAGATGCACGGACGAGGCGTCGACCTGCACGAGCACTGTTCCTCCAGCGAAATCTCAAAGGCCGCTTCGAGCTTCCTCGAGGCTTCAGCAGGGATCAGAGACCCTGTCAGCAACGACTTGGCAATGGGCGACACGATACTCGGCAAGGCGATCTCCTCACAGTCGTTGTCCACGCCGTCGCTCAGCTTCGGCGCCTGAATATCCACGTGACGCCCCATGTACTCGACCGCGATGTCCATGTCGGTTCCGAACATCTTGAAACCTGCTGAGCCCGAGTAGCAGACGCCGAAGTCGATACCGTTCACTGAAGCCTTGAACGCATTGCCAGGGAGACACGGGACGACGGAGCCATTGCTGGTAGACACACTCGAAACGGTCTTGGCTTCACTCAGCGCCAACACGATCGCGTTCACTGGTGGCAAGATGTCTGCGTCCATGCACTTGGTCACGGCATTGCTACCGTTCAGATAGCTGCCTGCAACGTAGGCGTCGCCGTTCACGAGGGTGTAATTGTAGACGATCTCGTGTTCCATGAACGTGGCGAAGGTGTCGTACAGCACTTCGGTACTGCCGTCTTTGAGCGACACGGTGGGGGTGGCCAGCAAGGAGAACTCCGACTGGCCGTGGATTTCCATGGCGCCGCGCTTGATAGCGAAGCGGAAGTGGAGCGACGGCCAGTTCGTTGTCGATTCATCCTGCTGGAAAGCTTGAACCGTGAACGGGAGGACGCCCAGAAGTACAACCGCGACTATCGAGCTCAGAAGAGGGGCTGGCATCGATGCTGATGCTGAGGTAAGTGCGCGTACAGTATATTGAGTTGTTCGGTCGGGAAGCAGAAAGAAACAGTGAGGCCTCTGTGATGCTCATCATTGCCGGCGGTGGTGGTGTCAAGTTTTACGCACAGTACCGTATAATAAATGGGATGCCCCCGCCCATCCAACCACAAGGTGGCCGATTTCGTGTTGCCAAAATGGCACAGAGGGGCAAGTATTCGGTTTGCCAGCGATCAGGTGTTATCTTGGGCTTTGACTTGGAATCACGTCTTCACCTTGTCGGCTCTGCTTGCATATACTTTTCCACTAAAATGTCACTCGAGAGGAATGTACCGTATTTTAGATCTCATACTTCATACACCATATTCTTGAAGTTGTATTGTTGTATTTTGTCTTTGCGCCAATTCACCCTTTCTGTGCGTATTTTAGGACCTTTCTTGCCAAAAACGGCCATATTCTGTTGCAAATGCACTATCTCTCCGCTCTGAATTATGAGATCTCTCTGTAGTATGAGATCTAAAATACGGTATTCAAGAGGAGTGAATTCACATGTTGCACTGAAGGCCAGACCTCACCAAGGGCCACATTGCCAACGGTATTGTGACACAGACCTCCTCCGCAGCAGGCTGAGACTCGCAGGCTGAAATGGATAACAGGTCAGTTATTGCAATTCATCTGGTCTTGAGTTACGTCATAGATCCGTAGTTTTGAGTTGAGGTTCCTCCATACCCGTAGGTACCGTACACTCGCATGCATCGCTGGCAGCGATTCGCTGCGTCCACATGCGTCCGATAGACTCTGTGCCACTTTGTATGTTTCTCTAAAATCGCGATAGTTTCAGGAATCTTGCAGATACGTACATACATGTATTCTGAGCCCACGCTTCCTCTCACTGGGGCGCCCGTGCTGATCCACGCTGAAGTCGGAGCAATGTTACATTTGCCCGCAGCGATTGCGCCAGAAAGCATTAAAGAACCCATCGAGTGCGTGACGATGATGGTGTCCGAGATTGTTGAGTCCGAGTTGGTATCACGCACGCCAAGACGCACACTTTCTGCTGCTGAGTAGCCTCGGACCAACGAGTGATTCGCGGTGTTTAGCACTGCGTGTTAGATCGACGTACAATCGGAAAGATGCTGCCATCTCGGTCTTGCCTTCTTGAACGTGAATTAAATAAATAAACGGTTCAATTCACGTGGAGTAGTGTGCGATTCTTTGTGAAATCTTCATTGTACTTAGATTCGATGAGGGCCGCGATGCAATAACTCCGTGAACTGCGTCGGAGAGTATACTACTAACAATACAATGTAGTAATAGCTGCAGGCTAGAGCAGACACTGGAACCACTTCAACGGCATTTTTGCCTTATTCAAGAGCGCGTCTCCGTTCCGGAACGCAGTGTCAGCATGATTCAGCTTTGTCACGTAGAATGCGTTTTTGTAGCTGTTTCCAAAGTGTGCGGGAGCAAAGCCGCCTGCGCAGCTGTGGAACTCGACCATGCCATCGTTCTTAAGAGACTTGTGGGGCACCACAGTGCCCAGCGTCCAATACCACCACTGCCGCTTTGATCGCAGCCCGGAGAATCCGTTGCTGCACATTAAGGCCGTCACGTCTCGTCGATAAACCTTTTGCGCTGCTGTGTACGCCGCGTCAAGTTCCGGCGAGCTGTAGTCTTCACCTTGGTACGCGAGAGAGATGATCCCATCGTCCGCGGGGCAGAACCCCGTTTTCGCTGCCAAATCCTCGACGACGAAGTTGGTCTCGTTCTTGCAGGAGTCCTGGAAGTAGTTGGAGGCCATGCTCCCTCGCATCGGCGCAGACAACCCCACCCACGATACGCTCTTGTCAAGACTGCACTTGCCTGTAGCGATCGCTCCAGCCACCAGCAGTCCGCCCATGGAGTGCGTGATGATGATGGTGTCCGAGATTGTGGTTCCTTGACTGGTTTTGCTCACCGCAAGCACCCGATCGCACACTTTGTGCTGCTGCTCATCGTCGGTCCACGAGTTGTTCACCGTGTTGAGCATAGCGTACTTGATCGACGAACAGCACGGCGCGTGGTCGGTCAAATTGCCCCAGTATTTTGTGGGGAAGACATCGAGGTTTTTCGGCTCCTCCTTGGAAATGCCAAGCCCGTGGACGAAGATACACGGCCGAGGAGTTGATTTGCACGAACACGACTCATCGTCGTCGTTACCGAGTACGAAGTCCAAAGTGAGTGACGCTGCCTTCAACCTCCTGGCGTCCTGAGGAGGCATCGTCTCCCCAGTAAGCAGAGACCTCCCGACCGATGTGACGGAACTTGGCGATGCCACATTGTCGCAGTTAGCTGGCACGCCTGTCGGGGCTAGAATGGGCTCTTGAGTTTTCACGTACTCCACCTCGATGTCCATGTCGTTGCCATACATCGTGAAGCCTGTACGCCCCGTAAAGCACAATCCGAAGTCGATCCCATCCACCGACACTTTGAAAGTGTCGCCACCTGAGCATTCGGCAGCCCCACCACTCTTGGACACTATACTCGAAACAGGGACGGCCTCGACGAGGGCGCTTACAATCGAGTTAATTGGCAGCAACGCCGTGTCTTCTTCGCATTCCACCGACGGATTGGAGCTGCTGTCGTCCAACGAGGCTAGAGAGACGTACGCCCTCCCGTCCACGAGCGTGTAGTTGTAAAGTGTCGAGTCCTCCGTGAATGTGGCGAAGGTGTCGTACAGCACACGGCTGTCGGTATCGTGCTCGGACACGATGGGGTTGGCCACGACGGAGAACTCCGAGTAGCCGTGGACCTGCATGGCGCTGCGTCTGATCGTAAAGCCGAAGCGAAGCGAAGGCCAAGTCTCCTCCGTCGCAACAGCATGAGCGGTGAAGACGAACAGTACCGCGAAGACGGTGGCCAGGACGAAGAGAGGCTTCATCGTGCCGCTGCAAGGTGCGCTCTTGGTCCGAGGTGGAGAAATGCACAATGCGACCGCCCGCCATGTGAAAAGTAAACACTGCTCAAAGTGCACACGGTCAGATCCCATGATGGCCCGGGGCCTGCCTATCACACTACCTAAAGCCTGTAGTGTACAGCTCTGACCTTGGGACGCAATTATGATGGCGTCCAGGGCGTCCGAGGCTCCACGTAATTCGCTGTGAACACGAGCGCGACTCAAGACAAACTCGAAGCTCTATCCGTAGTTAATTTAGCGACCCAATTCTCTGCACTTAGTCCGTGATGACGCGTACACCGAGCGCTGACACGCGGTGGATGTTGTCGTTCGCTGGTTGACGCATGAACATCATGTTGGTCGGCACCTCCATGGACTTGGACAGCCACTGCACCATGGCCGGGTCGAACGCGCCAGTCACAGCGATAAAGTCAATCTTGATCGACGGGTAGATATGGTCGAATAGGTTCACGACGTCTTCAAACTCTCGCGGCACGGGGCGTTCGGCTCGCACACGTGCACGAGCCTGAGGCAGTACGTGTGCTCGTTCTGCATCACGTAGCGCACAGCCTCGTTGATCTTGGGCAGATTGGCCACCTTGCAGAAGAACACCACGGGCGTGTTCTTGATCCTCTCAATGCTCTTGGCGATCTTGACGCTGCCCACGAAAACCTGGCCGTGCGCCGACAGTTGCTGGATGGGGTTCGTGTCCGTTTGTCCACCACGGAAGTGCAGCAACAGCTTCCGCGAGACGTAGAGCAGCCCCTTGAGCAGACTCACGCGAGTCAGCATCATAAACACCACCAGGAAGAACACCGCGAAGTAGATGAAGAAGTACGACAGCGCCTTCACGTCCGAGAACGCGTTCGCGAGGATGCCCATGGAGATCATCCCCAGACAGAAGCACGTGTTGGCCCACGACGTGGTTCTCTTGCGCGGGATCTCTTCACGGCAGATTTTCAGCAGCAGACACGCGATAGTGAACGACAGCAGCACGCACAGGAAGGCGAGCGCGAAGACGCCGGACAGCACCGTCACCTCGGCGTTCAGAATGAACACGAGACTGGAGGCCACGAGGAAGAACGTCAAGATGATGTAGTGGTTCGTGCCGCGGTACGAATTCACCTTCAGCAGGAATGTGGGCAGCACGCGGTCGATGGCCAATCGCTGGAACAACCCGTTGATCCCCACGTACGCCGTCAATACCGCACCGGCAAGCACGCCAAAGGCGTCGATGGCCACGAGGACTTCGAGCCACCGGCCGCCACTCAGTCGGCCCATGTATGACAGCAACGTCGACTGGTTGGCGATAATTGTGTCGACTGGGACAACCGCGAGGGCCAGCAACGAGTACGCCACGTTGAAGGTGCTCGACAAGGCCCACATGTTGCGCAGCGTCTTGGGGAACATGCCCGCGGCCTGCTCCTCCACGTACTGCGAGGAGCTCTCGAAGCCCGTCACGCCCAGCATCGCCGTGCCGTAGCCCAAGAACAAGGCTGAAGCTACATTGCTGGCGTCCGCGGCGCCGCCGAACATGGTCACGTCAGGCAGAGACGTGCTCATGTTGTCCACGAAGACGGAGGGTGCTGCGCCACGTAGATTAAGCTGAAGATGGCCAGCAGCACCAGCGTGAACGTGTGGAAGACGAAGAAGATGAGCGCGACGAACGCGCTCTCGGCGATGCCCATGAGACACAGCAGTGCGAAGACGGCGAGCAGCCCAATGGTGCAGACCATGACGGGGATCTCGAACAGCGACTCGTTGACGTAGTTCATGGCCGACACGCCGTTGACCACGGCCGTCGACAGGTACGACAGCATGCTGAAGACGGCGCAGACGGCCGCCACCTTCTTGGGCGCCGAGTTGAGCATGGCCGTGTAGAAGCCGCCGTTCAGCGGGACGGCGCTCATGACCTCCTCGAAGACCCAGCGCAGACAGTAGACGACCGTCACGACGAAGAGCTGCGTGACGGGCGCCAGCTTGCCGGCCTTGGCGATGGTCTGGCCCGCTGAGAAGAGCACGCTGGAGAGGATGGCGTTGCCGCTGATGGACGTGGCCGTCCACTCGCCGAGCTTGCTCTTGGTCTCGTTGGCCTGCAGCTCCTGGCCGATGGCCGCGATCTCGTCCGCTCGGCCCTGCACGAACTGGGCCTCGCCGCCGATGTTCAGGTGCATCCACGACGGCTCCTTGAAGCGCCGGTCCGTGACCTGGATCTGGATGAACCGCTGGCGCAGCTGGCTGGGCGTGTCGGCGCGGATGAAGTTCATCTCGCTCACCCAGCCGGGCTGGTGCACCGACAGCGAGGTGACGCCCGCATAGTCTCCGCTGGGGACTCGGGGCCCAAGAGGTCCAGACGCAGGTCTCCGTTGCAGCGGGGCTCAGCCATGACTCGAACGAGGCGAGGAAGTCGCAAAGTGAGGTGCTACCCGCTGGGTGCCAAGCGCCGTCCGACCGACCGAGTGACACTTGAGTGCAGCCGAAAGCTGAGTTTTTGGGGCTTTGGGAGAGACGTGGCGCGTCTGGTAAAACGGTTGGCCTATCCAAGGCTGCACTTGACAGAGAGCGGGCCAAACAATTATTGCTGGCCGTCGGGGCCCGATGGCCCAGGAGACAAAACGCGCCAAGTTTGGCACGAGGAATCAGGAGCGGCAAGTTGACTGGAAGGATCTTGTCCGAACAAACGGGTGCACTCAACAGATAGGAGACGTTGGCTTGCTGGTTGGTGGTGTGGTGTGGTCTTCGAGTCTTTGCGGAGACGGCAACTTTGCACGCAGTTGCTGCTGGCAACGCGGATGAATGAGATCGTCAAGGGGAGGAGGATGGGATAGTCAGCCCCGCTCAGCCTGCTACATGTACTTCAACTGTACTCTACTGTACTGTACACCTGGAATGGCTGTGCCGTGCCGTATGGGGCTCATGGGGCCAAACGCTTGTGGGTGATCCACTGCCATTCGTCACCAGGGGCGAGCGCCAAGTGGGCGATGACAGATTGGATTCGGTGCTTGCTGGCCAGCCTGTCCTCTCGTCTACACATGCCGCTCATCCAAAGTTGAAGCTGAAGCTGAAGAAACGCGAAGCATCCCTTTGGCGATGTAATCACCGCCAATCTGCTTTGCCTTCGTAGACCCCAACGCACGGCCAAACAAGATTTTAATTAAGCTCGAGTAAAAGTGAATTGAAAGTACCGATGATCTCTTCTGGCATGCAGATTACCATGCGCAGCCAACTCCACCGGACCAACACAGCGTATCTAACACGAATTCGTATTGTAAAGACTTGTTGGATCTTGCTAACAGCTTTGTTATAACAGTTGCGCCACCAATTATTCTGTGACGATGCGCACGCCCAATGCCGAGACCCGGTAGGTCTTCCGGCTTGAGGGTTGGCCCATGAGCATCATGTTGGTGGGGATCGCCATCGACTGGGACAGCCATTGCACCATCGCTGGGTCAAAAGCCCCCGTCACGGCGATAAAGTCGATCTTGGTCGACGGGTAGATGTGGTCGAACAGGTTCACCACATCCTCGAACTCACGCGGTACCGGAGCGTCAGGTTCGCATACATGCACCAGCCTGAGGCAATACGTGTGCTCGTTGCGCATCACGTACGAGACCGCCTCGTTGATCTTGGGCAAGTTCGCCGTCTTGCAGAAAAACACGACGGGCGTGTTCTTGATCGTCTCGATCGTCTTGGCGATCATCACACTGCCAACAAAGGCCTGACCCCGGGCTGAACGTTGGTCAACGGAAAGATTGTCACCTCGGAAGTGCAGAATAAGCTTGCGCGACACAAAGAGCATGGCCTTCAGCACGCTCACACGCGCCAGCATGAGGAATACCACCAGGAAAAATACCGCAAAGTAAACGAAGAAATACGACAACGCCTTTAGATCCGAAAACGCGTTCGCGAGGACCCCCAAAGCCACCGCGCAGAAGCAAAAGCCTGTGTTGGTCCATGACGTGGTTTTCTCCCGTGGAGTTTGTCCTCGACACGCCTTGAGCAACAGACACGCGACGATGAAGCACATTAGCACACAGAGGAATGCGAGCGCGAATACGCCAGACAGCACCGTCACTTCTGCGTCGAGCATGAACACAAGACTCGACGCTACGACAAAGAACGCGAGAATAATAAAGTGGTTCGTGCCGCGGCATGAGTTCACCTTGAGAAGGAAACTGGGTAGCACACGGTCGACGGCCAGACGCTGAAACAGCCCATTGATCCCCACGTAGGCCGTCAATACTGCGCCAGCGAGCACACCAAACGCATCGACAGCCACGAGGATTTCCAGCCAACGGCCGCCAGTAAGTCGGCCCATGTATGACAGCAACGTCGACTGATTCGCGATGATCGTATCCAGAGGTACAACCGCCAGTGCCAAAAAAGAGTAGGCCACGTTGAACGTGCTCGAAAGAGCCCACATGTTGCGCAGAGTTTTTGGGAACATGCCTGCCGCTTGCTCTTCCACGTATTGCGCCGAGGTCTCGAAGCCCGTCACGCTGAGCATCGCCGTACCATAGCCCAAAACCAAAGCGGAGAAGACATTCGTGCCTCCTAAAGATGAGCCAAACATCGCCACTTCAGGGAGAGATGCGTGCATATTGCCCACGAAAATCGACGGGTGCTGAACGATGTAGACGACACTGAGCACGGCCAGCATGACGAGCGTGATCATGTGGAAGGAGAATAGAAGCAGTGCAACGAATGCACTCTCCGCGATTCCCATCAGACAAAGCAGAGCAAAGGCCGCCAGCAGTCCAATGGAACAAACCATCACGGGTATCTCCACCAGCGACTCGTTCACGTAATTCATCGCGGACACGCCGTTCACCACTCCAGTTGCCAGATACGATAAGATACTGAACACGGCGCAGACTGCAGCAACCTTCTTCGGGGATGAGTTGAGCATGGCAGTGTAAAATCCTCCGTTCAGCGGCACAGCACTCATCACTTCCTCGAAGACCCAGCGTATGCAATAGATTACTATTGCCACGAGCAGTTGGGCCACGGGAGCGAGTTTCCCAGCTTTGGCGATAGTTTGCCCCGTCGAAAACAGAACACTGGACATGATATCATTTCCTCCGATAGAGGTGGCTGTCCACTCTCCGAGCTTGTTTTCCGTCTCGTGGGCTTCAAGTTCTTCGTGCACAGCGGCAATTTCTTCGACGGGGCCATGAACGTACTGCGCCTCGCCGCCAATGTTTGGATGCATCCAGCTCGGCTCCTTGAATCTTTGATCAACCACTTGGATCTGGATGAACCGTTGGCGTAGCTGGCTCGGCGTGTCAGCGCGGATGAAGTTCATCTCGCTCACCCACCCCGCGCCTTCCGTTTCTGTTTGGTGACGCACCGGCAGCGGCGTGATTCCGCCCAGGCGAGCATAGGTGACAGTGGGTGACGTCTGCGAGAGCGGCGCTCCAGAAGGCAGCAGCTCCAGCCGTAGAGCTCGGTTGTTATCGCGGTGAGTCATAGACTGTAACTCGGGTGGAGAAATTTTTAACTGGATGCCAACAACCGTTGTACTATTTGAGATACTTTATAATAAGCATTGTTGTATCTATCAATCAACGTAACGACCATCTTACATGTAACCGTTTTATAGTTTGTAGATTGGAAAATGTATCAGTGGCGTTTGAGAAGCATGAGCAACCCGCAAACATAGCTCAAAGCAAAACTTCGGTCTACAGTTCCTGCTTAGCGCTAGGTCGGCCTTCTAAAGGAACTCTTTTACCGGCAGATTGGGATCGGTCACCGATTTGATGTAGCCATAACATTTTTTTCTAGACCGAATTTTTCGACAATGTTTTCATTATAAAAAAAATCGCCGAAAGCTAGTCTAATTGGTCAAAGATTCGTGCATCACGTCCAATACACGCAAAGCAATGGGCCTCCGAATATATTATTCGCCAAAAGACCGATTTCATCGTCTTGTCGTTAAGGTAGGGGTGAACTTTTACACGACACCCATACTGAGATCAATATATTTTTCGAGTCATGACGATCGAGAGCCGGCAAAACGGGCTAAACTGGCCAAAAGTGCCTCCGGCGAATGCAGCGCTGCGTTTGATCTACTCCGCACGGAGAAGTGCACTTATCCCTACGCCAAGACACACACGAATACGATGGCGCCTTTTTGTTTTGTCATGCCAGTCGTAGCAGAAAAGTTACAGCGCTGATTACCGTGAGTACCACTATTTTTGGGTCGGATCGAGCCCCAAAACATCCCAGCCTTATCGCGGCTAGCTTCGCGAGTTCTACTCCGATCGAAGCGAAACAAGCGCGATAATCTTTATTTACTCCGATTTGATCTAATAGCGTTTAATTTGGAGGAATATTGACAAATTTATCGGGGGTCATAGGGTGGTGGTGACCGATCTTAATCTGCCGGTACAAGAAAGACCGGTAGAGCCACATTCAGCAGCTCAATAATTGTGCCATTCTGTCATTTTGTCCGCCTAATCGGGCTTCTAAGGGGTCCACTTGACTTGAGATTATGCGGGTGAGGCTTGGTAGTCGAGTGTTGGTTAGGAAGGAAATCCGAAAGTGAATTAGAATGAGTTAGGCCAAACTAACTATCATATCCTAGTCTCCTATGCTTAAACATGAATCATACCAACGCACACCTCCTACTTCGTCGTATTGAAGGCTGGGGATCAAAAAGTAAATGTTGCAGATCGTATCCAGAAAGGCAACTTCAACTTGCCTTTCTCTCAGCCAATCAGAAGTGTCAAATCTTGGGGCTCCGCCAATCAGATCCCAGTATTCCACCACGTGTACCACAATTGCCTACCATCGGCAACAACTTCACAGCAAGCACGTGCCTCGATACGGAGACACACAACTAGACTGCGAAGTGCACAATCGCAACAACTTGGACCTCTTGCAGAGCCTATCAGAATCGTTGTATTTGAAGTTTTTAACCAAGCCGATGGATCACGAGAATGGCCGATTTATTTTGAAATCACCACCCCCTAAGGTTTGCATCCCCTCATTTTCTTAACGCAGTTTCACAAATAGAGGACGTCGAGAGCTTCGAGAGCATGTGCGGCTGGTGCGGCGCACCGAAGTGCGACTGGCTGCACTATGACGGCGAGCTCGAGGAGGCAGGAAAGCGTCTGCAGTGCAAACTGCAGCGGAAGAGGCACCACTACCGTGCTATCCGCATATTGCTGCGTCGATTGTATTTCTATGCTAAAAACGGAAGACGCCCCAGCATGCATCATTCGACGTGTGACGGGGTCATGATGCAGCATGTCTGCTGCTGGCACCCACGCAAGCGGGTACGCCAGCAACAGACATGCACGGGGGAACACGTACCTGGTGGCCAGGAAGGCAGGCGTCGCGCAGCGCCGCCGCCTCCGCCACAAGAAGTCCGCGCGCAACGTCGCGTGAAGGCTGGCGCCAGGCTTGCAAGACTGCCTGGCGCCCGGAATCCAGAACGCTACCTGCACAAGTATACAAACATGCATATATAGGATTACGAAAACAGAAAAACACTTGCATTTAGTATAGGTTAGCTCAGCTTCTAGAACGACACTAAGGAGAACCTAGAGGAAAGCCTAGAGCACGTAGTTAGCCCGAAGACTTAACGGAATCAATCTCACTTTGCATTTTACCCAACAACAAGCAAGCAACACAACCACTCCACGCACCTTCGCTACGACAGGCTCCAGAGCACCCGGAGCCTGTCATTTGCAGTAGCACTTGTTGGTCCCCTCGCACCGCGCTTCGCTCAACCTCAAGGAGGTCTTCCGGGCACCGGCTGGGGATTCGCTTTTGACCGCGCTTCGCTCAACCCTCGGAGAGGGCTACGGGCACCGGTCATTGGCTGTAATTCGGACCCGCCTGACATCTGTCGAGGGAACGTCGGCATAAGTACGAGGCACCAGCTGTAGCGGCGCACCTGATCCAGTCCGGCTTTCGAGTTCGGCGGTTAGGTAGTGCAGTCCGCTCTGAGTTGCCCGGGCCGCTTCTTTGATTGGATGGCTGGACGTAGGGGTCGTCGCGTTGACAACGCTGTTCCCGACGGGTCTTTTGAGAGGCTGGGTGTAATCGGACGCCACCGACATCGACAAGCTGCGCACCGATTGCTACCGTCAAATCCGGCACGCAGTGCGAACGACTGAACGACTGCTAAGAGAACTTGCTGAGGCCGCTTCACTCACTTCGGAAGAGCGAGACCAGAAAGGGCGGTCATCCATCAGCTCTGTCGCGCTCAGCGTAAACTCGGCAAGGCAACCGGTCTCGTCAACCTCGGTGTAGCCAGAGTCCTCGACCCACGTACTACCCGTCAACAACTCGAGCGCGACAACCGTCTCCGTGATCGCGAGGAAGCCTTCGCCGCCAGCGTAGCCTAGCAACTGTAAGTGGAGCTGATTAACTCGTCTAACGAGCAGTAAACACGTTTTAGCCGCTTTTTGTTTACGGCAATTCATCGTCGAGTGTGATAACGAATACCTTCGCGGGTATAACGTTTTAGAGGGAATCAGCTTTATTACTAGTTAGGCGTTTGGGTTAAGGCTTCGCGTGTGAAAGGAAGGCGAACAAGATGGCGGACGTCTCTGAGCTCATGCAAGGAGTGCTGCAACCGATGCAGCAGCAACAAGAGATGATGAGAGTAATGAATGAGCAACGAGGAATGAACGACTTCAAGCTGGATGGGATTAGACTACCCGCACACGGGGCATGAGTCTGAGTCGTTCCGCCTGTATCAAGAAGAGTTGTCGCAGTACTTTGAGGCCCGCAACATTGACTGGAAGAACGAGCGTTGGGCGACGAGGGTACTGGCTATTATCGGGAGCACGTTGAAAGGGCAGGCTGGTCAGTGGTACCTGGCGCGGAAGCATGAGATTTACTCTGCGGAGCAGTTACTCCGTGAGTTGTCACGCGCATTTGTTCCGGCGGATCTTCAGTTGCGGCTGCGTGAGCAGTTGCGACACCTAAGCCAGAAATCTTGCAAGTCGTTGGGTGATTACGTTTCACGGTTTCGCAACATTGTACTTCAAGTGGAAAACATGACGGAGATCGACAAGGTAGTGTACTTCTCGCAAGGGTTGATGCCAACACACGTCAGGAAGTACTGTACAAGCGCTGTGAAACCTTACGGATGCCATTACGGTAGCGATGGACTATGAGCGCTCGCACTTCGGTGCTCCAGCGCGCACGGGACGTCGCGACCGTGATTACCCACGATTCCGCAGAAACGAGTCGGCTTCAAGATCAAATGGTCCTGAGCCAATGGAGATCGACAGTGCGCAAGAACTCAGTCTGAAGAGTGCCGTCGGCAGAGGAAATGCTACAACTGCTTCCGTGGTGGTCATATTGCAGCCCACCTGTAAGGCCCCTCGTCGGAAACAACGCCCTACAGAGGTCCGAATCAGCGTCAACGAGACTCGCAGCACGTCAATGCTGTGGAGCAACAAGTCAGCGATGGTGAAGAGAGAATCGTGTACGACCAGTACACTGTGGATGCGTTTGAGGAAGTCAGCATGCATGACGTGGCTGCTAGACCGGATAATGAGCTCATCCGTAAACCCGGGAGAATTGAAGGCACGCAGTAACGATACTGCTTGACTGTGGTGCTACGGCAAATCTGGTACGGCCAGGAATGGTGTCGAAGGTGAAAGGAACTAAGGATGTACAGGTGAAGGGCTTCGATGGAGAAATCAAGGAGTATCACGATGTGAAGGTTGTGGAAGCGGACATCGGCATGGAGGACAAGACGTTCGAGAAGCTGCGCCTAACAGAGAGTCCACTAGCGATTGAACATGACGTTATCTTGGGAAGCCGTGGTTTGCCAAATATCAACCAACGATCAACTGGCGAACGCATGAAGTAGTATTTCCGAGCACGGAAGAGAGACCAAGGCCCAAGACGGACAAGAACGAAGACAAGATAGAAGATCAGGAGAATGTGAGAAGGACGACACCACAATGGCCCCAAGCGAAGTTGGAGAGTCGGCGACAGCAGAAGAGCAACGAAAGAAAACGGAAAAGGAAGCAATTCGCGCACGCCATCGGTCACATCTCGCCTTGGCTGAGGCGTGGCGTAATGGTGTCTTTGGGTCCACGAAGAAGTTCCGTCGTCGTATGCAGGACAGGAAGTTTGCGGAGCTGTTCTTCGTCAAGTTCTGTAGCAGTGGAATCCGACAACGTACCAGACTACATTAAGCCTTTGCTTGACAAGTTTGGTGATGTCTTCCAGAAAAGCTGCCAGATGGTCTACCTCCCGAGCGCATCGTCGAGTTCGACATGGAGATGAAACCTGACGCTGCTCCTAGCACCCGAGCACCGTTTCGACTGTCTAAAACGGAGCAGGAAGCATTGGAAAAGTTCGTCGCGGAAAACATGAAGAAAGGGTGGATAGAAGTCTCCAATTCACCCTGGGTCTCCATCTACGGTGTTCCTAAGAAAGATCCGGCGACTGGTCAAATCCCGAAGAGAGCTGAATGGTTGCGATGTGGGAATAGTTCCATTCCGATTCGTTGGGTCATCGACTTCCTCAATGTGAACAGTCAGACGAAGATCCCGGCGGATGATTCCGACGACGAAGTTACTGGCGAGCCCGAGCCTTGGAAGTTACCAGCAGTCCATGATTGCTCTTCATCCTGTACGCATCAGACTTCGAAGCTTCGACGTCACAGTGTCCACGCCGCAATGCTTCGCATGCTTCCGTCGGATGAACGATGTCTTCTTGTCGACGATCTGGACTTGCGGGGGGAGAGTCACCCCATTGGAGTTCAGCAAGAAGTCAATGTACACGTGGAACAAGTCCAGAACGTCGAGTACTCGGCATCCAGCGTCCATTTGAGTGAAGACCAGAAGAAGAAGTTCCAGGCTGGATACAAGAAAGACCCCGCGTTCAAGGAAGTATGGAACCGACCGGACAAATCTGCAGACTTCGTCAAATCGAATGGGCTTCTGTACAAGCGTTCGGGTCATTCAGTCATCAGGCTGTGTTCCCAATAACACCCGGCTAATCACGAACATCTTGGAAGAATTCCATGATGCACCCGCGGCAGCTCATCCTGGAATCCGTCGAACGCAATTGAGGGTTGCTCAGTGGTACTTCTGGCCCACGTTGGAGAAGGACACGAAGGAGTACGTGGCAAGCTGTGGGACGTGCTAGATGGAAAGTTAGTACCGCGCGCAAGAAAGGAACTATGATGCCAATTCCAGTCCCGAGCGAGTGTTGGGAAGTAGTGACTATGGACTTCGTGACAGGGCTACCGGTTTCTAATGGCTTCGATGCAATCATGACTGTGGTGGACAAACTGTCCAAGCGGCCTCAAGTACATTCCGACACATACGACGGCGGATGCTCCAGAAGTTGCCCGCATCTTCTTTGAAGGAGTAGTTCGTCATCACGGTCTGCCAAAGGTGATCATCAGCGACCGAGACCCCAAGTTCACATCAAAGTTTTGGAAGTCGCTCATGGATATCATGGGGGTCAAGTTGTCGCTCACCACGGCATATCGTGCCCAAGCGGATGGACAGACTGAGCGTCAGAACCTTGTCTTGGAAGATGCATTACGGTGCATGGTGTCCTACCATGGTCGAGACTGGGCTACGCATTTGGGAACAATCGAGTACGCACATGCGACGCTGGAGAGTTCCTCGACAACGTTTACGCCGTTCGAAGTGGACACAGGACGCAAGGTCAGGAACTTAGTATCCCAGATCACCCCTGGTGAAGTTCGTGATGAAGATGTTCCACTAGTTGACTTCGCGCAAAAGTTTGCTGAAGAACGCAAGAAGATCGCTGAATTGGCCCGCAAGAATCTCCTGGCACAAGAACGTCAAAAGAAGTATTACGACAGGAAGCGCCGAGACGTGGAGTTCAAGGAAGGAGATCTCGTATTGCTGGATACGCGTAACTTGCCTCTCAAGCGCATCACGGCCAACAACACGGAACTCAACCGCGAGAAGTTGGCGATGAGGTACATCGGCCCGTTCAAGATCGAGAAGATGATAAATTCCAACGTAGCACGGCCTCAAGCTACCGCGGCACATGAGTCGTCTTCACCTGAGTTTCAACGTGGAGTTCCTCGCTACGACGTTCCGAACCCTCAACGCTTCGCGTCGCGACCTTTGCCCAAGTCTGCACCAGTACTCTCGACGATGCCACCGACGAAGAACTGCATTTCCAGAAGCTCTGCTCCAGCAGAAACAGCGCAACAACAAACGTCTCTGGTTGGTCAAGGGCATGGACTCCCCTGATTCAGAAAACATGGGAATACGAGGTCAAGCTAAAACGGGTATCGCATTGGCGTGAACTTCCACAAGTTCCGTCAACAGCGCCAACGCGATTAAAAGTCCGGGGATAATATGATGCAGCATGTCTGCTGCTGGCACCCACGCAAGCGGGTACGCCAGCAACAGACATGCACGGGAACACGTACCTGGTGGCCAGGAAGGCAGGCGTCGCAGCGCCGCCGCCTCCGCCGCCACAAGAAGTCCGCGCGCAACGTCGCGTGAAGGCTGGCGCCAGGCTTGCGCAAGACTGCCTGGCGCCCGGAATCCAGAACGCTACCTGCACAAGTATACAAACATGCATATATAGGATTACGAAAACAGAAAAACACTTGCATTTAGTATAGGTTAGCTCAGCTTCTAGAACGACACTAAGGAGAACCTAGAGGAAAGCCTAGAGCACGTAGTTAGCCCGAAGACTTAACGGAATCAATCTCACTTTGCATTTTACCCAACAACAAGCAAGCAACACAACCACTCCACGCACCTTCGCTACGACAGGCTCCAGAGCACCCGGAGCCTGTCAACGGGGTCACACAGCACAATGCACAGAGGAATTGCGTGTGGATATTACTATCCAGGCGAACACCAGTTCGCCGGTTCCCGGCCTCAAAAAGCCTCAAAGGGAGCGGTTTGCTACAAAGGAGTAGGTTATAAGACTGACTGTACTTTGGTAGGGGTTAACTTGGTCGTAATACAGACTACAAGTTAACTATACGAAAGCCCACACAAACTCAAATGGTTGGCTTGCGGAGCTACTGGTACCATGTACCATGTACTCGGGAGAGTGACACCCGTCACTCTTCATGTAATGGGTACACTTGATTGTACCCCGGTACATCCTCCCCACTTACCTGAGAATCACATCTGATTCTTCAATCAGCTTCGAGAGAATCCGAACACCCAAAGGTCGGATTCTCGGGCGCCGCCGCCGCAAGGTTTGCGCGCCTCATTGTCACACCCAGAGTGACTTGTGCCCGCAGTGGGCACCCCGCGCGTTACCCCCTGCCCTCGGCGATGTTGGCCGCAAAGCCACCGCCTCTAGTGGCCGTATCCACAGCGCTAGTAGGTGCAGAGTGCCTCGGCACGGGATGCATATGCCTCCAAACTTGCGGTTCCTCTCGTAGACCACCAGCGGTTGGCGTCACATGGCCCTTGGGCCCTGCTGGCACGTTCGTGCGGCGGTACCTCCCGCAAGGGACGGCACCTTTCCGGTCAGCGCGTAGCGTAACCACAGAGAAAGAGCTGTTCGGCTCATCTCCTGTAAAGAGCCCATTTACATAAGTAGGTAGAAGCTACATAGGTACATGCGCAAAAGTAGGTGCAGTCACACGGCTAGCGTGTGACCTGCTGTCGTGCTCTGATTGGTTGAAAGTGGTGATCCAGACCCATTTCATCCAATCAGGTGCGGACTTAGATTTGAGTGGTTCACAAGGATAAGGGGGCCTCCGCCCCCGTCCCATACATAAACAGAGTTGATTTTACCCTAAAGACAAGACTTGAGCTTATTATTGGAAGCTTCCTCTTGTTGTGAATTCCGGCCAAAATTGCCAAGTGGGGCCGGTTGGACCAATCCCTCCTATACAAACGCCAAGTCATTTCTCAATCGCCCGAGCAGCAGCAGCTGGTCTGGAGTGACCCTTCGGGGCGATTATAGTCGTATTTAATCGAGTAATACTGGAGTTTGAATGGCCTCGGGTGATTGGTCGCGCGATTGGGCTCGGGCGATTGAACCAATCGCCCGAGGAAATTTTGAGTAGAACCCACAATATCTACAGTGTACGCTAGTGACGGTATATCTTACCCCGTTACACCTGGTAGCACTTTGTAGTCCTTCCAACGTCCAAGACCAAGATGAGCCAAGTCCTGATGTCCGAAGGGTCCGGTGTAACCCTCGACCACACGAATTTTCCTCACCTCACCCGAGTCGAGTGGGAAGCTCTTCACCGTCTCGCTGTCGTGTCCGGCGAATTCGTCGTCACATCACTGCTGAGCTCAGCGACCGCCGACCAACAACGCCAGGCTGCCCAAGAGTTCATGGAACGCGAGCTCACCGATGCCAAGCGACGAGTGTCAACTCCCTCGCATTTCTCCAGGAACGATGCGGTGAAGATGGAGACGTCGATGTATTCCGGCGCCGGCCAAGACCGACTGCCCCTGAACCGCTGGTTCAGGGAGATCGACATCGCCATCGCCTCGAGACTGATCGAGGCGCCGACGGCGAAAGTGAACTTCCTCCTGTCGCGTTTGTCGGGGAAGGCGAAGGAGTGGGCCCTCGGCAAGCTTGTTGTGGACCAACACGCCTTCCCGAGTCTGGACAGTCTCCAGAATGACCTTCGACTTGCGTTCGAGCCTCCGCAAGATGAATCGCGGATGCGTGTGGAGTTCTTCGCGTTGAAGCAGGGCAAGCTGTCCATGCGAGACTACGTACAGAAGACTCGTCACCTGGCCTCGTGCATTGTCACGAGCCCCATCGACATGGCTTCGCAGGTCCACGTCTTCGTGTTCGGCATGCGAGAAGGAATGACGTGATACTGTCTCACGCGCGCCGAGCCGATGTCGCTGGAAGAAGCGTTCGCCCTCGCGCTTCGCGAGGATTACACGGTGTCCGCTTCGTACTCGCGACAGTTGCCTGCGGACGCTCGGGCAGCGACGCCAGAGCCAATGGAAATCGATGCCGTCGAAGCCGCGGAGAATAACCGGCGGTACTACTCGCGCGGCGGTCGCAATTCCCGTTCGCTGACCTGTCATCGTTGTGGGAAGTTGGGTCATCGCGCGGCAGTATGCTGCGCGCCTGTGCCGATGCGTGCTGCCGTCGCTCACGCCGACGACGAGATCCTGGTCGCTCAACCAAAACGACCGGGACCAGTAGGTGCGGGGCGCCCTACTGGCTGGAACGGAGGTCCGGGTCCCCCGGTGGCAACCCGATCTCCTAGCCCCCCAGTGCTTCACGCACACTTCAATGACACCACCACCAGCGGTGACCACAGGCTGATCATCATCAGCCTGCACGTCGCCGGCGCGCGGCGTCCTCTCCGTGCGCTCCTGGATTTGGGCCCAACGAACAACTTCTTCCGCGCCTCGTGTTTGTCGCTTCTTCCCTCGGACAGATCCGTCCGCGAGGGCCCCGGCGTCGTCGTCATTAAACTCGCTGACGGCAAGCCACACCGTGTCCCACGGCGTGATATCACGCGGCCGTACACGTTCGGCGGCTTCCGTAGCAACGACGACTTCCTGGTGATCGAGATGAACTACGCGTTCGACTGCATCTTGGGCATACCGTGGCTGGCACGGTATCAGCCGGAGATCGACTGGCTGGCCCGATCAGTCAAGCGTCGAGCCGACCACGACGTGAGTGAAGTGTTCACGCATCTCCTGGCCGCTCCGACGGACTGGCCCCACGTCACCGTCGTGGATCGTTCGTCCACGACGCAAGCCCTACACAGAGCGAGTGATGGCCCTCTCTGTATGGCATGTGCGGTGCTGTTGGATGAAACGACAAATGAACGCGGAACCTCGCAGCAAAGCGTGGTTGCTGCGAAGGCGGTCGAGCGAAGGCGACTCCCGCAACCCAACGAAGCGATCGAGCGCAGGCGACTCCCGCGAACCAACGAGGCGGTCGAGCGACGTGGGCTCCCGCGAATCAGCGAGGCGGTCGAGCAAGCGGTGCTCCCGCGTACCTCCGGTGCGGACGGACTCACCACTCCGAACCTAGAGGAGAGTGAAGTATCGTCCAGCGATAGCGACGATGTGTTGGCCAGTGCCAGCGAGTCGTCCACCTCGAGCTCCTGCTCGAGGTCTTCGAGGAGGAAGAGGAGAAAATCCAAGCGACGACGTCTCAGGCCACGGAACAACACCGAAGCCGTTCCTCCCCCGAAGGAATCTGTCTGCGCTCTCGAATACGTGGAGGGTGCTCCACGGGACACGCGGTTCATCGAAGTCGCGAGTCCCCTTCGTGACGCTCACGGGATCACGCGGCTCCCCGGGCTCTCGTGGAAACACTTCCTTCGCGATCTCAAGGCTGGTGACATCGAGCAAGTGGGTTTGGTCACCGAGGCCGACGCAACAATCGAGGGTCTTCACGCACTCAGTGGTGACGACGCGTCGTCGCGGCCGACGAATGCCGAACCGAAGTCTGCCCGCGAAGAACGATTTGCAGCACAGTCCTAGGAAGCGCTGAAGAAGTCGGGTAACCCAGTCTACGATACCGCGCGCGAGTTTGAAGGCGTCTTCCCTGATGAGGTCCCCGCCGAGCTTCCTGCCGACCGCGGGGTTTGGCACGAGATCGATCTCGCGCCCGGAACGAAGTACTGCGTGACGCGGCAGTGGCCCCAGCCGCGAGATCAGGTCAAGGGCAGCGACGAGGGCTTAAAAAACGCCGCCTGGCCGGCCACGTCCGCGAGCACCCCACCCACACACACACACACTCTAGCCCCACGTTCGGTGGGAAGAAGGCGACTGGCGGCTGGCGCATCGTCCACGCGTTCAATAAGCTGAACGACGCGACCATCCCGGCACAGACCAGAAGGACATGGTACTCGACTCCATGTCAGGTAGCGTCATCTATAGCGCCATCGACCTGACGGAGGGCTTCTACCAGATCTTGATGAGGTCCAGCGACATACCCCTCACGGCAGTAAGCACCCCCAGCGGAATGCTGTGGGAGTGGCTCGTGATACCACAGGGTCTGAAGAACGCCCCAGCCACGTTCAACCGCATGGTGTCTCACGTACTGCGCCCGCTCCGTGACTTCGCGCCGAGCTACTTCGACGACATCTTCGTGCACAGCCGCGCTGAGGGCAACCTCAGCGCTGTCGAGGTCCATCTTCAACACTTGAGGCAGGTATTCCAAGTGATGCGCGAGAACAAGCTGTACGCGAATTTGAAGAAGTGCGTCTTCTGTGCGCCGGAGATTCCCGTACTCGGCTGCTACGTGACCAACGACGGCGTCCGTGCGGATCCGGAGACGGTCACCTCGATCGGTTCTTGGCCGACTCCCAAGAACCCCACGGAGCTGCGTCAGTGGCTGGGTCTGGCGAATTATCTCCACAAGTACACGAAGAATTACGCCGGGCTGATCCAACCGCTGTCTTCGCTGCTGAAGAAGGACGCGACGTGGCTGTGGTCCCCCGACCACCAAGCTGCGTTTGATTCCGTGAAGAAGAGCTTGGCGGAGGCGCCGATCCTGATGCTTCCGCATCACACGAAACCGTTCCATGTCGTGTGCGACGCGAGTGATTTTGCAATCGGCTGTGCGCTGATGCAGTTCGACGATGAGGGCCACGAACGCGTCGTGAGCTACCAGTCACGACAGATGAAGCCTCCCGAGAAGAATTATCCCGTCCACGACAAGGAGCTACTCGCTATGCGTTACGCCCTGATCAAATTCCGAGTGTACTTGCTCGGAGAACAGACGTTTGTCGTGTACACTGACCATGCGTCGCTGCGCACCGCAATGAAGACTCCACACCTTTCGCAGCGCATGGCGCGATGGCTCTCGTTCTTCTCCGAATACAACTTCGTGGTGCACTACAAGCCCGGCAAGAACAACATCCTTGCCGACGCGCTGTCTCGCCGACCAGACTACGACCCACGACGACTAGTCGGTCAGCAACTTGCTGACGACGATGACGAAGATGAAAGCTGCGCATGTTGCGTCGCTCTTGGTATCAACGCGACGGTCACGACTCCCGTCCTGCCACTGCGTCAGCAGATTGCTGATGCGTATGAGCACGATCCGCTCTACGCCAGCATCATTGCGCACCTCCGTACTCCGAGTGCAGAGACATCGAAGAAGCTGACACGTCCTACGCGCAGTCACATCCAGCGATACCACCTCGAGGGTCCGTTATTGACATACACAATGGACGCCTTCGATCTTCCTCGCATCGTCATCCCCGCTGATGACGACCTTCGTGCTCGCCTCGTCCATGAGTATCATGACGCTCCAGTGGGCGGCCACTTGGGCCGCGAGAAGACGTTCGCGGCGATCTCGAGGGACTTTTATTGGCCTCGGATGTACAAGTGGATTCGGAAATGGGTTCGGACTTGCGAGACTTTTCAGCGCGTCAAGCCAGCTCCATCAACGCAAGCTCCGCTGCGCCCGTTGCCGATCGCCACGGAAGCGTGGCGTCAGCATGGACTTCGTCTTTGGTCTTCCAGCAGACGACCAGGGCCGCACGGGCGCCCTTGTAATCGTCGATCGCTTTAGCAAGATGGTCCGTCTTGCTCCAGTCAAGGCCCAAGTGACAGCTGAGGCGACCGCGTCCCTGTTCCTCGACCTCGTATTCCGGCATCATGGCCTGCCGGAATCCATCGTCTCTGACCGCGACCCTCGCTTCACATCGGCCTTCTGGGATCGATTGTTCGAACTGCTTGGTACGCGCTTGTTGATGTCGACGGCAGCTCATCCTGAAACGGATGGGCAAACGGAGCGCGTCAACCGATTCGTTGAGGACGTCCTTCGAAGCTACGCCTCGTCGTTCCCGTCGTGGTTCCGAAGCTACGCCTCGTCGTTCCCGTCGTGGTTCCTGCCGCTCGCTGAGTTCGCTATCAACAGCGCAGTCCATGCGTCGACAGGGGTGACGCCGTTCTTCATCAACAACGCGCGACATCCACGCGTTCCAGCGACGCTCGCCTTAGGGCCTTCGACCGACTCCGCACGCTCCACTCTTGGCGGGGGAGAAATAGATGCAGTGCTGAATCGCCCGGTACTAGTGTCGAGTGAAGCCGAGGCGCGAGGGAATAGCAGCAGCACTGTGGTGTCGGTTCCACCGGTAGTAGAACCGGTGGGCGCGGAATTACCGGTTACGTCAACGGCTGCCGTGTGTGGAATTGCATCACGGACGCGTTCGAAGGCTAGAAGATCGACCGACACCGCGCCCGCATCTGACCCCGCCGGGCCACCAGTGGCCAACTTCGCCCCACACAAAGCTGCTTCGCCGATCGACTCCGCCGCGGTATCGGAGTTCATGCTACGTCGTCAAGCCATCACGAGAGTTTTGCGTGATGCGCTGCAATCTGCTCTGGACAAGCAGAAAGGATACGCAGACCAGCGAGGCCGGAAGAACATGAGCGTCTTTCGTAAAGGTGATCGAGTCCTGCTGTCGACCACCGGAATTCAATCGACCGCAATTACGAACCTTGGCGCGAACAAGCTGGCGCCGAGATACATCGGTCCATTCAAGAGAATCAAGGTGCTGGGAGACGCCTACACGCTAGACATACCGACTGCTATGCGTCTCCACCCGACGTTCTACGTCGGGCGCCTCAAGCCGTATCTCCCTGCTGTTGTCCCCGACTCCCGTCCGCAGCGCCGCTGTAACGGGGTTACACGCACAAGTGGCTACAGTCACTTGTAACTCTAACAGTTACGTTAGCTGTTAGAGAATGGTTACTTCCCCGGCCTTGATGTACGTTACATCAAGTGCCACATTCATTTACGACCACCACGACGGGTGGTCCATAGACATTTAGGATTCCTATTGGTTGAAAGCAGCATCTTTTAACCAATGAGCGACATGCATAGCAAAGGAATTCTGCCAACCAGCCGTTGGCAGATTCTCAACTTAGAATATTACATTTAGAGGAAGTCAGAAACATAAAACAAAAAATAACAGTTCTCATTCTAACCCAAAAACATTATTTGGATCGTTTAATTAGATTAATCTATACTCGAAGGCCCGAGTATAATTAACTCTAGTTTAAACTAAGCTACGCTTCCTCATACACGAGCGCACACGTGTAAGCTGTTGTAGTGAGCCAAAGTAGGCCCATTACAGCCGCGGGCGGGCTCGTAGTCCGATCCTCCATGACGACGACGCTGACGCCAACTTGGCCCAAGCCCCTGATGCTCACGCGCAGACCGTTCCGCCTGCGGTGCCCCGAATGCAGCCCTCTCCAACGACTGTCAACAGTCATTGGTGAGCCGGCTGTAGCTACGATGCTGCGTACGCTAACACCGACAGAGCAGCACGGTGTTGCTATGGGCTTCATCTTGAAGGAGCAGCGAGATGCTGCTGCCTCTACCGCGGTGTCGTCGGGGACGACACCTCGCCCACAGTCGCTGAAGCTCAACGTGAGCAACTACGTCGGAAGAGAGGGTGAACCTCTCCTCCGTTGGCTTGTCGAACTCGACACTGCCATCGCGGCTCGACGTATCGTCGACCCGTTGTCGAAGGTCGCGTTCGCCATGTCATGTCTTGGCGGACGCGCAAGGAGCTGGCCGTACGGACGCCGACTCTCCGATCCTACGTGCTTCAGCACGTACGAAGGCTTCAAGGAGGAGCTCAGACAGGCGTTTGAGCCCCCGCAGAATGATTTCCGGTCGAGGGCCGAGTTCCTCGGCGTGCAGAAGGGCAAGCATGACGTCCATGCTTACGCCCAGAGAGCACGGTACTTGGTCTCCAACATCGTGACCAACCCGATTGACGAGGCGACCAAGGTCGTCACGTTCATGAAGGGATTGAGAGATGGGCCTGTGAAGACCTATCTCTTCCGTGAATATCCGAATACTCTCGAAGCTGCAATCACTCTTGCAATGCAGGAGGAGTTTAGCCTGCGACAGGCTAAGCTGCATGCACACGTACCGAGGCCGCAGCCACGCCCGGTAGTGAGGACGGGAGGACCAGAACCAATGGATCTCTCGAGCGCTGCCACTGCTGGACCCCAGCAGTCGCAGAGAAACAATGTGCGATGCTACCGTTGCGGTAGGATCGGTCACTTTGCTCGAGAGTGTACGGCCCCCGTGCACCAGCAGGGTGGCTATCGCGGCGGTACCGGGCACCGTCGCAACCAAACAAAAAACCTGGACGCCAGTAGGCGCGGGGCGCCCTACTGGTAATGCGGTTCCACGTGTCAACCTTGGACACGCGACACTGAGGACTGCAGCTCCCAGTGAGGTTGACTCTCACTGCAAGAACCACGATGACAGGCCTGACCTTGTCATCCTGAATGTGACGTCGATGAGAGCAAGGGACTCTCATCGTGCTCTGGTAGATTCTGGCGCGTCGAAGAACTTTGTTCGACTGCGAAGTCTATCAATGGTTGACTTCGAGGATTTAAAGATACCTCGAAGTATGCTGGAAGTACGTTTGGCGACAGGTGTCGTCGTGAAGACCGAGAAACGCATGGTACGCGTGCGCTTCACGTACAAAGGTCGAGTGTTTGTCGAAACTTTCATCGTCCTGGATCTGGACGATAACTTCGACATGGTATTGGGCATGCCGTGGCTCGCACGGCATGATCCGGTAATCGATTGGGAGAAGCGCACTTTAGTGCGCTTCGGTCGCGACAGTGGAACAGAGAGCGATGGCCCTGTTACCACCACACACGCACCAGCGGGTGCGCGCGAATCTCCAGTCGAGACAGCGCCTAATGCCGCTGTCCCGGAACACCCTGGACGCGCACGAGCGCGCGCGAGAGAACAGGTAGCGTCGGCGTCGCCGCCGACGGCTAGTGAAGAAAATGTGTTGACTTCGGAAGTCAACACCCGCTTTTCAGCGAATCAAAAGAAGTCTCCGGCCTCGAGCGGCGCGGATGACACAAGCGAGTCACACGCCTCAGCCGTGGAGGCTGACGCGAACCGGATTGGATCAGTTTTGGCCCGTAATGGGAGCCAAGGTGACGTAACGCCGTCGACTCCGGGAGTCGATGGCTTGGGTGAATTCGATTCGGCTCAGGGAGCCGACGCACCCTCCGTAATGGGGTCTCCGCCAATAGAAGGCGTCGAGGTATTGAAGTCGCGTCGGTTCCGGGAACCGACGCTGCGAAAGACATTTTGCGTCGACTCCCGGAGTCGACGCACCCTTTGTAATGAAGGACTACGCCAATGATTGGCGTCGAGGTGATGATGGCGTGTCGGTTCCGGGAACCGACGCTGCAGGCGGTGCGGACGGTTGCAACCGTCCCGCACCGGAAAAACTTGCATGCTGTCGTGCAGCCGGGCTGCACGATGAAGCGCCGCGTGACCAAGCCGGGCTTGAAGTCGCTCGCCCGCGGGAAGTACCCGCTGGCGGAATAAAGAAGAACACCCGTCCACGGCTGGGCCTGGACGAGGTCAAGAACCAAGCGGAGCCGGGCTCCGCAAGACACGAAGACGGCCCATGCGAAGGTCGCTGCGCAAGTCTCGACCCGGGGCCGAGACGCTACAAGAGATGTCTGCCGGGCAGACGAAGGCTGAGAAGCCGGACGTCGAGACATTGAACGGCTTGACGCGTACCTGTGCCGGGTTCCGGCACAGGGAGATGACTCTCGCTAATCCTCGGACGCAAGCGTCGGAGTTGACTTCGCTTCCAGTCATGATCTGGAAGCGCTTCGCGCGTGACTTGCACGATGGACGCATCGAGCAAATATGCATTCTCTCGGACGCCGGGAGAGCGAAGAGCGAGAATGAGGAACTGAGGCAGTTCTTCATGGAGAGCACCACTGAGAGTGAAGACACTCTCAGTGCCAAGACGAAGAAGGAACGCTTTGAAGAGCAGAGCTGGGACTCGCTGAAGGCGAGTCCCTACTACGATATTCTACGGGAGTACGCGGACGTACTTCCGGAAGAGATCCCTGCGGAGCTTCCGCAGGACAAGGGCATTCAGCACGAGATTGATCTCGTGCCGGGCTCGACATACTGTGTCACACGGCAGTGGCCACTGCCGCGAGAGCAGGTCAAGGCGATCGACGACTTCTTCGAAAGTCGTCGCAAAGCTGGACAAGTGCGGGAATCGACGTCCCCGCACAGTGCTCCGACGTTCTGTGTCAAGAAGCCACAGGGCGGCTGGCGCATCGTTCATGCGTACAACAAGCTGAACGATGCGACGATACCGGCGGAGGCACCGATACCGCGAAAAGCTGTTATCATCGATTCGATGGCCAGGAGCACTGTCTACAGTGCTCTTGATCTGCGCGTTGGGTTCTATCAGATCCTAATGCGTGAGAGCGATATCCCTCTCACGGCTGTGAGCACGCCGAGTGGTATGCTCTGGGAGTGGCTAGTGATGCCGCAGGGTCTGAAGAACGCCCCTGCCACCTTCAACAGGTGCGTGACGCACTTGTTGCGCTCGGTGCGCGACTTCGCACCGAGCTACTTCGATGACGTGTTCGTCCACAGCCGTGCTGCGGACGGGATGAGCGACATTGAGATGCACAGGGTGCATCTCCGGAAGCTGCTTGCGCTCATGCGCAAGCACAAGCTCAACGCGAACCTGAAGAAGTGCATCTTCGGGGCGAGCGAGATACCCGTGTTCGGGTATCTCGTTGGGAAGCATGGTGTCTGCCCTGACCCTGAAAAGATGAGAAACACTATCGCGTCTGTTGGCTAGGATATTCGCCAGTGGAGGATACGTGGGAGCCGCGTAGTCGCCTGCTGCAGGATATCCCGGATGTTGTGCGCGAGTATGAGTCCGCACTCGCGCTGGCGAAGACGAACGATGACGCACTGGAGAACCGCGTTCTCGCGAGCGACTACGCTTGCGTGCCCCAGCCGAAGGCCATCCTCGATCACGACTCCAGACTCCAGCGAAGGGTCGCGGCGATTTCGGCCGCGACTGTCATGACGATCACACCTTCAAGCGCGCTCACGTCCACGACGTAGGCACGCTCGCTCCAGCTCCGAGCGCGAGTGCTCGTAGCGTCCGATCCAGCGCCGCTCTTCTTCTGAAAGGGGCGAGGTTCGCACCTGGTTCTCCCATTCACAGAGCGATCAACGAGTGGCCGACACCGTCGAACGTAAAGGAACTGCGGCAGTTCCTTGGCTTGGCCACGTACTTGTGTAAGTACGTGAAGGACTACGCGGGCACGATACGCCCGCTGTCACAGCTCCTGAAGAAGGACGCCGAGTGGAATTGGACTGCTGACTGTCAGCAGGCCTTCGATGCAGTCAAGCGGGGCTTGTCTGAGGCGCCGATCTTGGCGGTGGTCGACCAAGATCGCCCATTCCACGTAGTGTGCGACGCATCCGACTTTGCGATCGGATGTGCGTTGATGCAGCACGATCACGAGGGCCGTGATCGTGTCGTCTACTACCAATCGCGTCAGCTGAAATCTGCTGAGCGCAACTACCCGGTACATGACAAGGAGCTCCTTGCCATGAAGTATGCACTCGCGAAGTTCCGAGTGTACTTACTCGGAAGCTAACCCTACGTGGTCTACACAGACCACGCATCATTGCGTACGGCTGTCAAGCCGCCACACATCTCGCAACGTATGGCGAGATGGCTTTCGTTCTTTGCGGAATACAACTTCCGGGTTGAGTACAAACCCGGAAGACTCAATGTGGTGGCCGACGCGTTATCGCGTCGACCTGACTACGCTTCAGCTGATTTCGACGTCAATACCATTGACGCCATGCAATCGAGCACTCCCACGTCGTCACTGTTGGACGACGTGAAGACCGCGTTCGCGCACGACGCGGACGCGAAGCTCTTGCTGGCCTACGGCTCAGCGCCTTCTGACAAAGCTCGTCAGAAGCTGCCGAAGCATCTTCGCGCTCGTACACACCGTTATCGGGTGCACGACGGGCTATTGCTCTACAGTACACTCGACGACAACGCGGACCGTGTTGTCGTGCCCAATGACCATGACCTGCGACTCAGGATCATGTATGAGTATCACGATGCACAGACTGCGGGGCATCCGGGCCGTGAGAAGACATACCTTCTTCTCACGCGAGACTTTCTACTGGGCCCACCAGTATAAATGGGTGCACGAGTACGTCCGTGCTTGCGAGGTTTGTCAACGCGTGAAGCCTGCGCCTTTCGCGCAGGCTCCCTTGTAATCACTACCGACTCCGTCGGAGTGTTGGCAGTCGATGTCATTGGACTTCGTGTTCGGTCTTCCCCCGGACAGCCAGGGGAACACGGGCGTTGTGGTCTTTGTTGACCGCTTCAGCAAGATGGTACATCTTGCTGCCGTACCCGCTCAAGTCACCGCGAAGCAGACTGCACGTCTGTTCGTTGACATGGTGTTCAAAAACCATGGCATGCCGACCGACATTGTGTCGGATCGGGACCCGCGTTTCACAGCGCACCTGTGGCAAGAAGTGTTTACACTTCTTGGGAGCCAACTTTCGATGTCGACTACGGACCATCCGCAGACGGATGGGCAAACCGAGCGCGTGAATCGCGTGCTCGTCGACATACTCAAGAGCTACGCTCACTCGTTCCAACATTGGAGCGAGTGTCTGTCGATGGGGAGTTCGCCATCAACAACTCGGTGCATGCCTCGACCGGGCATACACCGTTCTACGTGAATGCCATGCGCCTCCCGAGCCTGCTCGGGATGGTGGCTCCTTCCTTGAGTGGGGGAGGATCTACGGCCGCAGCACAGCAGCCGCAGAATGCCGCTGACACTTGCACAGTGTCAGCCGCGATAACGCGAAAGAACAAGAACAACGCGTCTGTGCAGGGCACAGACGCCGCAAAGAACAAGAACAACGCGTCTGTGCGGGGCACAGACACTATGACTACTGGTGAGGACGAGCTGAACAAGTTCAGCTCGGAGGCAATCAATTTCGTGCAGCGCAGACAAGCCGTCATTCGGTTTGTCCAAGACGCTATTGCAGCTGAATGCAGACAACGTTGGCGGGGGCAACACAAATGAATTCAAGAAGGGTTCATTGGTTTTGTTAGCTTCTCAAAAGCTGCCTAAACATGCAGTCTCCGACTTCGGGGCGAGCAAGCTCGCTTCGCACTTCATTGGGCCGTTCACAGTGTTGGCACGGCATGGCAACGCTTACACACTAGACATTCCGTCTAGCATGCGCCTCCACCCGACCTTTACGTCGGGCGGCTGAAGCCATACCAGCAGCACGAGCCAGCTAGCTCGGCTGGCCCGAAGCGGAAGCCGAACCTTTCTCCAGCGCGTCAACGCGCTGGACCAAGCGCACAACGCGACCCCGATGTCGACGGAGACGTCCGACGCGGCCTGAGCGATCTGAGCCCTCAGGGTCGCCATCTCTTGCTTCAGAGCAGCGAAGTCACTGCTCTGAAGCCGCTCCACAGCGGCAACCCGGTCTTCAAGAGACAGAGGCCCAAGGTCAACCCCAGGTTGACCACACCCGGGCGTGTTCCCACCACCGCCGCCTCCGATCCGTGACGCCCACGGCTCAACACGTTGGATTGTTGAGCGTATTGTCGACCATGGTATCCCAAAAACGAACCGTCACCGGGTTCGTTATCGTATTCGTTGGAGAGGGTTTCCACCCCACCAAGATACATGGGAGCCGCGGGACGTTCTGCTGCAGGACGTTCCGGAAATGGTGAGGGCGTACGAAGCCCACCACGCACTGCCGGCGCGAAGGTAGTGCGAGCGCTGTGGTCACCCCCAGCGCTCGAAGCACCACGCTCGTCGCGTTCCTCACGTGCCATGAACTTGGCACGGAGATCTTTGAGGCTCGCAGGTACACGAATCGACGTGTACCCGTTTAGGTCGCGGTCACTCAAGCGCGCCGCACCCGGAAGACACAACATGCACTGCTGGCCTTCGGGCACAGCGCACGGAACACCAGCATCCACAGAAGATCTGTGGAGCTGCTCCAACCTCCCACGCGTCGAGAACGTCTCGAAGCGCTCACGGTCATGCTTAACCCGCTCACGGTAGGCTGCCGGATTCTTGTTGAAGTTATCAACAAAGGCATTCCAACTTTGACAAAGTGCCTGCCATTCAGGCACTTTGCTGCGAGAAGAGGTCTTCTTGCTGGAGTAATATCGGAGCTCATGGAAGAGTCCGATATAGTAGTCGCGCCTTTGATCCGTCATCGGATCAAAGTGCTGGCCCTCCGCCACCTCATCGCCCTCGATCGCGCTGCATACGTACAGCGGGATGGTGTTCGGAGGCACGGAGTTGCCCACCCGTGCCGCGATGTCTGCCGCGGACGGCATCCATGGATCACGCGCTGCATGAGCAGCGCGTGGAGAGGTTGAAGGCGCCGTATCGCGCGGCGAGCTCAAGGCTCCAGCAGCAGAGGGCGGGGTCTCCTTTGCGCTACGCGAACGCTTCGAACTCGAAGCTTCCGAATCGTCTTCTTCACGAGGGCGTCTCGACCCGGCGTGCGGGTCGAGACTGTCGCTGTCGATCGACTCCTTGCGTCTGCTGGGGGAGGCTTCGGCCTCCTCCATGTCCATGTCGTCCTCGCTATAGTCAACGACGTCGTTGACTATCGAAGAGCCCTGAAGGACGATCTTCGGCCCGGCTGCGGCTTTAGCAGCGCGAGCGTCCTGCTTCGCCTGTTGCCGCTCGAAGTACTCGGGGACAGAGAAGTTCTCTGTCCCGGCGGCGGGTTTCTCCTCGGCGACGGTCTTCTTCGGCGAGCTCATTGCGGAATGAGCTCGAGTTTTCTTTCTCCCAACGTGAAGAATTGACGAGTGGTCAATTGCCTGATTGACGTGCCGTGACCGGCGCGTCTAACCTTAAAGGGGGATGGTGTAACGGGGTTACACGCACAAGTGGCTACAGTCACTTGTAACTCTAACAGTTACGTTAGCTGTTAGAGAATGGTTACTTCCCCGGCCTTGATGTACGTTACATCAAGTGCCACATTCATTTACGACCACCACGACGGGTGGTCCATAGACATTTAGGATTCCTATTGGTTGAAAGCAGCATCTTTTAACCAATGAGCGACATGCATAGCAAAGGAATTCTGCCAACCAGCGTTGGCAGATTCTCAACTTAGAATATTACATTTAGAGGAAGTCAGAAACATAAAACAAAAAATAACAGTTCTCATTCTAACCCAAAAACATTATTTGGATCGTTTAATTAGATTAATATATACTCGAAGGGCCGAGTATAATTAACTCTAGTTTAAACTAAGCTACGCTTCCTCATACACGAGCGCACACGTGTAAGCTGTTGTAGTGAGCCAAAGTAGGCCCATTACAGCCGCGGGCGGGCTCGTAGTCCGATCCTCCATGACGACGACGCTGACGCCAACTTGGCCCAAGCCCCTGATGCTCACGCGCAGACCGTTCCGCCTGCGGTGCCCCGAATTCAGCCCTCTCCAGACGACGGAGGCGCTCCACTAGCGCGCATCGATCACGCTGATACGCTGCCGCCACTGCCTCGGCCGCGGACGCTCGAGTGCGAGCGCTCTCCGCAAGATTCTGCGCGTCCATCGCGTCGTTCCGGGCCTGCTCCTCCTCGGCCATCATTATCCGGTACTGCTCGATCGTCACCCGCTGCACGGACGCAGCAGGATCCGAACGCGCAGGTCGCTGATGAGTCGACGAGGCCGACGAAACCGACGAAATCGGCGGCTGTTCGAGTCGAAGGGTCGCGCGCGACGTTTCGCCCCAATGTTCCGCCCTACCGTCGCGATGGTCCACCCCCGCTGATTGACGCGACTGGTGATTGGCCCTGGATTGCCGAGCGCATCGTAGACCATGACGTCCGTCGGAGTCGCGAGGAAGTTCCTCGCGATAGTGCCGCGCCGTCGAAGCCGAAGAGAAACCCGTGTTGTCGTCGGATCTTTCGCCGTTGTGAAGAGTATGTTCTCGAGAGTTTCGTGTCCGCGCTTAAGTTACTTAAGCGCAACTTAGAGAGGAGGGTGATGTAAAGGGCCCATTTACATAAGTAGGTAGAAGCTACATAGGTACATACGCAAAAGTAGGTACAGTCACACGGCTAGCGTGTGACCTGCTGTCGTGCTCTGATTGGTTGAAAGTGGTGATCCAGACCCATTTCATCCAATCAGGTGCGGACTTAGATTTGAGTGGTTCACAAGGATAAGGGGGCCTCCGCCCCCGTCCCATACATAAACAGAGTTGATTTTACCCTAAAGACAAGACTTGAGCTTATTATTGGAAGCTTCCTCTTATCTACAGTGTACGCTAGTGACGGTATCTCTTACCCCGTTACATCTCCGGCCACGACAGCGGTCCGACAGGACCCCGCTTCGTCACGGCGCAGTGTGTCGGTCGTCCGAGTTCATCGGCACGACCCATGGGCAGAGGTCAAACTTTGACCAAAGCCAAGAAGCATCGGGCTTCATCGTCGCCATGGTCCTGGGGACTACGGCTGCTGCTCGCAGCCACAGAGCAACGCGGCGGACTTGTCCAATGTCCTGCCCGCGTCACGGCCATCGTGTCGCCGACGCTGAGGTGTCTTCCATCGACACCAAGGTACCGCGATGGTACTTCATCACGGTGCGAGGTACACTGACCTCATGCGTCGCGGCGACCAACACCATGTCGGTGTGCACGCAAGGCCGCATGGCACACAGTCCATACCGGACCTCACGGTGTACGGGGTTACCACCTCATACACCAAAGGCATGTCGTGTACCACATGCACCACGACTGCCATAGCGCCTCGTGCACTGCGAGTACCTCGCGTACTCCAAGTGCCCCGCGCACAGTGCGCGTCAGGTGCCACGTGCACCGCAACTATCTCACAGGCAGTATGTGCCACGTGCACCCGTATGGCTTCGCGCTAAGTGTGGATGGCCGCAAAGGCAACACGTTCGGGCTCACCCTGCGTGGGCAACACCCAAGCTCCTTGCCGTTGACTACCTGGCCGGCAGACGTGCCGCGCCCAGCGTAACCACAGCGTTGACCTTTAGCATGATGCTGATAGCTAACTGGCCGGTAGGCGTACCGCGTCCAGTGTAGCAACAGCATCAAGCTACGGCATGGTGATACGTACACATGCCTTCGTCTGCGGACCAAGCCGCAGACTGGCTGCCATGTCCTCACCCGATATATGCAGCCTTCCCGCAGCGAATGTGCGCGCCAGCTTCGGCCCAGCAGCGGCAGTGATCATGCCAACGTTGCTGGCCTTCGGTCACCATGACCATGCAAGTCCAGCACCTTCGTGCAATCCTTCGTGAGTGTCTGCACCATGCAGCCACTACACTGGCTTCTACGACGAAGCAAGTCTCATGCCAGAGACCTCGGGAGGAAGGGCACTTCCCATCCCCTCCCCCACTTACGATTAGAACCCCGGCGGGTCAGGCGACAGCCGGCCGCCTAAACTCGTGCCGCCCAGCACCACCGAGTCGCTTACCAGCAGACTCTGGTGGCGCGAGAAGCTACCCTGCTTGGGCTCCGGGTCAACATCGTTGAGCAAGGCTTGGTATTTACCAGACGGTATGCAGTTTGAGTCTGCGTGACTTGACGTGGTACTCTGTTACCCACGTCTGCTGGTGAAGACACCCATGACAGCGCACGACTTGTCCTTCCTTGAGAGTAGCTGCATCGCATCCACGCATACTCAGACTATGCCATCTCGGCACCGAGGCCTGGACACTTGTTGCCCCAACGCCGCGCAGTGGCCGTTGCCTTCGCAGCCAGACCGATCATGATCCTGCATGTGGTCAATTGAGGTGTCGCCCTCCGGCAGACACACTCCAGTCGTGATCGACCAAGCTCGCCGAGTCGGCGGCAACGCAACATCCATTACCGCAGGTACGACATGTACCCAAGCCACGTCTACTGTGCGCATGGCCACATCGACCCCGAGTTGAACGTCATCCATGGTGACCGGGTGCAAAGCCCTTGGAGGAAGGACTTGCTTCCGAGCACTCCTCCCCCGCTTAAAATCAGAGCCGCGCGGAGCTCTCCAAGAGGGCCGTGCGGCTATGACATCGTGACGGTGTCACGAGCCTCTTAAACTTCGTGTGGCCAGTCGCCACACGCGAGGAGACTCCAGTGACCTGATCACAAGTCTTGGCCATACGGACAGTGCGTGGCACTAACTTACCCACGCAGGGAGACGCTTCGAGTGACTCCTTCAGGCTCATGCAGAGCCTTACCGCATCGTGTGGAACTACGTTACCCACACAGGAAGCGCATCATGCAACTTCACAATCAGTTTCCGTCTGAGTGACGCGTGTGGAACTATGTTACCCACACAGGAAGCGCGTGCAGCGCCTTCCTCATCAGTTATGGTCTGAGTGACCTGGTGTGGTACTTGGTTACCCACACAGGAAGCGCGTGCAGCGCGTTCCTCTTCAGGTAAGGTCTGGGCGACCGTGTGTGGTACTTGGTTACCCACACAGGAAGCGCGTGCATCGCGTTCCTCTTCAGTTAAGGTCTGGGCGACCGTCCGTGGTACTTGGTTACCCACGCCGGAGATGCCTTGAGTGGCCTCCTCAGCATTACATGCTCTTGTGCGGAACTAAGTTACCCGCTAGTCAGTGTTCCGCGGTTACCCGCCTGGTGGCGTCATCGAACACCACCCTTGTCAATGCTCATACCGAGCAATGACTCTCATCACTGGAGTTGCTTCTTGAGGCAGCTCCACATGCCAGGCGTAACAGCCCTCGGTTGCGGATACACTGCACCATCGTCATGGAGGTCATCATGTCAGTGATGACTCCCTTCTTCTTCATCATCTTGTCGGACACATCCAGCGCCCTGGTGGTCCCTTCGGACGCCCTTGTGCCTGACCAGAGGTGGGAACATGACTCACCAATGCTCTGGCAGACACAGAGAGCCGACTTAGCCTCAAAGGCATTGTCGCGCTGCTCCACCGAGAGCCCGTGCAGCTTGCACAGCGCACTCAGGGCCAAGCCATACTTGTCCAGGCCGAGGGCATATACCGTTCCATGCCCAGGGCCATCTTCGGCACCATGTCCGGGACCATGTACGGGTCCATGTCCGGGAACATGCGCGGTTCCATCGCTGCCCGCGTCGTCACATGCGGCAGCAAGGGTCACAGTGGACCCCAAGGTTCTTCTTCGGCTCGGCCTCAGTCAATGAGACCTGCCCTTATGCTTCGACTCTCGCAGAGTCTCGGCACTTGTGTCGTTATTCCAACCGACACATCTGGCGACGCGCGAACACGCGCGACGTCCCAGACTCAATCATGTCAAGGGATACCATTACCCCCGTACACTCACGTGTACTACCGACAACCCACCGTTGTCCTTCACCAATGCGAGCATCAGAGCTCTCAAGGGACCCCGGGTCTCTGTGGTGTACGCCTTCCGTACACCCATCACAAAGACTCGGGCCAACCCCTGCAAGGCCCTCGTCCTTACTGGTGGTTGTGTCCCCCTTGAGCACCTGACGGTGCATGGCGTCGGCGCCCCCTTGGCCCTCTGGTCTTCGGGTAGGTCTTCTTCCCAGACCCTGGCGATGGGCAGACACGTTGATAGTGTCCCAGTCCGCCGCAGCCATAGCAGCGGACAGAATACTGTTCAGCCGAACTCAGATCCATGGGTTCTGGTTCGCTCTCAGTGACCACAGGATGTACAACAGCCAGAGCATCAGCCTGCTTGTGGCTGTACTCCTCCTGGAGGGCGACTTGGATAGCCTCCTCCATAGTGGCGATGCGCACACGGAACAACTGCGCGCGCGCAGGACCGACCTTCAGGCCGTCCACGAAGACTGTCATCTTGACATCTTCCTACAGTGGGTTCCCCACCAGCGAGGCTGCCAACGTGCGCATCTCCTGTACGTACGCGCACAGCTCGCGCTCCCCTTGTTTGCAGGCAAAGAAGCGCGAGCGCTGGCGGAACTCGTTGTTCGCCGGGAGGAAAGCGGCTCGAAGCTGCTCACACAGCTGAGCCCAGGATGTGAAACATCCAGGCGACATCGCTTCGCGCGTATACGCCCAAGTCTTGGCACGTCCGCCAAGATTGGAGAGCGCAAAGGCGACTCGAAGGTTCTCAGCCGAGATGAGACCTGCGCTCATTGCGATCTTGTCTCCCATATCCAGAAGTGAAGGTTCTCACCTTCCTTCCCTTCGAACGGAGGCACAGCTAGCCGCAAAGGCTTAGGCTGCACCTGTCTGGGCTCACTCATCTGAGCCAGCAGGTTTCCCTGCACATGAGCGATGAGCCCGCGTTCGTACTCGTCAAACGCGCTGACCCGCTCGACCTGCTCGGCTGGCGTCGCCGCCGCCAAGCTCCGGAGGGCATCACTTCCGAAGATGCCCGCCATCTTCCGCGCTGACTCGAACTCCGAGTCAGTTCAGCGAGGAAACTCACTTCGGTCCATCGTGGCTCACAGACCTGAGCCACCGAGGATTCAGGTAGACCAATCTACCCGCGTAGGCGTAGGATTGACTACGAATGCTACCAAGTGTGACGGGGTCACACGGCACAATGCACAGAGGAAGTGCGTGTGGATATTACTATCCAGGCGAACACCAGTTCGCCGGTTCCCGGCCTCAAAAAGGCCTTAAAGGGAGCGGTTTGCTACAAAGGAGTAGGTTATAAGACTGACTGTATTTTGGTAGGGGTTAACTTGGTCGTAATACAAACTACAAGTTAACTATACGAAACCCCACACAAACTCAAATGGTTGGCTTGCGGAGCTACTGGTACCATGTACCATGTACTCGGGAGAGTGACACCCGTCACTCTTCATGTAATGGGTACACTTGATTGTACCCCGTTACATGACGACTCAACCAACTCTGGCTGGACAACGCGATGGTGGGTATATTACTAAGCTGTTGGCAATGTAAGTACTTCTACACTGGTAATTGACCTATTTGGTCGTTTGCGTGTAAATGCTACAGGTTCACCGCTTGTTGCTCTGCATACAGTGTCCAGCGCTTCACAAAGTGCAGGAGAACGCGCTCTGAAATGAGGCGAGGCCGATGAAACCTTTATCGCCCAGGGGGGTTCGTATAGCACAGCCCAAGAAGGTCCTCAGGGTGTAGACCCAGAGAACCGACTCGAGAGTCAACAGCAAGAAGATAAATCCAGAGGTTCGCAGCCGCAAAGCTTTAGGATCACTCTCCTTGGTTGGCGTGGGTACCTTGTGTAATCCCTGTCGGCTCGTTTGTCTTTGACGGAACGGCACTTCACCAAACTTGAATGTAGCCTCGAAGAAGCGCTGAGGTGCACGTCTAATCCAGAACGCACCTCGACACTGGAGGCAATTTGGAGGACATCGTCGGGGCAGATACGTCGCTACACATCATCATACCCAACGCGACGGAGCACAGCAACGGCAAACTAACGTGCTACCTGTGCAGCCTCAGAAGTTTGTCCAAGAAGTCGAAGTACGGCTGCACCAAGTGTGAAAGGGGATATCATGTTGAAGGCTTTAGTACATTCCACTACCAAGACGTTTTCTGACACGAGGTGGTTTCCAGAAATTTGCCGACGACGTGCCGTCACTCTTGCGACCTGGAATTTGTATCGAGGCATGATTGGTGGATAACTGGGATAAGCACGGCTGTACCCGTGTGACACGGGTGACGATGGTGGGATAGAAGTGATTCAGTGGGATGAATCTAGTGCCTGACCGCAGATGGGCCCAACTGACTGGAAGTGTGAATCCTGGGAGTGCACACCCAGGATTTCAGAAGAACACTTAGTCCAGTCCCGGACTTTCCCTTACGATGAGTGCCTAAAGTCTGGCGGAAAGAGAACGTATCCCAGAGTACACCTCATCTTGCTGTGGGTCAGAGCACTATTATGGATCAGATCTCCTGAAAACCAGCCCCACTACCACTGTGGACATGCGCCGGAGGCCGCACAACCCGTTGAAGTGTTCGTATTTGTGGAGATACACGCGAGCCTGTGATGTACAGAACTTATGATCCAGAGTATCACACAAGAAATCCAGAGCACCGGATGATGACCCAGAGTTCACCTCCCTAAGAACAGGTGACCCAGAGTTTCAAGTGATCCTCTGGATTTGGACTGTGAACCCAGACTCCCTATACTGAGAACAAGTGTTTCCCAAGTCAACACCCAAGAATCCCCAAGAACCTCCAAGAGCTCCCCTGAATTCCACTGACTCTCAGAAGCAACCCAGAGTATCACGTGAATCTCTGAATTTCGAGCCAGTTGGAAGTCAGTCTGCAATCGAAGTGATGCGTGACCTTGAAGATTGAAGTGCAGATCTGCTGATTGGATACTTTCGAGGAGTCGAGAGGGAACGGAGAATCATACAAACCCAAGTCCAAGGACCCACATTTGGCACTCCGGACGCCTTGCGACGATGGAATCGCAAGCCGATCGCAAGTTTGGACCGCTGAACCCAAGGTATACTGAAGACAAGACATTTGACCCCAAGCATAGTGAAACGAAGACATTTGCCCATAGAAGAATGCAGAAGAACAGAGAAGTAAGAGAGAGAAGTAGCTGATAAAAGACAAACAGAGTTCAATTTTCCCTGTACTGCGCAAGTGACTTCGGCCAAGCTTGCCGACAGAAATCCGGAGGACCCGAGACTACGACCGCGGGACGCTAAGGGCACATCAACGGCGAAGGACAGCCGTCTGTGTGGACTCCATCAAACTCAAGTCCAGTTAGGTGGGGACCAGCGACGGCCTCGTGCTTCCTGGAGTGATCCACCTATTTCATATCCTAGTTGGGTCACTTGCTGTGCTCGTGGTAGCCCATTTCATATTATTGTGCCTTTCACCCATTTTGTCCAAGTAGACTTCTTAAACTCAGACTAACACATGCGCGATTAGGGTGCTTCTTCTTCTTTGTTCTGACCTGTGCTACCGATTAGACTCAGTTTAAAGGAAAGATACCTCAGAGCATAAGTCTTTACAAGACGGAAAGTCCCGAATGCCACTAAGCATAGAGCCATTCGGGGTTTTCTCGGCTACAATGACTTACTCGGAAGACTTCAGGTGGCGGGCAGTAATCCTGCTGTATGCGTACGACGTGCCCGTTGTGCTGGTTGCCGACGTGCTCGGTATTGACAAACGCACATTGAGGAGGTGGTTGCAGCATTTCCAGTCGACGGGCAACGTGGACAGGAAGATCCGAGTGAAACAACGCTCGTCACGGTGACCACGGGAAGTACTGGACTTTGTCGACGACTACGTGAAGTTCACCCCTGCTTTTATTTTGAAGAGCTGAAGGCTGTAATTATGGAGCGTTTGGTAGATTCAAACTTAGACGCGATCTTCGCCCGTAGCACGGCATACCCGTCGGCGACGGTGAAGTCGAACCGATCCACTCGCCCCTTATCTCGGCATCTGCTCAAAGGCTCACCTTTCTTAATTTTCAAGCAGCAGCGAAACACAGTGAAACACAGTAGGTAAAGTGTCTTCATCTTCGTCTTCGGATAGAAGTGCTTGCATGGCACTGCCACAACCAAAAATGACGGTGGTAGAACAAAGGAGGCGACGAGCTAATTTTATACATTCAGTCGACGTCAGTTTTGGAAAATCGATAATCCCAGATTATTCTTAACCTAACCACCCCTTAAGTCAGATTAACAAGTCATTGTAGAGCGGCAAAATTAGTGAAAGGGACAATATTCCAGAGGGTATTCTGGGGTGCTAGGTAGTCGCCTCCAGGATTGTGTATTGACTGCTTGTGTGAAGGGAAAAGGTAACTGATAGTGATTGTATTTTCCTCCTATACTGGAGGTGGTGCGCGTTTGTGTGAGTCTCAGGGGAGCTAGGCCACTGAATTTCAGACTCGAGTGAGCCTAGTGTGTGAGTGACCCACCGTCCAAGGGTCCAAAAGAATAAGTGACGGCTAGTTGTAGTGTTTGTATACTCTTTATTTGTTGGTTTTATCGAGCTAAGAAGGCATTTGGGTAAGGTGTCTTCTGAGTTCCTCACCCCAGAGTTGACTGAAATCCTGGATCCTGAATTCGTGATATTCTGGATTCCGGGTGATCTGATTCTCTGGGTTTGATTCGCGCTGTCGTTTCTTCTCCTGTCGGTATTTCTGGTGCCGTGCTACGCTTTTGTTTTTCGTCAAGCTTTTTTTCTGCTACCCTTCTTTTGAACTCACGCAGTGTGACGGTCGAAGCAGTAGTCTTTTTCAGAAGCGCGTATGCGTTTCTTGTAGCCAAATCCAGCAGCCGCGTGAAGAGAGTCATGCCTAGACGCTTCGCTTCTTCCTGCGCCTGTTTGGGTTCGTCGACCATAGCTGGTTGACTCGATCCACTCCATTCATAAATCGGTTGTTCACGACTAAAACAGTATGCGCCATGAATAACTTTCGGTGGATGACGCGATCTTCTGTCCACCGCAGAATCGGGTATAGACCATGTTATCATTCCACTTGCAAACGCCCGCCATAGCTTGCGCCACAACCATCGTTCCCACACACCCTTCCGCTTCGTAAGCGACCATTTTCCCAACGGATGATTTCCATATCCTGCCGAACGCGAACGTGATTGCGCTGCCCACAGAGTGGGTAATGGGCCCGACCACTACTGCGACGACACGACGGGCGCGAGCGTGCCAGTGTTGAGGGGCTGGGCAGGGTAAATGTGACACAGTGGGGTCTGGGAACATGGTGCCACACAGCCCGTCCGCGAAAAGAGACTAAACGTTTGGCTTCTCGATAGCTGAGCGGCATGTACCATGTACTCTACGGCCGCGACCGGCTCACTGCGAGAAGAATCCAGCAGAGCGCTGCAGAGTACCGTAGACGGAGGGCTCAAGTCGCGAGGTATTTTGGGTCCGGCGGTTGCGCTGGGGCATCCGCGGTGGTTTGTAAGCGACGCGAGCGCGACGTGGTGTCGGGTCGAGGTTGGAAATGGTGGGTCGAGGTCGTTTGGGGCGTGCGTGTGGCGTGGTAGGTGTGTGGGAAAATTGTGAATTTCTAGGGCTGTGTGGTCGTTCGAGTGTCGGTGTCGTCTAGTGGTTAGGACGTGAGCTTAACACGCTCAAGATCGAGGGTTCGATCCCTCCTCCGATATCTTCTTGTCTTTTTTGCTTTACGACCGCTCTTTCGTCACCCCGGCGCCAGCAGCGCATGCTGCAACCATAGCTCCGTGCGCAGCACATCCATGCCCAAGCCGCTAGTAGCTCTCATAGCGAACGAGTCACGTGCAGCCCCGGAGACGGTGCTATCGCGATACGAGCCGCTTCAAGGTCAGTGAGGGGCGAGTGGTGATTGGTGCGTGTGTAGGTAGTCGTTGTAGACGTTGGTGAGGGCGCGCAATGGCAGACAGGAGGTCTTGGTGCGGCTAGCGTGGAGGTGCATTGGCGTATGTGTGTTTGTGGCGAATGTGGTGAGTGTTTGGATTTGTTTCAAATTTTAACGACAGCTTGGCCGAGTGGTTAAGGCGATAGACTAGAAATCTATTGGGGTAACCCGCGTGAGTTCAAATCTCACAGCTGTCGGACCCATTTTACCTTTTTCAACCCTAGCTCATCTCGCCTCGTTATGGCCATCCAGCGCCTTCCTGTAACGCCATGCGCCCAGCAGCTACCACGTGTGCGCATCATGTGCGAGTCGACCGCAACATGGATACCTGCACACGCCCGTCATAGCTTGCGCCACAACCATCGTTCCCACACACCCTTCCGCTTCGTAAGCGACCATTTTCCCAACGGATGATTTCCATATCCTGCCGAACGCGAACGTGATTGCGCTGCCCACAGAGTGGGTAATGGGCCCGACCACTACTGCGACGACACGACGGGCGCGAGCGTGCCAGTGTTGAGGGGCTGGGCAGGGTAAATGTGACACAGTGGGGTCTGGGAACATGGTGCCACACAGCCCGTCCGCGAAAAGAGACTAAACGTTTGGCTTCTCGATAGCTGAGCGGCATGTACCATGTACTCTACGGCCGCGACCGGCTCACTGCGAGAAGAATCCAGCAGAGCGCTGCAGAGTACCGTAGACGGAGGGCTCAAGTCGCGAGGTATTTTGGGTCCGGCGGTTGCGCTGGGGCATCCGCGGTGGTTTGTAAGCGACGCGAGCGCGACGTGGTGTCGGGTCGAGGTTGGAAATGGTGGGTCGAGGTCGTTTGGGGCGTGCGTGTGGCGTGGTAGGTGTGTGGGAAAATTGTGAATTTCTAGGGCTGTGTGGTCGTTCGAGTGTCGGTGTCGTCTAGTGGTTAGGACGTGAGCTTAACACGCTCAAGATCGAGGGTTCGATCCTCCTCCGATATCTTCTTGTCTTTTTTGCTTTACGACCGCTCTTTCGTCACCCCGGCGCCAGCAGCGCATGCTGCAACCATAGCTCCGTGCGCAGCACATCCATGCCCAAGCCGCTAGTAGCTCTCATAGCGAACGAGTCACGTGCAGCCCCGGAGACGGTGCTATCGCGATACGAGCCGCTTCAAGGTCAGTGAGGGGCGAGTGGTGATTGGTGCGTGTGTAGGTAGTCGTTGTAGACGTTGGTGAGGGCGCGCAATGGCAGACAGGAGGTCTTGGTGCGGCTAGCGTGGAGGTGCATTGGCGTATGTGTGTTTGTGGCGAATGTGGTGAGTGTTTGGATTTGCTTCAAATTTTAACGACAGCTTGGCCGAGTGGTTAAGGCGATAGACTAGAAATCTATTGGGGTAACCCGCGTGAGTTCAAATCTCACAGCTGTCGGACCCATTTTACCTTTTTCAACCCTAGCTCATCTCGCCTCGTTATGGCCATCCAGCGCCTTCCTGTAACGCCATGCGCCCAGCAGCTACCACGTGTGCGCATCATGTGCGAGTCGACCGCAACATGGATACCTGCACACGCCCGTCATAGCTTGCGCCACAACCATCGTTCCCACACACCCTTCCGCTTCGTAAGCGACCATTTTCCCAACGGATGATTTCCATATCCTGCCGAACGCGAACGTGATTGCGCTGCCCACAGAGTGGGTAATGGGCCCGACCACTACTGCGACGACACGACGGGCGCGAGCGTGCCAGTGTTGAGGGGCTGGGCAGGGTAAATGTGACACAGTGGGGTCTGGGAACATGGTGCCACACAGCCCGTCCGCGAAAAGAGACTAAACGTTTGGCTTCTCGATAGCTGAGCGGCATGTACCATGTACTCTACGGCCGCGACCGGCTCACTGCGAGAAGAATCCAGCAGAGCGCTGCAGAGTACCGTAGACGGAGGGCTCAAGTCGCGAGGTATTTTGGGTCCGGCGGTTGCGCTGGGGCATCCGCGGTGGTTTGTAAGCGACGCGAGCGCGACGTGGTGTCGGGTCGAGGTTGGAAATGGTGGGTCGAGGTCGTTTGGGGCGTGCGTGTGGCGTGGTAGGTGTGTGGGAAAATTGTGAATTTCTAGGGCTGTGTGGTCGTTCGAGTGTCGGTGTCGTCTAGTGGTTAGGACGTGAGCTTAACACGCTCAAGATCGAGGGTTCGATCCCCTCCTCCGATATCTTCTTGTCTTTTTTGCTTTACGACCGCTCTTTCGTCACCCCGGCGCCAGCAGCGCATGCTGCAACCATAGCTCCGTGCGCAGCACATCCATGCCCAAGCCGCTAGTAGCTCTCATAGCGAACGAGTCACGTGCAGCCCCGGAGACGGTGCTATCGCGATACGAGCCGCTTCAAGGTCAGTGAGGGGCGAGTGGTGATTGGTGCGTGTGTAGGTAGTCGTTGTAGACGTTGGTGAGGGCGCGCAATGGCAGACAGGAGGTCTTGGTGCGGCTAGCGTGGAGGTGCATTGGCGTATGTGTGTTTGTGGCGAATGTGGTGAGTGTTTGGATTTGCTTCAAATTTTAACGACAGCTTGGCCGAGTGGTTAAGGCGATAGACTAGAAATCTATTGGGGTAACCCGCGTGAGTTCAAATCTCACAGCTGTCGGACCCATTTTACCTTTTTCAACCCTAGCTCATCTCGCCTCGTTATGGCCATCCAGCGCCTTCCTGTAACGCCATGCGCCCAGCAGCTACCACGTGTGCGCATCATGTGCGAGTCGACCGCAACATGGATACCTGCACACGCCCGTCATAGCTTGCGCCACAACCATCGTTCCCACACACCCTTCCGCTTCGTAAGCGACCATTTTCCCAACGGATGATTTCCATATCCTGCCGAACGCGAACGTGATTGCGCTGCCCACAGAGTGGGTAATGGGCCCGACCACTACTGCGACGACACGACGGGCGCGAGCGTGCCAGTGTTGAGGGGCTGGGCAGGGTAAATGTGACACAGTGGGGTCTGGGAACATGGTGCCACACAGCCCGTCCGCGAAAAGAGACTAAACGTTTGGCTTCTCGATAGCTGAGCGGCATGTACCATGTACTCTACGGCCGCGACCGGCTCACTGCGAGAAGAATCCAGCAGAGCGCTGCAGAGTACCGTAGACGGAGGGCTCAAGTCGCGAGGTATTTTGGGTCCGGCGGTTGCGCTGGGGCATCCGCGGTGGTTTGTAAGCGACGCGAGCGCGACGTGGTGTCGGGTCGAGGTTGGAAATGGTGGGTCGAGGTCGTTTGGGGCGTGCGTGTGGCGTGGTAGGTGTGTGGGAAAATTGTGAATTTCTAGGGCTGTGTGGTCGTTCGAGTGTCGGTGTCGTCTAGTGGTTAGGACGTGAGCTTAACACGCTCAAGATCGAGGGTTCGATCCCTCCTCCGATATCTTCTTGTCTTTTTTGCTTTACGACCGCTCTTTCGTCACCCCGGCGCCAGCAGCGCATGCTGCAACCATAGCTCCGTGCGCAGCACATCCATGCCCAAGCCGCTAGTAGCTCTCATAGCGAACGAGTCACGTGCAGCCCCGGAGACGGTGCTATCGCGATACGAGCCGCTTCAAGGTCAGTGAGGGGCGAGTGGTGATTGGTGCGTGTGTAGGTAGTCGTTGTAGACGTTGGTGAGGGCGCGCAATGGCAGACAGGAGGTCTTGGTGCGGCTAGCGTGGAGGTGCATTGGCGTATGTGTGTTTGTGGCGAATGTGGTGAGTGTTTGGATTTGCTTCAAATTTTAACGACAGCTTGGCCGAGTGGTTAAGGCGATAGACTAGAAATCTATTGGGGTAACCCGCGTGAGTTCAAATCTCACAGCTGTCGGACCCATTTTACCTTTTTCAACCCTAGCTCATCTCGCCTCGTTATGGCCATCCAGCGCCTTCCTGTAACGCCATGCGCCCAGCAGCTACCACGTGTGCGCATCATGTGCGAGTCGACCGCAACATGGATACCTGCACACGCCCGTCATAGCTTGCGCCACAACCATCGTTCCCACACACCCTTCCGCTTCGTAAGCGACCATTTTCCCAACGGATGATTTCCATATCCTGCCGAACGCGAACGTGATTGCGCTGCCCACAGAGTGGGTAATGGGCCCGACCACTACTGCGACGACACGACGGGCGCGAGCGTGCCAGTGTTGAGGGGCTGGGCAGGGTAAATGTGACACAGTGGGGTCTGGGAACATGGTGCCACACAGCCCGTCCGCGAAAAGAGACTAAACGTTTGGCTTCTCGATAGCTGAGCGGCATGTACCATGTACTCTACGGCCGCGACCGGCTCACTGCGAGAAGAATCCAGCAGAGCGCTGCAGAGTACCGTAGACGGAGGGCTCAAGTCGCGAGGTATTTTGGGTCCGGCGGTTGCGCTGGGGCATCCGCGGTGGTTTGTAAGCGACGCGAGCGCGACGTGGTGTCGGGTCGAGGTTGGAAATGGTGGGTCGAGGTCGTTTGGGGCGTGCGTGTGGCGTGGTAGGTGTGTGGGAAAATTGTGAATTTCTAGGGCTGTGTGGTCGTTCGAGTGTCGGTGTCGTCTAGTGGTTAGGACGTGAGCTTAACACGCTCAAGATCGAGGGTTCGATCCCCTCCTCCGATATCTTCTTGTCTTTTTTGCTTTACGACCGCTCTTTCGTCACCCCGGCGCCAGCAGCGCATGCTGCAACCATAGCTCCGTGCGCAGCACATCCATGCCCAAGCCGCTAGTAGCTCTCATAGCGAACGAGTCACGTGCAGCCCCGGAGACGGTGCTATCGCGATACGAGCCGCTTCAAGGTCAGTGAGGGGCGAGTGGTGATTGGTGCGTGTGTAGGTAGTCGTTGTAGACGTTGGTGAGGGCGCGCAATGGCAGACAGGAGGTCTTGGTGCGGCTAGCGTGGAGGTGCATTGGCGTATGTGTGTTTGTGGCGAATGTGGTGAGTGTTTGGATTTGTTTCAAATTTTAACGACAGCTTGGCCGAGTGGTTAAGGCGATAGACTAGAAATCTATTGGGGTAACCCGCGTGAGTTCAAATCTCACAGCTGTCGGACCCATTTTACCTTTTTCAACCCTAGCTCATCTCGCCTCGTTATGGCCATCCAGCGCCTTCCTGTAACGCCATGCGCCCAGCAGCTACCACGTGTGCGCATCATGTGCGAGTCGACCGCAACATGGATACCTGCACACGCCCGTCATAGCTTGCGCCACAACCATCGTTCCCACACACCCTTCCGCTTCGTAAGCGACCATTTTCCCAACGGATGATTTCCATATCCTGCCGAACGCGAACGTGATTGCGCTGCCCACAGAGTGGGTAATGGGCCCGACCACTACTGCGACGACACGACGGGCGCGAGCGTGCCAGTGTTGAGGGGCTGGGCAGGGTAAATGTGACACAGTGGGGTCTGGGAACATGGTGCCACACAGCCCGTCCGCGAAAAGAGACTAAACGTTTGGCTTCTCGATAGCTGAGCGGCATGTACCATGTACTCTACGGCCGCGACCGGCTCACTGCGAGAAGAATCCAGCAGAGCGCTGCAGAGTACCGTAGACGGAGGGCTCAAGTCGCGAGGTATTTTGGGTCCGGCGGTTGCGCTGGGGCATCCGCGGTGGTTTGTAAGCGACGCGAGCGCGACGTGGTGTCGGGTCGAGGTTGGAAATGGTGGGTCGAGGTCGTTTGGGGCGTGCGTGTGGCGTGGTAGGTGTGTGGGAAAATTGTGAATTTCTAGGGCTGTGTGGTCGTTCGAGTGTCGGTGTCGTCTAGTGGTTAGGACGTGAGCTTAACACGCTCAAGATCGAGGGTTCGATCCCCTCCTCCGATATCTTCTTGTCTTTTTTGCTTTACGACCGCTCTTTCGTCACCCCGGCGCCAGCAGCGCATGCTGCAACCATAGCTCCGTGCGCAGCACATCCATGCCCAAGCCGCTAGTAGCTCTCATAGCGAACGAGTCACGTGCAGCCCCGGAGACGGTGCTATCGCGATACGAGCCGCTTCAAGGTCAGTGAGGGGCGAGTGGTGATTGGTGCGTGTGTAGGTAGTCGTTGTAGACGTTGGTGAGGGCGCGCAATGGCAGACAGGAGGTCTTGGTGCGGCTAGCGTGGAGGTGCATTGGCGTATGTGTGTTTGTGGCGAATGTGGTGAGTGTTTGGATTTGTTTCAAATTTTAACGACAGCTTGGCCGAGTGGTTAAGGCGATAGACTAGAAATCTATTGGGGTAACCCGCGTGAGTTCAAATCTCACAGCTGTCGGACCCATTTTACCTTTTTCAACCCTAGCTCATCTCGCCTCGTTATGGCCATCCAGCGCCTTCCTGTAACGCCATGCGCCCAGCAGCTACCACGTGTGCGCATCATGTGCGAGTCGACCGCAACATGGATACCTGCACACGCCCGTCATAGCTTGCGCCACAACCATCGTTCCCACACACCCTTCCGCTTCGTAAGCGACCATTTTCCCAACGGATGATTTCCATATCCTGCCGAACGCGAACGTGATTGCGCTGCCCACAGAGTGGGTAATGGGCCCGACCACTACTGCGACGACACGACGGGCGCGAGCGTGCCAGTGTTGAGGGGCTGGGCAGGGTAAATGTGACACAGTGGGGTCTGGGAACATGGTGCCACACAGCCCGTCCGCGAAAAGAGACTAAACGTTTGGCTTCTCGATAGCTGAGCGGCATGTACCATGTACTCTACGGCCGCGACCGGCTCACTGCGAGAAGAATCCAGCAGAGCGCTGCAGAGTACCGTAGACGGAGGGCTCAAGTCGCGAGGTATTTTGGGTCCGGCGGTTGCGCTGGGGCATCCGCGGTGGTTTGTAAGCGACGCGAGCGCGACGTGGTGTCGGGTCGAGGTTGGAAATGGTGGGTCGAGGTCGTTTGGGGCGTGCGTGTGGCGTGGTAGGTGTGTGGGAAAATTGTGAATTTCTAGGGCTGTGTGGTCGTTCGAGTGTCGGTGTCGTCTAGTGGTTAGGACGTGAGCTTAACACGCTCAAGATCGAGGGTTCGATCCTCCTCCGATATCTTCTTGTCTTTTTTGCTTTACGACCGCTCTTTCGTCACCCCGGCGCCAGCAGCGCATGCTGCAACCATAGCTCCGTGCGCAGCACATCCATGCCCAAGCCGCTAGTAGCTCTCATAGCGAACGAGTCACGTGCAGCCCCGGAGACGGTGCTATCGCGATACGAGCCGCTTCAAGGTCAGTGAGGGGCGAGTGGTGATTGGTGCGTGTGTAGGTAGTCGTTGTAGACGTTGGTGAGGGCGCGCAATGGCAGACAGGAGGTCTTGGTGCGGCTAGCGTGGAGGTGCATTGGCGTATGTGTGTTTGTGGCGAATGTGGTGAGTGTTTGGATTTGTTTCAAATTTTAACGACAGCTTGGCCGAGTGGTTAAGGCGATAGACTAGAAATCTATTGGGGTAACCCGCGTGAGTTCAAATCTCACAGCTGTCGGACCCATTTTACCTTTTTCAACCCTAGCTCATCTCGCCTCGTTATGGCCATCCAGCGCCTTCCTGTAACGCCATGCGCCCAGCAGCTACCACGTGTGCGCATCATGTGCGAGTCGACCGCAACATGGATACCTGCACACGCCCGTCATAGCTTGCGCCACAACCATCGTTCCCACACACCCTTCCGCTTCGTAAGCGACCATTTTCCCAACGGATGATTTCCATATCCTGCCGAACGCGAACGTGATTGCGCTGCCCACAGAGTGGGTAATGGGCCCGACCACTACTGCGACGACACGACGGGCGCGAGCGTGCCAGTGTTGAGGGGCTGGGCAGGGTAAATGTGACACAGTGGGGTCTGGGAACATGGTGCCACACAGCCCGTCCGCGAAAAGAGACTAAACGTTTGGCTTCTCGATAGCTGAGCGGCATGTACCATGTACTCTACGGCCGCGACCGGCTCACTGCGAGAAGAATCCAGCAGAGCGCTGCAGAGTACCGTAGACGGAGGGCTCAAGTCGCGAGGTATTTTGGGTCCGGCGGTTGCGCTGGGGCATCCGCGGTGGTTTGTAAGCGACGCGAGCGCGACGTGGTGTCGGGTCGAGGTTGGAAATGGTGGGTCGAGGTCGTTTGGGGCGTGCGTGTGGCGTGGTAGGTGTGTGGGAAAATTGTGAATTTCTAGGGCTGTGTGGTCGTTCGAGTGTCGGTGTCGTCTAGTGGTTAGGACGTGAGCTTAACACGCTCAAGATCGAGGGTTCGATCCTCCTCCGATATCTTCTTGTCTTTTTTGCTTTACGACCGCTCTTTCGTCACCCCGGCGCCAGCAGCGCATGCTGCAACCATAGCTCCGTGCGCAGCACATCCATGCCCAAGCCGCTAGTAGCTCTCATAGCGAACGAGTCACGTGCAGCCCCGGAGACGGTGCTATCGCGATACGAGCCGCTTCAAGGTCAGTGAGGGGCGAGTGGTGATTGGTGCGTGTGTAGGTAGTCGTTGTAGACGTTGGTGAGGGCGCGCAATGGCAGACAGGAGGTCTTGGTGCGGCTAGCGTGGAGGTGCATTGGCGTATGTGTGTTTGTGGCGAATGTGGTGAGTGTTTGGATTTGCTTCAAATTTTAACGACAGCTTGGCCGAGTGGTTAAGGCGATAGACTAGAAATCTATTGGGGTAACCCGCGTGAGTTCAAATCTCACAGCTGTCGGACCCATTTTACCTTTTTCAACCCTAGCTCATCTCGCCTCGTTATGGCCATCCAGCGCCTTCCTGTAACGCCATGCGCCCAGCAGCTACCACGTGTGCGCATCATGTGCGAGTCGACCGCAACATGGATACCTGCACACGCCCGTCATAGCTTGCGCCACAACCATCGTTCCCACACACCCTTCCGCTTCGTAAGCGACCATTTTCCCAACGGATGATTTCCATATCCTGCCGAACGCGAACGTGATTGCGCTGCCCACAGAGTGGGTAATGGGCCCGACCACTACTGCGACGACACGACGGGCGCGAGCGTGCCAGTGTTGAGGGGCTGGGCAGGGTAAATGTGACACAGTGGGGTCTGGGAACATGGTGCCACACAGCCCGTCCGCGAAAAGAGACTAAACGTTTGGCTTCTCGATAGCTGAGCGGCATGTACCATGTACTCTACGGCCGCGACCGGCTCACTGCGAGAAGAATCCAGCAGAGCGCTGCAGAGTACCGTAGACGGAGGGCTCAAGTCGCGAGGTATTTTGGGTCCGGCGGTTGCGCTGGGGCATCCGCGGTGGTTTGTAAGCGACGCGAGCGCGACGTGGTGTCGGGTCGAGGTTGGAAATGGTGGGTCGAGGTCGTTTGGGGCGTGCGTGTGGCGTGGTAGGTGTGTGGGAAAATTGTGAATTTCTAGGGCTGTGTGGTCGTTCGAGTGTCGGTGTCGTCTAGTGGTTAGGACGTGAGCTTAACACGCTCAAGATCGAGGGTTCGATCCCCTCCTCCGATATCTTCTTGTCTTTTTTGCTTTACGACCGCTCTTTCGTCACCCCGGCGCCAGCAGCGCATGCTGCAACCATAGCTCCGTGCGCAGCACATCCATGCCCAAGCCGCTAGTAGCTCTCATAGCGAACGAGTCACGTGCAGCCCCGGAGACGGTGCTATCGCGATACGAGCCGCTTCAAGGTCAGTGAGGGGCGAGTGGTGATTGGTGCGTGTGTAGGTAGTCGTTGTAGACGTTGGTGAGGGCGCGCAATGGCAGACAGGAGGTCTTGGTGCGGCTAGCGTGGAGGTGCATTGGCGTATGTGTGTTTGTGGCGAATGTGGTGAGTGTTTGGATTTGTTTCAAATTTTAACGACAGCTTGGCCGAGTGGTTAAGGCGATAGACTAGAAATCTATTGGGGTAACCCGCGTGAGTTCAAATCTCACAGCTGTCGGACCCATTTTACCTTTTTCAACCCTAGCTCATCTCGCCTCGTTATGGCCATCCAGCGCCTTCCTGTAACGCCATGCGCCCAGCAGCTACCACGTGTGCGCATCATGTGCGAGTCGACCGCAACATGGATACCTGCACACGCCCGTCATAGCTTGCGCCACAACCATCGTTCCCACACACCCTTCCGCTTCGTAAGCGACCATTTTCCCAACGGATGATTTCCATATCCTGCCGAACGCGAACGTGATTGCGCTGCCCACAGAGTGGGTAATGGGCCCGACCACTACTGCGACGACACGACGGGCGCGAGCGTGCCAGTGTTGAGGGGCTGGGCAGGGTAAATGTGACACAGTGGGGTCTGGGAACATGGTGCCACACAGCCCGTCCGCGAAAAGAGACTAAACGTTTGGCTTCTCGATAGCTGAGCGGCATGTACCATGTACTCTACGGCCGCGACCGGCTCACTGCGAGAAGAATCCAGCAGAGCGCTGCAGAGTACCGTAGACGGAGGGCTCAAGTCGCGAGGTATTTTGGGTCCGGCGGTTGCGCTGGGGCATCCGCGGTGGTTTGTAAGCGACGCGAGCGCGACGTGGTGTCGGGTCGAGGTTGGAAATGGTGGGTCGAGGTCGTTTGGGGCGTGCGTGTGGCGTGGTAGGTGTGTGGGAAAATTGTGAATTTCTAGGGCTGTGTGGTCGTTCGAGTGTCGGTGTCGTCTAGTGGTTAGGACGTGAGCTTAACACGCTCAAGATCGAGGGTTCGATCCCTCCTCCGATATCTTCTTGTCTTTTTTGCTTTACGACCGCTCTTTCGTCACCCCGGCGCCAGCAGCGCATGCTGCAACCATAGCTCCGTGCGCAGCACATCCATGCCCAAGCCGCTAGTAGCTCTCATAGCGAACGAGTCACGTGCAGCCCCGGAGACGGTGCTATCGCGATACGAGCCGCTTCAAGGTCAGTGAGGGGCGAGTGGTGATTGGTGCGTGTGTAGGTAGTCGTTGTAGACGTTGGTGAGGGCGCGCAATGGCAGACAGGAGGTCTTGGTGCGGCTAGCGTGGAGGTGCATTGGCGTATGTGTGTTTGTGGCGAATGTGGTGAGTGTTTGGATTTGCTTCAAATTTTAACGACAGCTTGGCCGAGTGGTTAAGGCGATAGACTAGAAATCTATTGGGGTAACCCGCGTGAGTTCAAATCTCACAGCTGTCGGACCCATTTTACCTTTTTCAACCCTAGCTCATCTCGCCTCGTTATGGCCATCCAGCGCCTTCCTGTAACGCCATGCGCCCAGCAGCTACCACGTGTGCGCATCATGTGCGAGTCGACCGCAACATGGATACCTGCACACGCCCGTCATAGCTTGCGCCACAACCATCGTTCCCACACACCCTTCCGCTTCGTAAGCGACCATTTTCCCAACGGATGATTTCCATATCCTGCCGAACGCGAACGTGATTGCGCTGCCCACAGAGTGGGTAATGGGCCCGACCACTACTGCGACGACACGACGGGCGCGAGCGTGCCAGTGTTGAGGGGCTGGGCAGGGTAAATGTGACACAGTGGGGTCTGGGAACATGGTGCCACACAGCCCGTCCGCGAAAAGAGACTAAACGTTTGGCTTCTCGATAGCTGAGCGGCATGTACCATGTACTCTACGGCCGCGACCGGCTCACTGCGAGAAGAATCCAGCAGAGCGCTGCAGAGTACCGTAGACGGAGGGCTCAAGTCGCGAGGTATTTTGGGTCCGGCGGTTGCGCTGGGGCATCCGCGGTGGTTTGTAAGCGACGCGAGCGCGACGTGGTGTCGGGTCGAGGTTGGAAATGGTGGGTCGAGGTCGTTTGGGGCGTGCGTGTGGCGTGGTAGGTGTGTGGGAAAATTGTGAATTTCTAGGGCTGTGTGGTCGTTCGAGTGTCGGTGTCGTCTAGTGGTTAGGACGTGAGCTTAACACGCTCAAGATCGAGGGTTCGATCCCTCCTCCGATATCTTCTTGTCTTTTTGCTTTACGACCGCTCTTTCGTCACCCCGGCGCCAGCAGCGCATGCTGCAACCATAGCTCCGTGCGCAGCACATCCATGCCCAAGCCGCTAGTAGCTCTCATAGCGAACGAGTCACGTGCAGCCCCGGAGACGGTGCTATCGCGATACGAGCCGCTTCAAGGTCAGTGAGGGGCGAGTGGTGATTGGTGCGTGTGTAGGTAGTCGTTGTAGACGTTGGTGAGGGCGCGCAATGGCAGACAGGAGGTCTTGGTGCGGCTAGCGTGGAGGTGCATTGGCGTATGTGTGTTTGTGGCGAATGTGGTGAGTGTTTGGATTTGTTTCAAATTTTAACGACAGCTTGGCCGAGTGGTTAAGGCGATAGACTAGAAATCTATTGGGGTAACCCGCGTGAGTTCAAATCTCACAGCTGTCGGACCCATTTTACCTTTTTCAACCCTAGCTCATCTCGCCTCGTTATGGCCATCCAGCGCCTTCCTGTAACGCCATGCGCCCAGCAGCTACCACGTGTGCGCATCATGTGCGAGTCGACCGCAACATGGATACCTGCACACGCCCGTCATAGCTTGCGCCACAACCATCGTTCCCACACACCCTTCCGCTTCGTAAGCGACCATTTTCCCAACGGATGATTTCCATATCCTGCCGAACGCGAACGTGATTGCGCTGCCCACAGAGTGGGTAATGGGCCCGACCACTACTGCGACGACACGACGGGCGCGAGCGTGCCAGTGTTGAGGGGCTGGGCAGGGTAAATGTGACACAGTGGGGTCTGGGAACATGGTGCCACACAGCCCGTCCGCGAAAAGAGACTAAACGTTTGGCTTCTCGATAGCTGAGCGGCATGTACCATGTACTCTACGGCCGCGACCGGCTCACTGCGAGAAGAATCCAGCAGAGCGCTGCAGAGTACCGTAGACGGAGGGCTCAAGTCGCGAGGTATTTTGGGTCCGGCGGTTGCGCTGGGGCATCCGCGGTGGTTTGTAAGCGACGCGAGCGCGACGTGGTGTCGGGTCGAGGTTGGAAATGGTGGGTCGAGGTCGTTTGGGGCGTGCGTGTGGCGTGGTAGGTGTGTGGGAAAATTGTGAATTTCTAGGGCTGTGTGGTCGTTCGAGTGTCGGTGTCGTCTAGTGGTTAGGACGTGAGCTTAACACGCTCAAGATCGAGGGTTCGATCCCCTCCTCCGATATCTTCTTGTCTTTTTTGCTTTACGACCGCTCTTTCGTCACCCCGGCGCCAGCAGCGCATGCTGCAACCATAGCTCCGTGCGCAGCACATCCATGCCCAAGCCGCTAGTAGCTCTCATAGCGAACGAGTCACGTGCAGCCCCGGAGACGGTGCTATCGCGATACGAGCCGCTTCAAGGTCAGTGAGGGGCGAGTGGTGATTGGTGCGTGTGTAGGTAGTCGTTGTAGACGTTGGTGAGGGCGCGCAATGGCAGACAGGAGGTCTTGGTGCGGCTAGCGTGGAGGTGCATTGGCGTATGTGTGTTTGTGGCGAATGTGGTGAGTGTTTGGATTTGTTTCAAATTTTAACGACAGCTTGGCCGAGTGGTTAAGGCGATAGACTAGAAATCTATTGGGGTAACCCGCGTGAGTTCAAATCTCACAGCTGTCGGACCCATTTTACCTTTTTCAACCCTAGCTCATCTCGCCTCGTTATGGCCATCCAGCGCCTTCCTGTAACGCCATGCGCCCAGCAGCTACCACGTGTGCGCATCATGTGCGAGTCGACCGCAACATGGATACCTGCACACGCCCGTCATAGCTTGCGCCACAACCATCGTTCCCACACACCCTTCCGCTTCGTAAGCGACCATTTTCCCAACGGATGATTTCCATATCCTGCCGAACGCGAACGTGATTGCGCTGCCCACAGAGTGGGTAATGGGCCCGACCACTACTGCGACGACACGACGGGCGCGAGCGTGCCAGTGTTGAGGGGCTGGGCAGGGTAAATGTGACACAGTGGGGTCTGGGAACATGGTGCCACACAGCCCGTCCGCGAAAAGAGACTAAACGTTTGGCTTCTCGATAGCTGAGCGGCATGTACCATGTACTCTACGGCCGCGACCGGCTCACTGCGAGAAGAATCCAGCAGAGCGCTGCAGAGTACCGTAGACGGAGGGCTCAAGTCGCGAGGTATTTTGGGTCCGGCGGTTGCGCTGGGGCATCCGCGGTGGTTTGTAAGCGACGCGAGCGCGACGTGGTGTCGGGTCGAGGTTGGAAATGGTGGGTCGAGGTCGTTTGGGGCGTGCGTGTGGCGTGGTAGGTGTGTGGGAAAATTGTGAATTTCTAGGGCTGTGTGGTCGTTCGAGTGTCGGTGTCGTCTAGTGGTTAGGACGTGAGCTTAACACGCTCAAGATCGAGGGTTCGATCCTCCTCCGATATCTTCTTGTCTTTTTGCTTTACGACCGCTCTTTCGTCACCCCGGCGCCAGCAGCGCATGCTGCAACCATAGCTCCGTGCGCAGCACATCCATGCCCAAGCCGCTAGTAGCTCTCATAGCGAACGAGTAACGTGCAGCCCCGGAGACGGTGCTATCGCGATACGAGCCGCTTCAAGGTCAGTGAGGGGCGAGTGGTGATTGGTGCGTGTGTAGGTAGTCGTTGTAGACGTTGGTGAGGGCGCGCAATGGCAGACAGGAGGTCTTGGTGCGGCTAGCGTGGAGGTGCATTGGCGTATGTGTGTTTGTGGCGAATGTGGTGAGTGTTTGGATTTGTTTCAAATTTTAACGACAGCTTGGCCGAGTGGTTAAGGCGATAGACTAGAAATCTATTGGGGTAACCCGCGTGAGTTCAAATCTCACAGCTGTCGGACCCATTTTACCTTTTTCAACCCTAGCTCATCTCGCCTCGTTATGGCCATCCAGCGCCTTCCTGTAACGCCATGCGCCCAGCAGCTACCACGTGTGCGCATCATGTGCGAGTCGACCGCAACATGGATACCTGCACACGCCCGTCATAGCTTGCGCCACAACCATCGTTCCCACACACCCTTCCGCTTCGTAAGCGACCATTTTCCCAACGGATGATTTCCATATCCTGCCGAACGCGAACGTGATTGCGCTGCCCACAGAGTGGGTAATGGGCCCGACCACTACTGCGACGACACGACGGGCGCGAGCGTGCCAGTGTTGAGGGGCTGGGCAGGGTAAATGTGACACAGTGGGGTCTGGGAACATGGTGCCACACAGCCCGTCCGCGAAAAGAGACTAAACGTTTGGCTTCTCGATAGCTGAGCGGCATGTACCATGTACTCTACGGCCGCGACCGGCTCACTGCGAGAAGAATCCAGCAGAGCGCTGCAGAGTACCGTAGACGGAGGGCTCAAGTCGCGAGGTATTTTGGGTCCGGCGGTTGCGCTGGGGCATCCGCGGTGGTTTGTAAGCGACGCGAGCGCGACGTGGTGTCGGGTCGAGGTTGGAAATGGTGGGTCGAGGTCGTTTGGGGCGTGCGTGTGGCGTGGTAGGTGTGTGGGAAAATTGTGAATTTCTAGGGCTGTGTGGTCGTTCGAGTGTCGGTGTCGTCTAGTGGTTAGGACGTGAGCTTAACACGCTCAAGATCGAGGGTTCGATCCTCCTCCGATATCTTCTTGTCTTTTTTGCTTTACGACCGCTCTTTCGTCACCCCGGCGCCAGCAGCGCATGCTGCAACCATAGCTCCGTGCGCAGCACATCCATGCCCAAGCCGCTAGTAGCTCTCATAGCGAACGAGTCACGTGCAGCCCCGGAGACGGTGCTATCGCGATACGAGCCGCTTCAAGGTCAGTGAGGGGCGAGTGGTGATTGGTGCGTGTGTAGGTAGTCGTTGTAGACGTTGGTGAGGGCGCGCAATGGCAGACAGGAGGTCTTGGTGCGGCTAGCGTGGAGGTGCATTGGCGTATGTGTGTTTGTGGCGAATGTGGTGAGTGTTTGGATTTGTTTCAAATTTTAACGACAGCTTGGCCGAGTGGTTAAGGCGATAGACTAGAAATCTATTGGGGTAACCCGCGTGAGTTCAAATCTCACAGCTGTCGGACCCATTTTACCTTTTTCAACCCTAGCTCATCTCGCCTCGTTATGGCCATCCAGCGCCTTCCTGTAACGCCATGCGCCCAGCAGCTACCACGTGTGCGCATCATGTGCGAGTCGACCGCAACATGGATACCTGCACACGCCCGTCATAGCTTGCGCCACAACCATCGTTCCCACACACCCTTCCGCTTCGTAAGCGACCATTTTCCCAACGGATGATTTCCATATCCTGCCGAACGCGAACGTGATTGCGCTGCCCACAGAGTGGGTAATGGGCCCGACCACTACTGCGACGACACGACGGGCGCGAGCGTGCCAGTGTTGAGGGGCTGGGCAGGGTAAATGTGACACAGTGGGGTCTGGGAACATGGTGCCACACAGCCCGTCCGCGAAAAGAGACTAAACGTTTGGCTTCTCGATAGCTGAGCGGCATGTACCATGTACTCTACGGCCGCGACCGGCTCACTGCGAGAAGAATCCAGCAGAGCGCTGCAGAGTACCGTAGACGGAGGGCTCAAGTCGCGAGGTATTTTGGGTCCGGCGGTTGCGCTGGGGCATCCGCGGTGGTTTGTAAGCGACGCGAGCGCGACGTGGTGTCGGGTCGAGGTTGGAAATGGTGGGTCGAGGTCGTTTGGGGCGTGCGTGTGGCGTGGTAGGTGTGTGGGAAAATTGTGAATTTCTAGGGCTGTGTGGTCGTTCGAGTGTCGGTGTCGTCTAGTGGTTAGGACGTGAGCTTAACACGCTCAAGATCGAGGGTTCGATCCTCCTCCGATATCTTCTTGTCTTTTGCTTTACGACCGCTCTTTCGTCACCCCGGCGCCAGCAGCGCATGCTGCAACCATAGCTCCGTGCGCAGCACATCCATGCCCAAGCCGCTAGTAGCTCTCATAGCGAACGAGTCACGTGCAGCCCCGGAGACGGTGCTATCGCGATACGAGCCGCTTCAAGGTCAGTGAGGGGCGAGTGGTGATTGGTGCGTGTGTAGGTAGTCGTTGTAGACGTTGGTGAGGGCGCGCAATGGCAGACAGGAGGTCTTGGTGCGGCTAGCGTGGAGGTGCATTGGCGTATGTGTGTTTGTGGCGAATGTGGTGAGTGTTTGGATTTGTTTCAAATTTTAACGACAGCTTGGCCGAGTGGTTAAGGCGATAGACTAGAAATCTATTGGGGTAACCCGCGTGAGTTCAAATCTCACAGCTGTCGGACCCATTTTACCTTTTTCAACCCTAGCTCATCTCGCCTCGTTATGGCCATCCAGCGCCTTCCTGTAACGCCATGCGCCCAGCAGCTACCACGTGTGCGCATCATGTGCGAGTCGACCGCAACATGGATACCTGCACACGCCCGTCATAGCTTGCGCCACAACCATCGTTCCCACACACCCTTCCGCTTCGTAAGCGACCATTTTCCCAACGGATGATTTCCATATCCTGCCGAACGCGAACGTGATTGCGCTGCCCACAGAGTGGGTAATGGGCCCGACCACTACTGCGACGACACGACGGGCGCGAGCGTGCCAGTGTTGAGGGGCTGGGCAGGGTAAATGTGACACAGTGGGGTCTGGGAACATGGTGCCACACAGCCCGTCCGCGAAAAGAGACTAAACGTTTGGCTTCTCGATAGCTGAGCGGCATGTACCATGTACTCTACGGCCGCGACCGGCTCACTGCGAGAAGAATCCAGCAGAGCGCTGCAGAGTACCGTAGACGGAGGGCTCAAGTCGCGAGGTATTTTGGGTCCGGCGGTTGCGCTGGGGCATCCGCGGTGGTTTGTAAGCGACGCGAGCGCGACGTGGTGTCGGGTCGAGGTTGGAAATGGTGGGTCGAGGTCGTTTGGGGCGTGCGTGTGGCGTGGTAGGTGTGTGGGAAAATTGTGAATTTCTAGGGCTGTGTGGTCGTTCGAGTGTCGGTGTCGTCTAGTGGTTAGGACGTGAGCTTAACACGCTCAAGATCGAGGGTTCGATCCCCTCCTCCGATATCTTCTTGTCTTTTTTGCTTTACGACCGCTCTTTCGTCACCCCGGCGCCAGCAGCGCATGCTGCAACCATAGCTCCGTGCGCAGCACATCCATGCCCAAGCCGCTAGTAGCTCTCATAGCGAACGAGTCACGTGCAGCCCCGGAGACGGTGCTATCGCGATACGAGCCGCTTCAAGGTCAGTGAGGGGCGAGTGGTGATTGGTGCGTGTGTAGGTAGTCGTTGTAGACGTTGGTGAGGGCGCGCAATGGCAGACAGGAGGTCTTGGTGCGGCTAGCGTGGAGGTGCATTGGCGTATGTGTGTTTGTGGCGAATGTGGTGAGTGTTTGGATTTGTTTCAAATTTTAACGACAGCTTGGCCGAGTGGTTAAGGCGATAGACTAGAAATCTATTGGGGTAACCCGCGTGAGTTCAAATCTCACAGCTGTCGGACCCATTTTACCTTTTTCAACCCTAGCTCATCTCGCCTCGTTATGGCCATCCAGCGCCTTCCTGTAACGCCATGCGCCCAGCAGCTACCACGTGTGCGCATCATGTGCGAGTCGACCGCAACATGGATACCTGCACACGCCCGTCATAGCTTGCGCCACAACCATCGTTCCCACACACCCTTCCGCTTCGTAAGCGACCATTTTCCCAACGGATGATTTCCATATCCTGCCGAACGCGAACGTGATTGCGCTGCCCACAGAGTGGGTAATGGGCCCGACCACTACTGCGACGACACGACGGGCGCGAGCGTGCCAGTGTTGAGGGGCTGGGCAGGGTAAATGTGACACAGTGGGGTCTGGGAACATGGTGCCACACAGCCCGTCCGCGAAAAGAGACTAAACGTTTGGCTTCTCGATAGCTGAGCGGCATGTACCATGTACTCTACGGCCGCGACCGGCTCACTGCGAGAAGAATCCAGCAGAGCGCTGCAGAGTACCGTAGACGGAGGGCTCAAGTCGCGAGGTATTTTGGGTCCGGCGGTTGCGCTGGGGCATCCGCGGTGGTTTGTAAGCGACGCGAGCGCGACGTGGTGTCGGGTCGAGGTTGGAAATGGTGGGTCGAGGTCGTTTGGGGCGTGCGTGTGGCGTGGTAGGTGTGTGGGAAAATTGTGAATTTCTAGGGCTGTGTGGTCGTTCGAGTGTCGGTGTCGTCTAGTGGTTAGGACGTGAGCTTAACACGCTCAAGATCGAGGGTTCGATCCCCTCCTCCGATATCTTCTTGTCTTTTTTGCTTTACGACCGCTCTTTCGTCACCCCGGCGCCAGCAGCGCATGCTGCAACCATAGCTCCGTGCGCAGCACATCCATGCCCAAGCCGCTAGTAGCTCTCATAGCGAACGAGTCACGTGCAGCCCCGGAGACGGTGCTATCGCGATACGAGCCGCTTCAAGGTCAGTGAGGGGCGAGTGGTGATTGGTGCGTGTGTAGGTAGTCGTTGTAGACGTTGGTGAGGGCGCGCAATGGCAGACAGGAGGTCTTGGTGCGGCTAGCGTGGAGGTGCATTGGCGTATGTGTGTTTGTGGCGAATGTGGTGAGTGTTTGGATTTGTTTCAAATTTTAACGACAGCTTGGCCGAGTGGTTAAGGCGATAGACTAGAAATCTATTGGGGTAACCCGCGTGAGTTCAAATCTCACAGCTGTCGGACCCATTTTACCTTTTTCAACCCTAGCTCATCTCGCCTCGTTATGGCCATCCAGCGCCTTCCTGTAACGCCATGCGCCCAGCAGCTACCACGTGTGCGCATCATGTGCGAGTCGACCGCAACATGGATACCTGCACACGCCCGTCATAGCTTGCGCCACAACCATCGTTCCCACACACCCTTCCGCTTCGTAAGCGACCATTTTCCCAACGGATGATTTCCATATCCTGCCGAACGCGAACGTGATTGCGCTGCCCACAGAGTGGGTAATGGGCCCGACCACTACTGCGACGACACGACGGGCGCGAGCGTGCCAGTGTTGAGGGGCTGGGCAGGGTAAATGTGACACAGTGGGGTCTGGGAACATGGTGCCACACAGCCCGTCCGCGAAAAAGAGACTAAACGTTTGGCTTCTCGATAGCTGAGCGGCATGTACCATATACTCTACGGCCGCGACCGGCTCACTGCGAGAAGAATCCAGCAGAGCGCTGCAGAGTACCGTAGACGGAGGGCTCAAGTCGCGAGGTATTTTGGGTCCGGCGGTTGCGCTGGGGCATCCGCGGTGGTTTGTAAGCGACGCGAGCGCGACGTGGTGTCGGGTCGAGGTTGGAAATGGTGGGTCGAGGTCGTTTGGGGCGTGCGTGTGGCGTGGTAGGTGTGTGGGAAAATTGTGAATTTCTAGGGCTGTGTGGTCGTTCGAGTGTCGGTGTCGTCTAGTGGTTAGGACGTGAGCTTAACACGCTCAAGATCGAGGGTTCGATCCTCCTCCGATATCTTCTTGTCTTTTTTGCTTTACGACCGCTCTTTCGTCACCCCGGCGCCAGCAGCGCATGCTGCAACCATAGCTCCGTGCGCAGCACATCCATGCCCAAGCCGCTAGTAGCTCTCATAGCGAACGAGTCACGTGCAGCCCCGGAGACGGTGCTATCGCGATACGAGCCGCTTCAAGGTCAGTGAGGGGCGAGTGGTGATTGGTGCGTGTGTAGGTAGTCGTTGTAGACGTTGGTGAGGGCGCGCAATGGCAGACAGGAGGTCTTGGTGCGGCTAGCGTGGAGGTGCATTGGCGTATGTGTGTTTGTGGCGAATGTGGTGAGTGTTTGGATTTGCTTCAAATTTTAACGACAGCTTGGCCGAGTGGTTAAGGCGATAGACTAGAAATCTATTGGGGTAACCCGCGTGAGTTCAAATCTCACAGCTGTCGGACCCATTTTACCTTTTTCAACCCTAGCTCATCTCGCCTCGTTATGGCCATCCAGCGCCTTCCTGTAACGCCATGCGCCCAGCAGCTACCACGTGTGCGCATCATGTGCGAGTCGACCGCAACATGGATACCTGCACACGCCCGTCATAGCTTGCGCCACAACCATCGTTCCCACACACCCTTCCGCTTCGTAAGCGACCATTTTCCCAACGGATGATTTCCATATCCTGCCGAACGCGAACGTGATTGCGCTGCCCACAGAGTGGGTAATGGGCCCGACCACTACTGCGACGACACGACGGGCGCGAGCGTGCCAGTGTTGAGGGGCTGGGCAGGGTAAATGTGACACAGTGGGGTCTGGGAACATGGTGCCACACAGCCCGTCCGCGAAAAGAGACTAAACGTTTGGCTTCTCGATAGCTGAGCGGCATGTACCATGTACTCTACGGCCGCGACCGGCTCACTGCGAGAAGAATCCAGCAGAGCGCTGCAGAGTACCGTAGACGGAGGGCTCAAGTCGCGAGGTATTTTGGGTCCGGCGGTTGCGCTGGGGCATCCGCGGTGGTTTGTAAGCGACGCGAGCGCGACGTGGTGTCGGGTCGAGGTTGGAAATGGTGGGTCGAGGTCGTTTGGGGCGTGCGTGTGGCGTGGTAGGTGTGTGGGAAAATTGTGAATTTCTAGGGCTGTGTGGTCGTTCGAGTGTCGGTGTCGTCTAGTGGTTAGGACGTGAGCTTAACACGCTCAAGATCGAGGGTTCGATCCCCTCCTCCGATATCTTCTTGTCTTTTTTGCTTTACGACCGCTCTTTCGTCACCCTGGCGCCAGCAGCGCATGCTGTAACCATAGCTCCGTGAAGTGTAATGCGGCAAAGGTCGAAGACACCAACTCGGTAAGATATGAAAATCGTCTAGTGCAGTTTTTCGGAGCATTGGTAACTCTCAATTTTGTTTTTAGCAAACGACAAAGCCTAGGATGGGCTTGTTGAGATGTTCGGTACTGTTTCTACACATTTCGACGGCAGCCACACCAGTCACCAACACAACTCCAGCAACAAAAACTCCACCAAAATGCTGCCCGGCCCCCGGGGCAGCACATATCAAGCGATTTTGAGGGCCACACGCCAAACTGTGATGATTAACAACGTTCTTCATGTATATCATAGTCTAGGGAAGGTGGTAAGACACAGCAGCGCTACAGAACTTGCGCAACTAGGGCGCAATTGCCGCGAGCATGGCGCTCAGTGTGACGGGGCACACAGCACTTCTAACAGAGGAAGCTGGAGTATACAAACTCCAAGTGAACAGCCGTTCACGTGTCCCTGGTCTGAAGGGGACGACTTGACTTCAAAAGCGGTAGATCTAAGACTGAATGTATTTATAGGTTGGTACAGATTTGGCCTGCATACAAATCCTAAGTTGCCTATAGTTTGTTCCATACAAAATGTATCTGTTGGCTCTGAGGCCACTTGGTCCCTACCCGGGGAGTGACCGATGGCTACATGACTGATGTAGCCATCCCTGGATAGTGACAGGGTCACTATTCCATGTAACCCCGTTACATCCTCCCCCACTTAGATTCGATCTTATCGACCAATCAGAGCGAGGTTACACCGGCGACTCACATTTCACTCGCAAAGTCGAAATCCATCGACAACGGCGCGAGCTCTGGCGCCTCGGCTCGCGGGCCTCAAAGAGCAACTGGCGCATCGCCGAGCAAGCCGCAGGGTCTCCACGTCGACCGGAAGCATGCCTCCAAAGCGCAGCGCGCGTGGTGCGAAAGCACCTTCGAAATCACGGGCCGCAGGGCCGAGGACCAGGTCAGCCAAGGCCAGGGACGCATCGTCCGCGCTGAGGGAGGCCACGGAGACGGCCGAGGAGGCAGTGCGCTCTCGTAGCAGCACGCCGGAGGGTGGGCGCCGGTCTCGGAGTCGGAGCAAGACCCCGAGGCCGCGCCAAGTGATGAGGAGCTCCCAGCCCCAGTCGAAGCCGACCAAGAAGGCCTTCGACTGGTCGGCCAACATTGAGAACTGTACGTTGGTCGTACACTCTGGTGAGAGCTCACCTGAGGGCAGCGAAAACGCTGCCCAGGACGAAGCACTGGCGGCACGCGACGTGTCCAGCTCGCCAGTCTTCCCTAAGGCTTCATCCGAGAAGGAGGCCGAGGACGTAAAGTCCAATGACGACGCGGGCGACGGCGACGACGACAAGCCGGCGGAGGGCGACGCTGCCACGGTCGACACGGAGGCCAAGACAGCGACCAGCGACACGGTGGGCTCCCAGCCCAAGGCGGCTTCGCCAGTCAAGCACCTGACGCTGGCGCAAGGCCGCGATCGTGCCCACGCGTTGAAGGCAGCGGCCGCTGCGGAGGCCGCCGAGGCCTGGGCGAAGAAGCGGCCCGCTTCACAGTCACCACGCGGTTCCAGCTTCAAGTTGTTCAGCGACTCGGAGGACGAGGAGGGCGCCGTCCATGAGCCCAGAGAGATCTCCAACGATCTCGATGAGCAGCAGCAGCAATACCAGGCTGCTCGCTCAGGCGCACATGCCAGGCAGCCGTCTGCCGCGACTACTGTTGGGTCTTCTTCAGGCGGAAGTACCATGTATCCGCCAGGCTACTTCCGCCCGAGCCTGGCACCGGAGCGCCAGCGCTGTTGGAGAAGCTCACGGCTCCTCGTGGCCTTGTCGGCGGGTACACCTCAAGGGGTTCCTATGAGCGTGCACTCGTTGAGAAAGAGCCACTCTTTCTTGGCGACGTTGAAGCCGCCCGGTGTGTGCTACTAGCACCACACAAGCTCACACTGAAGGAGTTCACCACGCTTCGCAAGAAGCCGGAGGACAAGGGTGGACTCCATCCTGTGTGGGGTTTCCACTGGGTCAAGCAGAATGAGAGCATGACCTGGCACGAGGTCGAAGACAGCTTCTGGCGCTACGTCCAGCGCAAGGTGACTTCCGACCAGGGGTTCAAAAGACTCCGAGACGAGCGCACTCTGTCCGCGATCCTGGACGTGCGCGAGCTCCGCATCGAGTTTGCTCAACTCGTGAGCAAGCGCAAGCTCCACTCGAAGATGGACGAGCTCAAGCAAGAGGCGAGAGCCAAAGCTCGTGAAGAGCGTGGGCGCGGTGCGACTACGTCTGCTACCGTGCCCGGGTGTCGGCCAAGAAGCCACGGACTACTTACGAAGCTGCCGTTGCTTCTCGTCCCAGATCGCAACAGCCTTCGGGCAGTCTGCCTGGAGCTGTTCCACAGGCTCCCATGAGTTATCCGACTCCGGGTAACCTCGCCACTTCACGAGCAGCTGGCGCTTGCCATGGAGACGCCGCTCCTGGACGACTCGTTCCACGTGGTAGTGGATCTGCCCATTACGGTCAAGGAGGGCCGGCGGAGGTCTCGCACGACCATGGCTACGAGCCTGAGGCAACACAGCCGCACGCTGGAGCCCCGAGTCAGGTAGTGGCCCTGCAGCAAGAGGAGATTCGTCTTCTCCGGGAGCGCGTGTACGCCCTTGAGATCGCGCTTGGCGTCGGCCTTGGCGGCCAGGCTGCCTCTCGTGCTGGCCAGCCGGGTGCCGTGGAGCAGCTCCGTGCGGATGTTCGTTCGCTGTTTCGGGAGACTCGCGAGCTCCATGGTCGAGTGGACCGTCGGGCCGACGTGACGTCCTTGGAGTCACTGCGGAGCGAGATCGCTGGCCTTCGGGCCGAGCTCCGTGGGCCCATGTCGTATCCGGAGCCGGCGCATCACTATCAGGCCCCATATGGCCATGGCTACGCAAGCCCTGCGTACGCCGCTCCGACGTACGCCTCGTCTTCGTCGTCTTACGACCAGCGCGCGTATCAGGCGCCGTACCGCGACCCGACGCCGCGCTTCGAGGAGGTGCGGTCGTCTCCGCCGGGGTATCCACCGCTTGCTGCGGGGTACTCTGAGCCTGAGGGTCATGGTACCTCTTCAGACGACCCACGTAGAACGTCGGGTGGGTCGTCATCGACTTAGGCAAGTCTATTGTGTACGCCGCGCCATGCCGGCTGAGGACCGTGAAGGGTCCAATGAAGCGGTGCTTCAGCTTGTTGCTCTCGACCGAGCTAACAGTGTTTAGCGGTAGGTTTCTAGTGTCTAGGAGAACTAAATCCCCAACCTTAAACACGTTCATGTTTCCTCTTCCATGTCGGTCAGAGTACTCCTTCTGTTTGTCTTGGGCTTGCGCCATGGTGTCTCGCACCCTGCTGATTATATTCAGCCTGTCTTCGACAAACGAGGACAGTTGCTTCCGCAAAGCGGCAGGACTGACGTCCGAGACCTGGGAGGAAAGGGTTTTCCGAGCCTCTCCCCCACTTAAGACCGAAGCCTCACCGCTTCCTCGCAAGGTGTACGGCACCTGGGGTGTCGTAACCCATTAAGGTAAAAGGGCGTAAAGCCCGTCGATGCATGTACCGCATTGTTGAGGGCGAACTCAACCATGGGCAAGCGATCAGCCCAAGAGCGGGGCATCTCCGCACAAATACTGCGGAGCGTGTCCTCGAGCACGCGATTGACGCGCTCCGTCTGGCCGTCCGTCTGCGGATGGTCCGCCGTCGACATTAACAGTCGAGTGCCGAGCAGGCTAAACAGCGTCTGCCAGAACGCAGCGGTGAACCGCGGGTCTCGGTCAGAGACAATGGTCTCGGGCAGACCGTGGTGTCGGAAGACACAGTCCATGAACAGGCGCGCAACCTCGGCGCCAGTGACGGTGTCACGAACTGGAGCAAAGTGAACCATCTTGCTCAGACGGCACACAAAGGCAACAACGCCAGTGTTGCCACGGTCATCGGCCGGAAGCCCGAAGACAAAGTCGAGACTCATCGACTTCCAGCAGTCCACGGGGACAGGCAGGCTCTGCAAAGGAGCCGAGGCGTGCCCAGCAGGCTTCACGCGCTGGCACGTCTCGCACGTCCGGACGTAAGTGGCGACCCACTTGTACATGTGCGGCCACCAGAACGTCTGAGAGACGGACGCATACGTCTTCTCACGGCCGAGATGGCCACTGGATGGCGCATCGTGCGCCTCCATCAGGATGTCGTACTTGAGATCCTCGTCGTTTGGCACGACAATTCGGGGAGGATCCTCGGGCCCCACTCGATAGTGGAGCAAGCCATCAGCCCACTCATAGCGATGCAGCCTTGCACGCTGGCGGGGCGTGAGCCACTCTGCCTTGGCGTCCGCGCCAGCGGCCAAGAACCGCACAAGAGGCCCAAGATTGGCATCGTCGCGATACGCCAACCGGATGCGATCGTACAGATCCGTCGTGACCCGGCTAATGTGAGCAAGCTCGTAGTCGGGTCGGCGCGACAGCGCATCGGCAAGCACGTTAAGTTTGCCCGGCTTGTACTCAACGCGGAAATTGTATTCCGCGAAGAATGACAGCCAGCGCGCCATCCGCTGCGAGAGGTGCGGCGAGTTGACCGCAGTCCGCAAGGACGCGTGGTCTGTATAGACGACAAAGGGCGTCGAGCCCAGGAGGTGCACTCGGAACTTGACAAGAGCGTACTTCATGGCAAGTAGCTCCTTGTCGTGAACTGGGTAGTTCCGCTCGGCTGCCTTGAGCTGCCTGGACTGGAACGAGATGACTCGCTCGCGGCCTTCATCATCGGCCTGCAATAGCGCACAGCCAATTGCGTAGTCGGACGCATCACAGACAACGCTGAAAGGCTTCGTCTCGTCCGGCAGGGCCAGGACAGGCGCGCGCTGTAAGCTCGCCTTGATGTCATCAAAGGCATCTTGGTGACGCTGCTCCCAGCACCAGTCGACATCCTTCTTCAGGAGATCCGACAGGGCCGTGCCAATCCGGCATAGCCAGCACTGTACTTGTGCAAGTAGTTGGCAAGGCCCAACCACTGTCGTAGGTCCTTCTGCGACCGAGGTGGCGGCCAAGCCGCGATGGCTTTCACCTTCTCCGGATCCGCCCGGACCCCGGCGCTGCTGACGTAGCAGCCCAGGACCTTGATCTCCTCAGCTGCGAACACGCACTTGTCGATGTTGGCGTACAGCTTGTTCGCCCGCATGACTTCGAACACACGCCGGAGGTGCTGGAGATGCACCTCCATGGCCGTCTGGCCTTCCTCGGCACGGCTGTGGACGAAGATGTCGTCAAAGTACGTCTGTGCGAACGCACGCAAAGGTCGGAACAGTTGTGTGACCAAGCGATTGAACGTTGCCGGGGCGTTGGAAAGCCCCTGAGGCATGACCAGCCACTCCCAGAGCATACCGCTCGGTGTACTCACAGCCGTGAGAGGGATGTCGCTCTCGCGCATCAGGATCTGGTAGTATCCGTCCACCAGGTCCAGCGCGCTGTACAGCGTGCAGCCGGCCATGTTGTTGAGCAACACGTCCTTGCGCGGGATCGGTGTCTGCGCAGGCACCGTAGCGCTGTTCAGCTTGTTGTAAGCATGAACCAGACGCCACTTTCCGTTCGGTTTGCGAACACAGAAGGTAGGTGTCGAGTGCGGAGACTTCGACTCCCGCACCATGCCTGCCTTCGCCTTGGCGGCAAAGAAGGCATCAATGACTTCACACTGCTCCCGGGGAAGAGGCCACTGCCTCGTGACACAGTACTTCGTGCCCGGCACGAGGTCGATCTCGTGCCTGATTCCCCTGTCTGGCGGGAGTTGGGACGGTGGATCCTTGGACACCACGTCCTCGAACTCTTTCACCAAGGGATACACCGGATCCCGCGGGTTCTTGAGGATCTCAGAACCCATGCGCGACGCGCGCAGCTTCCAGAACTCGTCCAGGACATCCTTGTCCATGACCGAGGACGAGTTCAACTCGGCCGATGTGGACTCCGGCCGGAGGAGAACCAACTCTGCGATCTCCCCGGCCTTCAGCTCGGCCAAGAAGTCCTCCATGGCGAGCTCTTCAAGGTTCAGCAGTTCTGAAACCTCGGGCAGAGCTGTAAACTCGACAGCTCCTGCCTTGACCCGACGACCGGTCACGCCGTCGAAGATGTGATAGCATTCTTCGGCGGCTGGAGCCCTGGCTGGGGACTCAGGTCGCTGGCGACTGGCGTCGTCGGCCACGCGACCAGGCCCGGCTTACGACGTGACCCTCGGGTGTCTTCGTCTTGTGGCGCCGCCTCGGCGACACCACCGACCTCCTTGATCTTCTGCGGAACTATGTTACCCGCCTTGTTCTTGAGCGGAACTTGGTTACCCGCCTTGTTCTTGAGCGGAACTTGGTTACCCGCCTTGCTGGGTGGAACTATGTTACCCACCTCGCCGTGTGGAACTTGGTTACCCACACCAGGAGCGCCTCCAGCGACTCCCGCATCAGTTATGGTCTGAGTGACCCTCAGTGGAACTGTGTTACCCACCTCGGAAGCGCCTGCAGTGCCTTCCTCATCAGTTATGGTCTGAGTGACCTCGCGTGGAACTTGGTTACCCACGCCAGCGCCAGCGGCGCCTTCTCCAGCAGCGTCTGCTGCCTGCGGTACTTCGTTACCCGCATGTGGACCTACGTTACCCACCTGGTAGGTGCTGTCCGGCACCTCCACTCTCAGGCCTTGACCGGCCCGGTCGGAGTCGACGTCAGTCTCGACGGACCCCAAGAACTCATTAGACGCTGCTGCGTCCTGGCGGCCCTCGCGGGCACCCCAGCTGCTGCCAGAGGTGGGAACATGACTCACCAAAGCTCTGTCAGAGCGTGGGGACGGCTAGCCCCGATGGCTTTGCCGCGCCAGTCGATCCAAGGCTCGTGCTTCTCAAGCCACGGCATGCCAAGGATCAAGTCGTACTTGTCCATGTCCAGGACCAAGAACGGCTCCGTGCTGTCGAAGTCCTCGAACTTGACAGCGAGGTCCATGTGGACCCGAGGTACTTCTACCACCGTACCGTCGGCCAGTCTTACCGAGACCAGCCCGTTGCCTTTGCTGCCTCGCAGCGCATCGGCGTACTTGTCGCGATTGCGTGCGACAGTCTGGCGGCGTGCAAAGTTCTTTGACGCCCCAGAATCGATCAAGATTCTCAAGGGATGATCGTATCCCGGTACACTCGCGTATACCACAAGCAGCTCACCGCTGCCCTTCTCCGCTTCGAGAGTACACAGACTCTCAGGGGCTAAGTCCCCATGGCGTGCGCCACCCGCACGCCTCTCATGAAGACTTAGTGTTTCCCCAGTAGGGCGCCCCGCCCTACTGGTGCCCGGCGTTCCCCTGGTTCCTGGGGCGCGGCTTCTGCCAGCGACCCCTAGAGCCAAAGGGCTTCGAAGAGAACTTCTTCTTCAGTCCTCCCGCGCGACAGGCACGTTTCATGTGCCCAAGCTTGCCACAGCCGTAGCAGCGAATGTCACTCTGCTCGGCCATGCCCAGATCCATGGGAACCGGCCCGTTGGTCGCTCCATTGCCGGAGTTACCATTAGGCGCACCGCCAGAGGCGGGGTTGCTCTGCCATACCGTGGCGGGGGTGCGAGCCTGCTTGTGGCTGTACTCCTCCTGGAGGGCGATCTGAATCGCCTCCTCCATAGTGTTCGCTTGCACACGGAACAGCTGCGTGCGGGCAGGACCGACACGCAGGCCGTCCATGAACACAGTCACCTTGATGTGTTCAGGCAGGGGTTCCCCACCAGGGAGGCAGTGAGCACTCGCATCTCCTGGATGTACTCATGCAGCTCGCGCCTTCCTTGTTTGCAGGCGAGGAAGCGCGAGCGCTGGCGGTACTCGTAGTTCGCCGGGAGGAACGCGGCCCGCAGCTGTTCACACAGCTGGGCCCATGATGCGAAGCATCCAGGCGTCGTCGCTTCGCGCGTGTACGCCCAACTCTTAGCGCGACCACTAAGGTTGGAGAGCGCAAAGGCGACCCGGAGTCGCTCGTCCGAGACAAGAGCCGCGTCCATCGCGAGCTCAACCTCTCGAACCCAGAAGTGGAGGTTCTCTCCTTCCTTCCCTTCGAAGGGGTGGACCTTCAGCCGCAGAGGCTTCGGTTGCACCGGCTTCGGCGCGACCGCGGTGGCCTGCAGCCCCTGAACGTGAGCGATGAGCCCACGTTCGTAGGTGTCAAACGCGTTGATGCGCTCAACCTGCTCAGCCGGCGTCGCCGCCGCTAAGCTGCGCAGGGCATCTGTCCCGAAGATGCCTGCCATCTTCCGAACGGACTCGTACTGTGAGTCGTTCAGATGAGGAAACTCCGTCCGATCCATCTTGGCTCACTCGATGAGGCCACAGAGGATTCAGGTAGTCCAATCTACCCGCGTAGGCGTAAGTTTGACTACAAGTGCTACCAAGTGTGACGGGGCACACAGCACTTCTAACAGAGGAAGCTGGAGTATACAAACTCCAAGTGAACAGCCGTTCACGTGTCCCTGGTCTGAAGGGGACGACTTGACTTCAAAAGCGGTAGATCTAAGACTGAATGTATTTATAGGTTGGTACAAATTTGGCCTGCATACAAATCCTAAGTTGCCTATAGTTTGTTCCATACAAAATGTATCTGTTGGCTCTGAGGCCACTTGGTCACTACCCGGGGAGTGACCGATGGCTACATGACTGATGTAGCCATCCCTGGATAGTGACAGGGTCACTATTCCATGTAACCCCAGCGCCTTCGGCCAGACATGTGAGCGTTGGTGTATTTGCACACCATTTTGCATAAATGATCCTCTTGGCGCTTTGCCACCAACAAAAAGTCTAGCAATTATGTCGGTGTCTTTGTCCAAATAGGGTCTCCAACAAGAACTGCCAACAGATTGCCAAGATTTTGTTGACCCGGTGTGAAGCCTATTGAACCTTTTTTCGCAAAAGTTCTTACAAAAATCGTTATTGCCAAAATTGTTGTTGAACGGTGGAGATGCTCTAGAGTTTCGAGATAATCGCGTTTGAAGTTGACCAATCAAATTTCGGACATAGCCGGACATCAAAATTTGAAAGTGAAAACTACTCGTAAAATACGTAAAAACACTCGTATTCGATTGACTTAATCATGAGCTTTCCGATCATGTACAATAAGGCGAAATCGAAAAATAATGCGCCTCAAATAACATCAAGGATTTCGGGGGTCCTTTCAGACCTACGTTACAAGTTCTCAATACTTTGGAGTGTTCGATAGCTTAAAAGAAGCACAAGACGTGCCTCTTTCGATTGATGAGGTTAAATCGCGATTCGTACTTAGGTTCGTAAGCACCTTTTCGTTTGACGCGGTCTCATATAAGCTGATACCATACAGAAAGTAAGTCAATTTTTTGGTTCCACCAAAACCTGAATCATTTAAACGGTGAGGCTCATATAGAGAGGACCTTATAAACAGGTTTGACTGTATTAGCAGCACTTCCGGTATATTTTGAGAATATACCTGAAGTAAAATCAGACAAACTTGAATCAATTGCGCCTCGTAGCTCCAAGTTCTCTACCTGGGACATCAACATGTATTTTCCAAGCTGATACCACCCGCCTGCGCTCTGCAGAGTACCAGACCGTAGCACAGCTACTCTCAGCTTTACCTGGATGTGTTTCTTAACCACGGTTTGGCCCAAAGTGACACTGAAGCATAGGACATGTCTAATGCGTCTATGCGTATGGCAATGTTGTTAGTAACATGCTACTGGTCCAAGCAGAAGCTCGTACAGTATGGAGTGCTTTGCTCACTGATGTCGTACGAAGATCCTCAATTCCGACCGCTAGCTCTTTCGCGCTCTGATAGAGCCTCAAACTGCCTCAAGGCAACAACAGCATCGCACGTTCAGCGTCACTCATTCGAGTTGTTGCTAGCAACTGTGCGGTAAGCACCAGAACTAACGTCCACGCGGCGAGGGAGCATGATTTGGTCAGGGCGGTGTACTTCGTTGCGACAAACTTTTTTAAGTTGTAGTGTAACTCGCAGTACAAAAAGGCATACATTAGCAAGATACGCTCAGCTAGCCGGGGGGTTGGACGAAGGAGTCTACATACGCGTCAACAGGGGCGCAATCGTGTTGCAGCCTGTATATCGCTGTATTCGTGCTGAAGGGAAAAATTCTCAAAATAGTTATGTGTAGTTGGTGTGGTACGCTGGGACTTGCCGCTGCCTGTCATCCTCAAACTAGAATCGCCGCTGCCTCCAGACCGCCGCCAAGATGTTTATGCTCAAGAAGAAGAAGCCGCAGGTGGACACCTCCAAGCAGATGAAGGCCGTGGCTTGGGACCTGTCCAAGATCGCGCTGGTCTTCGTCGGCATCCGCGCCGCGTCCGTCTTCCTGAACCAGGAGAACTAGGTAGCGCCAAGGCGCGACGAGAGCTGCGAACCTGGGTGCCTCTCTACTTTTGCGGGGCTACAGTGAACAAGCAAGAAGCAAACGCGCGGGAGCGCGGGAGGTAACGTGAATAGACGAGGACATCACAAGAGGAATTTAAAACTGAGGTCTCCAGCACGTTTCCGACGGACTAGTACTGTGTCAATAGGCAGAATGCAGATGAGAAACCCGGGTCAGTATTGTGTTATGCATGCATATATTCAGTTGTCGAGGCGCTCAGCCAAGCAATCTTCTATCGTCAGTCTACTCCTCCTGCTCCTCTTCCTCCTCATCTTCCTCGGCCATTTCCTCGTCCTCGTCGGTCTGCGTGAACGACTCTAATGCGATGTTGCACTTCTCAGCGAGCACGTTGAGTGCCTCCAATAGAAGCTCCTCAGGCTTGATCATGCCCACAGACTCGACACTGAAGATGAAGTGGTCGCTCTGGCGTCCGAGGCTAATTTTCTCGTTCCAACCAGGCTCGCGGATGCAGTTGCGGCACATGGTGCATGCACGCTGGTCTTTCACGACGGCCGTGGGGACACCGCCAATGTCTTCAATGTCGAACAGCCCGATCTGGCACTCCTCCACGAGCTTCTTAGCATCGGCACCCTGCACCTTTTCCGTCAGCTCCACCTTGGGCATCAAGCGGTACGACGCAGTGGCCACAGGGGAGAATTTGGCGTGGTCCTTGCCGACACCCTTACGGCAGTGAGCCTCCAATGCAATGCTCTGGCCCGGACGCAGCTTGGCGATCAAAATGTCCTCGTGCACGGGGCGAATGGAGCCGAAACGCTCCTCCTGGTTTCCCTGGGGCACCCACTCAAGGTCACGCGAGTAAACTGCGCATTTCAAGAATAAAAACGTGTGTCAAAATCAGCGTGATCAATATCAACAGCAGAAACAATTTAAGTTTGAGCCGTACCAGAAGAGTGAATCGCTTTGGTTGGGTCCTTCGGGTGCTCGGGGTCAAACTTGCAGGTAACATCGAGCTTGAAGACAATAGTGTTCTCGTCGGTGGCCTCGGCTTCCTCGTTGTCGGGGAAGGCCTGGAACTCGCGCGGGTCCACGTTCAGCGGGACCAGTCCCAGTCTGTGAGCGAGCACTTCGTCCTGGATGATGGACGAGTTGTTCCAGATGTACACGTGCTCGATGGCCATGGTGGGCACTTCAGCCAGCAAGATGCGGCGAAGAGCGTTGGCAATAGCGGCGTCCACGCCGATAAGATCAAACACAATCTCTTCGTCCGTCAAGCTCTGGATCTTCACCTTCACCTGGCGCTTCGACTGCTCCACGAAGCTGTAGCTGCTCTGGCTCTCCACATCGGGCTGTTCGGCGGCGGCAGTTTACACGGTCAGAGTCGCTAGCTACATGGACAGCAACGAATTGTGCGCACGCCGCTCACCTGGTGCGGCGCGTCCTGGCCGACGCGGATAACCTTGGAAGACTTGGCCATGCTGACTCTCTGTGTAAGCGTCTCTATCAGGGGCGGCGACTATTATCCAGCGACGGACCAATTGACCCGGCAAATGAACAGACACACAAAGCCGAAGCGAGGCCACCAGCCATTCGACGCGCTACCCAAGAAACTACTGGTCGTATTTAAACGAGAACGGCCAATCAAAGTTTTTTATTTAAGGGGTAAGTGGCCAACATTAGGCTAAAACCCTAAGTTAAAACTCAATCTCGGTCTTATCACCATGCTGGTGGTGCAGGTCCTATGGGCACCATGCTCTGCGGCCCGCAGTGCCGATGCAAAACTCGCACTTGTTCGTTTCTGTGTATTTTTTTTTCAAGTTTTTCAAAGTCCTGCCGCAACCTCTTCCTGTCTGAATAGACCCACACGCCACTCCCTCCTTTATTTACTGTCTCGACGGTCGGCTACTCCATCCATTGCGCGCGCAGCCTGTCTGTCTCCGTCCGCTCTCGCTCACTCGCTCGAAGAGGAAAGCGAGAGAGGCTGCTCGAAGGCTCCATTCTTCTGGTCGAGCAGAATCCCAAAGCAGCAAACAGTCCTTGACGTCTGCCGCTAGCCTCTCGCATCAACTCCTCGCACGCACGTGGGCCGATCAGAGCCTCCAGCCTTACTTGGTGTAGGTGATTTTACGGGTCTTGAGCGGCGCCCATTTCAGACGCTTGTAGTATCCCGTCAGTGCGCACAGCGCCAGCAGGGCGATGGTCGTCTGCATACCCTGCTTCTTCCGCACGTCGTGCTCCGGCTCGGCGGCCCACGCGAGGAAGACCGACACATCCTTGGCCATCTGGGAGGTCGTGCACGGCGTGCCGTCCTCGTACTCGATCTGGCCGTCCTGCAGCTGGCGCTCCATGGCAATGGCGCCACCACCGAAGTAGGGGTTGTAGTACAGGCCGGGAAGCAGCTCCGTGCCCTCAGGCGGGTCAACGTAGCCCGTCAGCAAAGCGAACAGGTAGTCGGCGCCGGCGTGACGAGCCTTGACCATCAGCGAGAGATCAGGCGGGATAGCGCCGTTGTTGGCCGCGGCAGCAGCCTCGTCGTTCGGGTACGGGCGAGGAAGCGGGTCCGACAGCTTGCCGGGGCGCTCAAACATCTCACCTTCGTCGTTCGGGCCGTCAACAACATCGATGTCAGCAGCCATCTCCTTGAGCTCCGCCTCCGTGTGGGTCACGCCCACCAGGTTGCGGAAGCAGATGCGGTCCAGGCTGTGGCAGGACGCGCACACCTCGCGGTAGACCTGGTAGCCACGACGCACGCTGGCGTAGTCGAACGAAGACAGCGGGCCCTGGTGGTCGAAGCCGTAGTGAAGGGCCTCGATCTGGTCGCTGCTGAAGGCCGTGACGCCCGTCAACACCGATCCACCCAGAAGAGCGCCAGCGCCAACCTACAGCGTCCGCAGCAACACAACAAATACCGCAAAGACCAGCGTGGAGGTTAGAATTTCGCCTGTCATTTTGGTGGTCCAGCCAGTCTCGAAGACGAAGCTTTGCTGCGCTCCAGCAAGCAGTCGCGTCGATGCATGAGGAAAGCGGCAGCAGGTAAATGAGCTCTAGGCCAAGTCACGAACCTTAGCAGCGCGCTGCAGAAGCTTGGCACGGTTCATCATCGTCTCAGCAAACTCTAAGTCGCCCGGGAGCTTCCGTGTCTGTGTGCGTGTGAGGCTGCGGCGAGTCGAGTCGAGCCCCTCTCGGTCCCAGCCGTACATCGTGCGGCCAAGCCGCGTCTGAAAAAACCTCGGCTGAAAAACCTCGGGCGTTTTAATACCTGGTACGTCGCCCATCCTATATTGCGCGATGTTCTCAGCGTACTTTCACGGGGTCATCTCGCCTATGTGGGCCACACCGTTTTGGTGGTCTGTGCACTTAGGATAACAGGACGACGGTGCCGCTGTGCAGCTTCTTTGGGATTCCCCACAACTTGCAACGTAACCGCCAATTCGTTGCAAGTTGGCAATCGCACTCCTCTTTCCCCGCGTGGCAAAATGGTAAGATGCGCCGGAGATGCCTCGTCCTGCTAACCGAGGGCGAAGGAGACGGCGTAACTGAACACTGACACCTCTTCTCGCGTTGTAGTCGGCGCTTTTCAGCCTCCAGGGCCTGCTCACCGTCATTCTGCTCTTCATCTGCACGTGCACGTACATCAAGATGAAGTTCCCCACGCTCTTCGACCGCGGCCAGCTCCCGGGCAAGCACGAGGGACTAGGTGGCCTATGCTGGAAGGCCTCCCGCATCGGGGAGCGCAAGAGCCAGTATGTGGCTGGCGCACTCGTCGTTATGGCAGTGCACACGCTCTTCTTCTCGTAAGCCGCCCATGGGCAAAGATCGAGTCCTGCTTCCAGCCTGGTAGGCCTGCCGCGCTATGCTTCAATAGCCCAGAATGATGTGGACGACAGATTTATTGTCTGAAGTGTTCTGCGCAAGAGGCAACCATGTCATCGCAATAGAATTCCATTAAAAAAAGCATGTCAACGCCAAGAAGAGCAGGTGCCTCTGCGCCTCTGCGGACTTGAGTGATGATACAAGCTGGAATGAACGAGGATAGTAAGTTCCGTAATACAACTTGTATCAAAGCTCGCGGGTGTGCTGCAAGAAGGTCTTGTTGATTTCGATAGCTAAATTCACGCCTACGTGTCTCCAGTACTCCGCCTCACGTGAGCATGCTCTAAAAACGTTCGGGACAGGATAAATCTCTCTCATCTTCGGGCTTCTCTTGGCACCGCCGAGTTACCGTCCTACTCAAACCGAGTGTGATTCAAAGGAAGTCGAGATTGAAGCAACCAGTCATCGAGGTCTTCAGATAACCCAAGAAGTGCATCTAGTTCTTCTTGGGGGCGGCACCGCCGCTCGTGCCCATGCCCATGGCCGTCTTGAACGTGTCGTAGATCCACCACTGAGCACCCGTGAGCGTACCGATCATGATGATACGCGTACCAAGACCCTTGGTGGCCAGGTTGACCAGACCGGTCTCGCTGGCGATCTGGCCGAAGCCCTTGCCCTTGTTCTCGGCCTTGCCCATGAGCGACACCACGGAGTCAGCAGGGTGCGACACGATGGCGCAGATGACACCAGCCAGGTAGCCCGAAGCGAACGTGACGCCGAGCTGCGTGCTCTTGGGGTACGAGCTCTTGGGCTCCGTAAACACGTACGTGTAGAAGGCCTCGACCCCCTTCTCGAAGAAGAAGAACTTGGCCATCGTGTACGGGATCTGGCGCGACCACAGCGGCACGAGCGAGCCGAACGGGAAGCGGGTCTCCGCCGAGTTGGCCTTCATGGCGGCCACAGCGGCACCGAACTCCACCGGGAACGTGCCGGCAGGCGAGGTCTGCACCTTCACCTTGACCATCTCCATGGGGCAGAGAGCCATGTCGGCGAAGAACTCGGCCGAGGCCGAACCGGCCAGGTAGATGGCGCCACGGTACTTGTAGGCGTTCTCCTCGCCAGCCATGGTGCTGTACGTGTCCTTGAAGAACTCGTAGAAGCCGAACTTGCACATGCCCTGGGCCGAGTAACCGAGGGCAGTAGGGGCCCAGCCCTTGAACAGAGCGCCAGCGCCCTCCTCCGCGGCGATAGTCTTGATGCCGGGCAGCAGTCCGCTGTACTTGGCGGGGTTCACCTGCATGTTGCACTTGACCACATCCAGAGGGGTGATACCAGTGTGCGTGAGGCCGCACGAGAGGATGCCTCCGATCATGCACTTGCCGTAGTAGGCGTTGTCGTGGATGGGGTCGTGCGAGAGGCGGGCGTCCCACTTGGCGGCCGAGGTGGCCAGGACCGAGGCCGGGCGAGCCTTGGGGGCGGCGACCGACGGCACGGCCGGGTTCAGCGACGAGATCACGGGGAAGAAGGCGCTCATGGTGAGGAGGCGGCTGCGAGGTCGACGGGTGGATGGCGAATGACGGCGGCAAACCGCGCAGGGATCTGCGGCTGGGAGCCGGGGAGTTTCAAACAGGTTTTTTTCACCGGAATTAGCCGGAGTGGTTACTTTTAGATTCGTACTTAATCGGAGTGATCACTTTTAGACTGGTACTTAGCCGGAGTGGTCACTTTTAGACTAAGCGACGCTGAACATGGCCCTGCGACGTAAAACAGTCCACGTTTTAAACGGGTTGGAGATCTGCGTCAAATCGCGTACCGTACAGAATCAGTAACGGGAAATGCCAATTCAGTGCGCGGATTCAATTCTGTGCGCGATTTTATACTTGATTTTAGAATGGGCGCTGGGATCGTGCAAATCATGCATTATTAGTTATTAGGGGTGTTATCTTGATTTTAGTATCACCGTGCAAGGAAATGGTCCCCCTTTCAGATATTATAAAAAAATGCTCATCTTCAAGCCGTATGTATGCATCAGCAGTCGAGTACTGTCCTTTCCAGAAATGATGACCATAAATATCAGTATCTTAACTTTCTATTGGTACCAGTCCCGTTCAAAACTTTTGCGTTTTGGCGGCTGTACATAGTTTTTCCGACTTGGTCCAAAACCGCGCACTGAATTGGCGTTTTCCGTTATGTTGCGTTTGTATGTTGCTGTAGATTGTTGACTAGCCGAGCGCCGCCGCTACGCGGCGGGAGGAATTGTGGTTGGTTACAGTAGTGAGGGCCGCCCACCTCCGCTTCGCTCCGGTGGGATTTTATCCAGTTCCATTGTTAATATTTTCCATTGTGTTTGTTGATACAGGTTGGAATTACTATCTGCAGAGTGATGGGATTGGTATCAGCTTAAATATCGATTTCCACGTCAGAGTTACTATGATTAGATGCATGTTGCAGTGTAAAACATTTGTAGTTGTACGGCGTGCCAACATAAGTTTCTCTACGTGTTTTTATTGAGTTTGTCATGCTACCGTAGCTCTCTGTTATTTAGTTTGTAACCTATTTTTCCACATTCTGTATGGAGCCCCAAAGTATGGACTTCGTTTTTCCTCTACTAAGCATAGCCTATCTTCTTATAAGAATACCGAGCAGTTAGTAAGTATACAACGTCGTATCAGCACTCCATAATGTCTTTTGAGCTGCGGGGTGCACAAACTTCTACGTGACCTGCTTCAACACTCTTTTCTTACCGCTATTTCAGCTGATTATTTTACTACGCGGTATGCATTAGCATTTTAGCGCCCGCCTGCATTAATAGTAGCTAAGAAAGTGAAGGTAAGAACATTGCACCGCGTAACTACAAAGTTGACGCTCACGCTATAGTAATTCTGTTTCCTACATGTATATCCGCTCAATAGCATAGTTGTTGAACACGCTGCTATCCCTTACTGCACACTGCCACCGCTTACTATGTGTTGCTATCGCTAACTACGCGGTGAGCCATATCAATATCGTAGCATGCATCTATATTAAACTAAGCCAACTTCGCATTGGTGTAGTTATTTTAAGTCGTACGTCCAGCGTAGCTATCCTTGCCGCAGTGGACCTATTTTAATTGATAGTAGGAATTAGAAAATAGCCAAGTGCCGCAGCTGCTGTAATGTGTCCACTCCTAAAGCATTATAGTAGGCCTAAGCTGAGGATACCCTTCAGACTCGCCTTGCAATGCAATTTTAATTTCGCATGTCAATGTGAACCTGCGTACATAATAACAGCCCCAGTTTAAGTAAAATATCTACTATCTTCAGAACAGGTTATCCTACCGACATGCAGTGACCTCTGTTGCTACAAAGTGTTTATATCCAGACATATATCGTGAAAATAAGCTAGGCTCTCTGTAAATAGATTATCCACCTTCAGCTTACCTTGGGCAACATGTACTCGCACTGCTACCACTTGCTACGTCGCTGCAATCGCTTACTACGTGCTCCTATAGCTTTCTACGTGCTGCTATCGCTAATTATACGATCAGATCGCTTGCTACGTGCTGCTATCGCTAACTATATGTTCAGATCGCTTACTACGTGCTGCTATCGCTTGACTATTCGCTCCTAGCGATGACTACGTGCTGCTATAACTCACTATGCACTGCCATCCCATTACTATGTGTGTATAATAGAGCTACATTGATATTGTACTTAGTAGCAGGGTAGGCCCAGCTATCGCTGCCTCAAACGTACTGTACTCACCCTGCTATCGCTGCTACGCTCATTAATATCGTAAAGGGTGCTGATAACAATAATTAATCTAGCGGCGAGGGTAATACGGTCGCCCCCGTTCCGCTCGCCTCTTCGGCTCGCTGCACTACTCGCAGTGTTATTTGTTAGTAGGTAGCTAGGCGGGCCTGTGGGCCCGCTAGATTGCAAGTGGGTGCCGCCTTCGCTGCGCTCGGCAGCAAATCGGACTTAGTGGGATTCGTACTTAGTGAATAAACGTGACGATTTTGTGACGGACACGACGTTCTGATTGACTCTTTAGACTAGCCGAGCGCCGCCGCTACGCGGCGGGAATTTTAGTTGGTTGACGCTGCGCTCGCTAAGCTCGCTCCGCTGTTGGAGCAAGCTGCCTACGCTTCGCTACGGCAGTAGTGGACCCGTTCCGCTCGCCTCGTCGGCTCGCTGCACTACTCTCAATGTCAGGTTAGTAATACAGCGGCCGGGGCGGGTCCTGCGGCCCCGCAATATCCTTATGTGGGGTCGCCTTCGGCGACGGAGCCGCCTTCGCTGCGCTCGGCAGCAAAATCGGAATTAGTGGCATTCGTACTTAGTGGGATAAGTGTGACGATTTCTGTGACCGACGGACAGCGTCGTTCTGATTGATACTTTAGACTAGCCGAGCGCCGCCGCTACGCGGCGGGAGGTTTTGTGGTTGGTCGTAGTAGTAAGGGCCGGCCACCGCCCCGTCGCTCCGGTGGGCTTTTATCCAGTTACAGTTTTAATATTTTACAGTGTGTTTTTTGATACAGGTTGGAATTACTATCTGCAGAGTGATGGGATTGGTATCAGCTTAAATATCGATTTCCACGTCAGAGTTACTATGATTAGATGCATGTTGCAGTGTAAAACATTTGTAGTTGTACGGCGTGCCAACATAAGTTTCTCTACGTGTTTTTATTGAGTTTGTCATGCTACCGTAGCTCTCTGTTATTTAGTTTGTAACCTATTTTTCCACATTCTGTATGGAGCCCCAAAGTATGGACTTCGTTTTTCCTCTACTAAGCATAGCCTATCTTCTTATAAGAATACCGAGCAGTTAGTAAGTATACAACGTCGTATCAGCACTCCATAATGTCTTTTGAGCTGCGGGGTGCACAAACTTCTACGTGACCTGCTTCAACACTCTTTTCTTACCGCTATTTCAGCTGATTATTTTACTACGCGGTATGCATTAGCATTTTAGCGCCCGCCTGCATTAATAGTAGCTAAGAAAGTGAAGGTAAGAACATTGCACCGCGTAACTACAAAGTTGACGCTCACGCTATAGTAATTCTGTTTCCTACATGTATATCCGCTCAATAGCATAGTTGTTGAACACGCTGCTATCCCTTACTGCACACTGCCACCGCTTACTATGTGTTGCTATCGCTAACTACGCGGTGAGCCATATCAATATCGTAGCATGCATCTATATTAAACTAAGCCAACTTCGCATTGGTGTAGTTATTTTAAGTCGTACGTCCAGCGTAGCTATCCTTGCCGCAGTGGACCTATTTTAATTGATAGTAGGAATTAGAAAATAGCCAAGTGCCGCAGCTGCTGTAATGTGTCCACTCCTAAAGCATTATAGTAGGCCTAAGCTGAGGATACCCTTCAGACTCGCCTTGCAATGCAATTTTAATTTCGCATGTCAATGTGAACCTGCGTACATAATAACAGCCCCAGTTTAAGTAAAATATCTACTATCTTCAGAACAGGTTATCCTACCGACATGCAGTGACCTCTGTTGCTACAAAGTGTTTATATCCAGACATATATCGTGAAAATAAGCTAGGCTCTCTGTAAATAGATTATCCACCTTCAGCTTACCTTGGGCAACATGTACTCGCACTGCTACCACTTGCTACGTCGCTGCAATCGCTTACTACGTGCTCCTATAGCTTTCTACGTGCTGCTATCGCTAATTATACGATCAGATCGCTTGCTACGTGCTGCTATCGCTAACTATATGTTCAGATCGCTTACTACGTGCTGCTATCGCTTGACTATTCGCTCCTAGCGATGACTACGTGCTGCTATAACTCACTATGCACTGCCATCCCATTACTATGTGTGTATAATAGAGCTACATTGATATTGTACTTAGTAGCAGGGTAGGCCCAGCTATCGCTGCCTCAAACGTACTGTACTCACCCTGCTATCGCTGCTACGCTCATTAATATCGTAAAGGGTGCTGATAACAATAATTAATCTAGCGGCGAGGGTAATACGGTCGCCCCCGTTCCGCTCGCCTCTTCGGCTCGCTGCACTACTCGCAGTGTTATTTGTTAGTAGGTAGCTAGGCGGGCCTGTGGGCCCGCTAGATTGCAAGTGGGTGCCGCCTTCGCTGCGCTCGGCAGCAAATCGGACTTAGTGGGATTCGTACTTAGTGAATAAACGTGACGATTTTGTGACGGACACGACGTTCTGATTGACTCTTTAGACTAGCCGAGCGCCGCCGCTACGCGGCGGGAATTTCGTTGGTTGACGCTGCGCTCGCTAAGCTCGCTCCGCTGTTGGAGCAAGCTGCCTACGCTTCGCTACGGCAGTAGTGGACCCGTTCCGCTCGCCTCGTCGGCTCGCTGCACTACTCTCAATGTCAGGTTAGTAATACAGCGGCCGGGGCGGGTCCTGCGGCCCCGCAATATCCTTATGTGGGGTCGCCTTCGGCGTCGGAGCCGCCTTCGCTGCGCGCGGCAGCAAAAGCGGAATTAGTGCCAATCGTACTTAGTGGGATAAGTGTGACGATTTCTGTGACCGACGGACAGCGTCGTTCTGATTGATACTTTAGACTAGCCGAGCGCCGCCGCTACGCGGCGGAGGTTTAATGGTTGGTCGTAGTAGTAAGGGCCGGCCACCTACGCTTCGCTCCGGTGGGCTTTTATCCAGTTCAAATGTTTTTAATTTCGATTGTGTGCATGTAAAAATGTTTTGATGCAGAAAGTTCTATTAGTAAAGTAACATAGCTGATATCAGCTTAGATATTTTTTTCCAAGCCAGGGTTACTATGCGTAGATACATGTTGCAGGGTGTGACAACTTAAGCCCATTCACGTGTTTTTTTTGGTTTGTCCTCCTACTATACCTCTCGGCTATTTAGTTCGTAGTCTATATTGTGCATTCTCCATGGGGCTGTAAGCCCCTGCAACGACCAAACTATGGGCTCCGTTTCTCCTGTACGTATCATTGTGTTTTGTGAATATGTTCTTACAAAAATACCGCGTTTCGTTTGGGTTTAAAGCTGCGGGGTGCACAAACTTCTACGTGACCTGCCTCAACGCTCTTTTCTTATTTACTTAGACGTGGTTGTCAGCTGATTATTCGACTACGCGGTAAGCATTAGCATTTTAGCGCCCGCCGGCATTAATAGTAGCTAAGAAAGTGAAGGTAAGAACATTGCACCGCGTAACTACAAAGTTCACGCTCACGCTATAGTAATCCCGTTTCATATCCGTTCAATAACATAGTTGTTGAACACGCTGCTATCGCTTACCGCACACTGCCATCGCTTACTATGCGTTGCTATCTCTAACTATGTGGTGAGCCATATCAATATCGTAGCATGCATCTATATTAAACTAAACCAACTTCGCATTGGTGTATTTATTCTAAGTCGTACGGCCAGCGTAGCTATCCTTGCCGTAGTTGACCTATTTTAATTGATAGTAGGAATTAGAAAATGGCCAAGTGCCGCAGCTGCTGTAAGTCCTCTATTGTGTCCACTCCTGAAGTATTATAGTAAGCCTAAGCTGAGGATACCCTTCAGACTCGCCTTGCAATGCAATTTCAATGTTCGCGTGTCAATATGAACCTACATATATAATAACTGCCTCTGTATATATCTACTATCTCCAGAACAGATTTATCCTACCGATATGTAGTGGCCTCGGTTGCTATAATCTGTTTCCCCCATATACTATAGTAAAAATAAGCTAGGCGCGCTGTAAAACTTGATCCATCTTCAGCTTACCTTGCGTTACCTGTACTCTATCACTTACTTCTCGCTGTAACCGCTCACTACGTGCCCCTATAGCTCTCTTCGCGCTGCTATCGCTAACTATACGTTCATATCGCTTACTACGTGCTGACTACGTGCTTACTACGTGCTGCTATAACTCGGCTATCGCTTACTATGTCTTCATGTGCAACCAAGCTCGCTGCATTACTATTATACTAAGTAGAAGTGCAAGCCCAGCGATCACCGCCACTATGCGCTACTCGCAGTGCTATCGTATGGCTCATCGGCCTCTGCTATCGCTGGTATAATACTACGCGATGGGCGAAATAATATCGCACAAATAGAGGCTAATATGTTACAAAGCGACGGGGCGGGTTAGCGCACCCGTTCCGCTCGCCTCGTCGGCTCGCTGCACTACTCGCAGTGCTATTAGCTATTGCAGAGCTGGGCGGCCCTGCGGCCCGCTAGATCGCACGCGGGTGCCGCCATCGCTGCGCTCGGCAGCTTGTGTTCGGCGATCCAAAAACGTACTTAAGAAATGTTGTGTGGACCACCTTTAAAGTGGACAGGGTGTGACGGACGGACACACGGACAGATCTCTCTTAGTTGTTGTAGACTAGCCGAGCGCCGCCGCTACGCGGCGGGAGGTTTTGTGGTTGGTCGTAGTAGTAAGGGCCGGCCCACAACGCATAGCAACGGTGGGCATTTATCCACTTAAAATGTTTTTAATTTCGATTGTGTGCATGTAAAAATGTTTTGATGCAGAAAGTTCTATTAGTAAAGTAACATAGCTGATATCAGCTTAGATATTTTTTTCCAAGCCAGGGTTACTATGCGTAGATACATGTTGCAGGGTGTGACAACTTAAGCCCATTCACGTGTTTTTTTTGGTTTGTCCTCCTACTATACCTCTCGGCTATTTAGTTCGTAGTCTATATTGTGCATTCTCCATGGGGCTGTAAGCCCCTGCAACGACCAAACTATGGGCTCCGTTTCTCCTGTACGTATCATTGTGTTTTGTGAATATGTTCTTACAAAAATACCGCGTTTCGTTTGGGTTTAAAGCTGCGGGTGCACAAACTTCTACGTGACCTGCCTCAACGCTCTTTTCTTATTTACTTAGACGTGGTTGTCAGCTGATTATTCGACTACGCGGTAAGCATTAGCATTTTAGCGCCCGCCGGCATTAATAGTAGCTAAGAAAGTGAAGGTAAGAACATTGCACCGCGTAACTACAAAGTTCACGCTCACGCTATAGTAATCCCGTTTCATATCCGTTCAATAACATAGTTGTTGAACACGCTGCTATCGCTTACCGCACACTGCCATCGCTTACTATGCGTTGCTATCTCTAACTATGTGGTGAGCCATATCAATATCGTAGCATGCATCTATATTAAACTAAACCAACTTCGCATTGGTGTATTTATTCTAAGTCGTACGGCCAGCGTAGCTATCCTTGCCGTAGTTGACCTATTTTAATTGATAGTAGGAATTAGAAAATGGCCAAGTGCCGCAGCTGCTGTAAGTCCTCTATTGTGTCCACTCCTGAAGTATTATAGTAAGCCTAAGCTGAGGATACCCTTCAGACTCGCCTTGCAATGCAATTTCAATGTTCGCGTGTCAATATGAACCTACATATATAATAACTGCCTCTGTATATATCTACTATCTCCAGAACAGATTTATCCTACCGATATGTAGTGGCCTCGGTTGCTATAATCTGTTTCCCCCATATACTATAGTAAAAATAAGCTAGGCGCGCTGTAAAACTTGATCCATCTTCAGCTTACCTTGCGTTACCTGTACTCTATCACTTACTTCTCGCTGTAACCGCTCACTACGTGCCCCTATAGCTCTCTTCGCGCTGCTATCGCTAACTATACGTTCATATCGCTTACTACGTGCTGACTACGTGCTTACTACGTGCTGCTATAACTCGGCTATCGCTTACTATGTCTTCATGTGCAACCAAGCTCGCTGCATTACTATTATACTAAGTAGAAGTGCAAGCCCAGCGATCACCGCCACTATGCGCTACTCGCAGTGCTATCGTATGGCTCATCGGCCTCTGCTATCGCTGGTATAATACTACGCGATGGGCGAAATAATATCGCACAAATAGAGGCTAATATGTTACAAAGCGACGGGGCGGGGGTTAGCGCACCCGTTCCGCTCGCCTCGTCGGCTCGCTGCACTACTCGCAGTGCTATTAGCTATTGCAGAGCTGGGCGGCCCTGCGGCCCGCTAGATCGCACGCGGGTGCCGCCATCGCTGCGCTCGGCAGCTTGTGTTCGGCGTCCAAAAACGTACTTAAGAAATGTTGTGTGGACCACCTTTAAAGTGGACAGGGTGTGACGGACGGACACACGGACAGATCTCTCTCTTAGTTGTTGTAGATAGATTGTTGCGAGTTTTGTCCCTCTATCAGCAGTCTAGTTCTTCTTGGGGGCGGCACCGCCGCTCGTGCCCATGCCCATGGCCGTCTTGAACGTGTCGTAGATCCACCACTGAGCACCCGTGAGCGTACCGATCATGATGATACGCGTACCAAGACCCTTGGTGGCCAGGTTGACCAGACCGGTCTCGCTAACGATCTGGCCGAAGCCCTTGCCCTTGTTGGCAGGCTTGCCCATGAGCGACACCACGGAGTCAGCAGGGTGCGACACGATGGCGCAGATGATACCAGCCAGGTAGCCCGAAGCGAACGTGACGCCGAGCTGCGTGCTCTTGGGGTACGAGCTCTTGGGCTCCGTAAACACGTACGTGTAGAAGGCCTCGACCACCTTCTCGAAGAAGAAGAACTTGGCCATCGTGTACGGGATCTGGCGCGACCACAGCTGCACGAGCGAGCCGAACGGGAAGCGAGACTCCGGGTTCGCCTTCATAGCAGCCATGGCCGGGGACAGTTTGACAGGGAATGTGCCGGCAGGCGAGGTTTGCACCTTCACCTTGACCATCTCCATGGGACACAGCAGGATATCAGCGAAGAACTCGGCTGAGGCCGAACCGGCCAGGTAGATGGCGCCACGGTACTTGTAGGCATTCTCTTCACCGGCCATCGTCGAGTACATGTCCTTGAACACGTCATAGAAGCCGAACTTGCACATCCCCTGCATCGAGTAACCGAAGGCAGTCGGAGCCCAGCCCTTGTACAGGGCGCCAATGCCCTCCTCCGAAGCGATGGTCTTCATACCAGCCAGCAAGCTCTTGTACTTGGCGGGGTTCACCTGCATGTTGCACTTGACCACATCCAGAGGGGTGATGCCAGTGTGCGTGAGGCCGCACGAGAGGATGCCTCCGATCATGCACTTGCCGTAGAACGCATTGTCGTGGACGGGGTCGTGCGAGAGGCGGGCGTCCCACTTGGCGGCCGAGGTGGCCAGGACCGAGGCCGGGCGAGCCTTGGGGGCGGCGACCGACGGCACGGCCGGGTTCAGCGACGAGATCACGGGGAAGAAGGCGCTCATTTGGTGCGTAGAGCTTGAGTTTCTGGGGTACGGCGTCCACAGACAGAAGTCGAATGACCTGGACGCGCGCGAATGATGCCGCCGTGCGGCCGAACAGAGCGGAGTCCGCACTGCGGTCCGTGACAACTTTATCCAACAAAACCCTTCACATTGTGAAGGGTTGTGGATCACACGTCACAGACGCGCCTTTCTCACGGGAGAACTTGGGCGGATTGCGCCCCCAAGCACCCAAGCACCCTGATTTCCATCTTAGTAGCGCTGTTGCTGTCAATCAACGGATGACTTTTGATGCAGCAAAACGCCATGCGAATACAGTCACCGCGAGAACGGCAAGGAAACCCCAACACTAGTGTCGTTGCTTCGTTCACGAACGCCCTCCCGCTTTACTTGACGAGTGTGCTCCACTGCAAGCGGTCAAACGTGTACCCTGAGAAATGTGCTACGCGGTCGATGACCATCGTGTTTGGAGGTGGCTGGCTTTTGATCGGCACATTAATACAGCCTGAACGCTCCGATCCGCGCCGCTGATATGAGCTCGAACAGCCCTTCGACTCCGTTTGTTTTAAACAAGGGTGATTTCAATGGTGATTTTTATAACCACCGCCGGCAATCTGCATCTGTCAACTTCCGTGTGATTGGATAGTGCAAGTGCATCTCTTAAGCCGGTGCAGCTCTCTACATGCGAAATACGGTACCACGCACGACAAGCTGAAGTGCGAGCCGTTGTGTGGAGCTCTTTGATAGACCGCTTCGGTGAGGAAAATATGTGTCCAGCAAGCCGGTCGTGATCGCCGCGTCCGTTTTACAGCGCGTTAAGATGGCATTCAATGCTGAGAACTCGCACGGAGTCCGCAATTAACAAACCTCCTGTGCAGAACCGAAGGTGTCCTGTGGACTGTGAAAGTTGACGACGGGTAAAGCATCGAGACAATCTACTACGGGGACCCGGTACGTTAGGATACGGATCACAGATCGGCGGGATCGCTTGCTTCAATGACCATCCTTACATGTACTACATGCACTAGTAGTATTGGAGACGGCAGGGCGATGGCCCATGCCAATCGGCCTCGCTGGAGACGGCATGAAGATGTTTCCGTGGGCCTTGCTTTTATGCGTGGTGGTTTTTCCGTTGCTATTTTGAATAGCAACGGATACTATGCGAGAAAGGTCAGCAAGCGAGTAGCGAAACTTCTCTCCGACCGCAGACAAGAATTGCTCCTCCGCATCGATCACGCGATGACTTCAACGCAGCACTCGGGTGCAGCTGTCCCGCGCTCGTGGCTGCTGGCCGCTTGGGCGATGATCATGGCTGTGGCAAGTATGAGCGTGCACGCCGTGCAGACGAACGTAACGAGTATTTGCTCGCCGTCCGATCCGGTGCCTCTCGTCGTGAAAGGAACGATTACCTACGTCTGTATCAACGTGAACGACGAGTACCGCACGCTCTTCACGCCTGTGGCGGATAAGTTCACGGTGCTGCGCATCAGCGACTGTAAGTGTATTTTGCTAGCTGTGAACTTGCAAACACTAAATCGCTCTTCGTGCACTCTTAGCGTGGAACGATACGCGTATCGGAGCCAACCCGTCAGGCGCTTTCCTCACCGTCTCGAGCCTCAAGTATCGCACGAACTACAAGATCTATTCGTCTGCGTCAACAGGCCGCATCTCACCGTACATGACGGCTATCATATCCGTGAAGAAAGGAGTCGTACAGGGCGTGACTTGGGACGAAGGCTGCTACTTCTGCACAGCAGAGATGTGCGACTACAACCTGTACTCGAAGCCGGAGGAATCAGCAACCGGACGGCTGAGTGGGCAAGGCAAAACGTGCTATAGCGCTGTGGAGAGCTGCTCGGGCTATTCAACGAACGCTTCCGATACGAGCGTGAGCGTCGGTGACGGTAGTTCTGCCGGTTCCAATAGCACCAGCACCAACACCACTGCACAGTGTGATCTCACGATCTATGTCGGCTGGACTGGCACGGACAAGAATGGTGATTATCTTGGCAGTGCGTCGCTGCGTATGTCCCAGTTCTCGAAGTATTCGATCGGCTCGTTCTTCTCAAACATCGGTGCTAGTCTTTCTAAGCTCGCTCCTACTAGCCGCTCGGAGGACGCAAGCTAACTCACTACAAACATCAGCTGAACGATGCATTTCAATTCGGCGTGTTTCATGGTGTATTGTGTTTTCTTGAAGTGCACACTTTCAAGTCTTGTGTGCCAGTTCTATATGAACAGTCGAGCCTGTGAAGCGCGTGGCTACCACCTGCTTAACGGTAGTCGTGAATTTGGCGATCAATGTTGTCTTTCGCCAGCACCGTATCGAGGTTGTCCCACCATTTAGGCAGCAATTTGGAGCCGATGAGGTGGAACCACGGAGAGAGCTTCCGCGTGAAATCATTGAGGAGTGCAGGCAGGTTCTCACGCGCAATAAACTCGACTTGCTCCACCTCGTTCTGGTTCACATTGTCCAGCGACACGTCGCCACGTGCAAACAGAATGTGGTCCATTTCGTACTCCGTCCAATTGGCGTCAGACGCAGCCTGCGGTCGATCCAACGTAAACGTATAAGCGCCTGGCAACATCTTAACGATTAACGAAGCAAGTTGTTGGAGTCGCGTACCTTGTACATGACCGTGGAGACGTAAGCTAAGTCTTCAAGTGCAAAGGTGGAAGTAGGAATGCCAAGCTCATGCTCCAACTTGCGGATGGCCGCACGCTTCACACCGTAGCCATCCTCAAGCTCTCCTTCAGTGAAAAGCGGGTGGCTGCAAGCGCAAACTCAAGTTAGGTACTCTCCAGCAAACAGTATAGACGACATTGTAACGCCACTTTACCTGCAGCACGTGTTCGCCCAGAAGCTGGGGAACGTGATCTTTTCACTTGCGCGCTTCTGAATAAGCAGCTCGTTTTTCGAGTTGAAGACGAACACGCTGAAGGCGCGGTGCAGAACGCCGTCGTGGATGTGCGCTGTTTGTCAATCCACCGGGAAAAAGCACAACCCAGTTAGCCTATCTCCCTGTGCATCTTTAGATACAATACATGTACCGGCGTCGATACGTACCATCCTTCTTGCTGATGGGACCCACGACGTTGTCCAGCTCGTCCACTTGCACGATCTGCTCCTTCATGAACTCCAGCTGCTCGGCGTCGGCTCCAGCCGTGAGCTCCTCGAACGTCACACGTCCCGCCGTACTGAAGGCGGCCGCGCCGTGCGCACCGCCGCTCCCACCAGCGCGCCACCCGCACGCACACTCGCCAGCACCATGTTTCCTTTTGCTCCGATTGACGACTGTGGGGGAGTACGTACCTCCGGTAAAAGTATTTTCAACCAACCAATGGAGACGCCGTCGGCGCTGTCGGCGTCACTAGAGATAGGCGCTGCGATGGGGACCAGCCAAGGCCAAGGCGTCTCGATAGGTATATTATAGAGAGAGCTTTATGCAGGACGCCAGCCTCCGCCCCACGCCCAAGCGACGCAGAGGAGGCCCAGCTACGTGGTAACTTCCTATCCCAGTCTAGCTTCGCCGCAGTAGCACCGCGGCCGGGGGTCAACGCGCCCACCATGCTTGAGAGCGCAGCACAAGGCACCTGCGGGAGTTAGTCGGCCTGAAGCACGACCATCACTACGCGCATTCTACTTGTCCTTCGCCGCATCGCTTGACGGAGCTTCCTCATCAGGGTCCTTGCGCTCTAGCGCTTCCTTGGCCCGAAAAATCTTGGACTGCAGGTAGAACGAGCCGCCCTTGGCTGGGTCGTTGGCCTCGAAGTACCTTGTGAACTGCTTCTGGATCTCCTCCGATGAAGGCGCCGGCCCGCTCGTGGGGAAGTTGAGAATCTCGCGCGCTTGCTGCTTGGGCATTTGGTTCTTGCGCACCACCGTCTTGGCCGCCATGGCGCCAGTGTTACCCGTGCGCGCGTTGTGGACGGCCTGCTGGTAGGCCTGCACGAAGGCCTTCGACACGATGCCCGCGCCCATGACCACCACTTGCGCGATGATTCGTCCCAGAGGTCCCGACATGTCTGCTGCTGTAGCTGCCGCTGTTGCCTTGTTCACGTTTGACCTCTGGTTCAGAGTGGCAGGCCGATCGTACTTAGCAGCGAGCCCCATCCAACAATACATCGTACTTAGTATATCGTACTTAGTATAAATGATAAGTGCAAGTTGAAGCTTGCTGCACCTCATCAAGTGCTCGGGGCTTCCATGTGAGTTAGCTCGGCCGTTTTCTCATCCACCCAAAACGATACGCAAGGCTATAGGCGTAGCTGACCCACTGGAGAGCATTCGATGCGCCTTCGCAGGAAGCCGCAGAGCTCTCTTACCTGTTGCAGTCTGGATGCCACCGGTGCCGGAAGCTATTAGTAAAGTTGAGTTACATGTACACAGTTGATCTCGAGGCATCCTGCTCCTCTCCGCTCAGCCAGCCAAGTCGTTGCCAGCCCTCCCTCGCCCAACCAGCGCGTTAAGTGTCACATCGCCACTAAAAACAGTGCAACGAGTCTTCACGCAGCAGCAACGAAACGCGCCCCACTGTGGACATACTCGCCCAGGCTCTTCTTTCATACACGATGCGAAGTCCGCGGATGTGCCATTGCCGTCCGTGCTTGACCTCGTTTTACGGGGTTTCCAAAGTTGAGCCCCTCTTGCGATGATACCGTCCACTTTTCTCGGCAGTCGTCGTGAATGGCGCAGCCTATCCTGCTTCCTTCGGTAGCACAAACACAAGAAAGATGACCAAGCGCCGCCGCTGCTCGACACGTCGTGTCCTGCAGGGTACGAGCTGCATTGAGCCCTGTCGGCAGTGGAGATGAGATGAGCATGATTGAAGAGAATCTGAATGCCACTAGCGAGGAATCAGTCCACCAGTAAAGAAAAACGTTCATTCAGAGCAGTGGTGGCAAACATGTACGGGAAGGCGTTGGGGATAAAGCGATCCATAGCAAGATGCATGGCAGTACCAAGGCACTTAGCAATAAGAACTGCATCTTCCGTCTTTCCTGCACTACATGTATTGGGATACTTTTTTCACGTGTAAATTGTGTTGGGCTGAAACCAACGTACTTATATTCGGCATGAGGATGAAATCCAACGAATGATTTTCGCGTGTGCTTTGAAGTAGCTAGGCGTGGATGTATGATAAGACATGCATTGTGAAATTGCCTATTTTGCTCGTAAATCGAAAAACTTCGATAACTCAGAAAATTATACTGATATTTTGTAGTGAGATCAGATCTATATTTTTGGCCCCGTTAGCGACTAAGTACGACCCCTTAACCCCTCCAGACCGGCTGCTGCATAATGCTGGATTAGGATTTTCCTTAAACTGCATATATGCAGTTTAAGCGATTTTTGACTTGAGTTTTGTATGGGGTGTATTTTCCCTCGCCACATGGTATACAAACTTTAAGTTAAAAAAATGTCGGGTTTCTGTTCGCGCCTTTCTTTTGCAACATAGGAAAGGACGGGCAGTTTTTCAAAAATCAAAATATGGGATCTGGCAGGTTCCCCGTTCTGCAACTGATTTGCATACAATACTAAAGGTTTTTGGGACACTCCCTCCCAACGAGTGGCTCAGCAGCTTGGCCCTTGCCGCCTTTTCAAAATCCGCCTCATTCGAGAATTTGCGCGCGCGGACCCCACGTCGATGGTGAAGCCACGCGGAAAGATTGTGCGTGACCTGGAGGTCACTGCACGCGACCTGTCGTTCAAGTCGGTGTGGTGCGAGCTGCGTGAGCAAGGCTGGACGCGGAAGCCGCCCCCAAGACGCGGGTTGGACGACCGCTATTTCTACTTGCGACCTGGTGGCGACGCGAGCGGCACGGACGGTGTTGATTTCTTCCGCGGTGAAGAAGCTGTGCTGGAGTATTACGCAAATGGTATGTGTGTATTGATTGCTACTTGCTAATAAGGTCTAACTTACGTATTTGCAATTTATGCAGTCCTACGACGTAAGGCACGCACTCCAGCCCCAGCTTCCACCCGTTCGTTGACTGCTCCGGCGGCTCAGGCTTCAGCGTGCGCGCCTGGTGATGCTCAAATTGCTGCCGCCGCTGAAGTCGTTCGGCTCAACTACTTGCCGGACATTGAGGCTGCCGAAGCTCGCGCTCGTGCAAGGGCAGCCGCTGGTGCTTCTGCCACAGTCGCCACGACGCCGCAGCCCTCTCTCCGACCGACGCCACCCGTGAATCCAGCCGCTGCCGTCGCCCAAGGAGATCCTACTGCTACGGTCGCCCGAGAAGATCCTGTTGCTACGGTCGCCCGTGAGTCGCCGCCCGCTTCTCCCACGCCCGTTCGGCGCCAAGCTCCTGGCAAGCGTCCGGCGCGTCGGTCTGCTAGACGATCGCTGGAAGAAGTGACACACTCGACAGCTCCGAGTACGCCACCGCGACCCCAGCAGGCCCTGATTGCAACTTCACCTCACATGACGCCAGGAGATTCAGCAGACAACGAAGATGAAGACGATCGAGATTCAAGTGCTGATTCGGTGCTGTCCGATGGAGCTCCAAGCGACGTCGAGTCTGGTAAGATGAATTTTATGCTGAATATTATGCAGTATCTTATGCCGCATGATATGCTGTATATTAACTTGCCCCATAACCTGAATGCTTGACAGATCGCTATATGTATATTGCTGTACAGATGAGGAAGCAGAAGATCGTGAAGCCAGCTCTCTAGGCAACGAGCTGCTTGCAGACAACAAAGATGATCTGAACATGGTGGGAGACGAAGACAGTGAACCGCAGTATGGCGCAATGGAGTCCGGCGACGAAGCTGAGAAGGACGACGTCGAGACGGGCGAGTACGACTCAGACGAAGAGATGGCGCCTCATGATGATGAAGCCAACGACCCGGAGGAGACCGAGCAGGAGATCACGGCTGAGGTTCTTTTTGCCGAGAACGGTTTGAGTCAGTTTGGCGGTGAAGACGAAATTTTGGCGGGCAACCTCAAGGACCAAGTGCTGCGTGAAATGTCGGCAACCGGTTGGGAAGACGTCGTCGTCCCAGACACCGCTGAGTATATCATGACTCCATATGAGCCTGTGAATGACTCGGGGAGCTATCCAGGTATTCGGCAAGGCTACTCGGGGCCAACCGCGGATGTTCTACGGCGGGGTGATTCGCCGCTTGCGCTGTTCTTCTACTTCGTGCCTGTGGTTCTCTGGCAGCATATCGCTGCCTGCTCAAACGAGTACCATCGTGAAATGTTGCCGCTGAGGGTCGAAGGAGCCTATCTACGCTACAAAAACAAGAGGCGCCTGAATCCGAAGATGCCGCGAAAGACCAAGCGCGACATTCAGCATGAGATGGAGGGGATGAAGCCCATCCTGCCACACGAGTTGTGTCGGTGGGTCGGGTTGCTCGTGGCAAGGACGATTGCGCCCAATCGAGAGAAGTTGTCGAACCACTGGAAGACTACAGACGACGGGGCAATCTCTCGTGGGTGCTTTGGGTCAGTGCTTGCTCGAGACCGATTCATGGAGATCTCGCGCAATCTCCATTTCAACTCGAACAACAACCTCCGCGCCCAAACCGACCGTGCCTGGAAGATCCGAAAAGTTGTCGAAGTCCTGCAACGGACTTTCGCCCAAGGGTATGTTGCGCCTTCGCATCTAGCATTCGACGAGGCAGTGCTGCCGTCTCGCTCGCCTTTCAACAAGATGCGTGTCTACATGAAAGACAAGCCGCACAAGTGGGGCACCAAGCGCTTCATGCTCTGCAGTGCAGTAACCGCGTACTGCATTCGGTAAGTTTTTTTTTGGGACTCCAAATTGGTTGTGCTGTATTATGCAGTTTATGGTTACTAACTCGGACTCGCTTATGCTGTATATCGACAGGTTTGAAGTCTATTGCGGCAAGAAGCAGCACACCAGCGATGCTCACAAGCCCGACATGAAGTCAGGACCAGCGGCAGTGGTTCGCAACTTGCTCGAGGTGTTCGGGCCGGATGCACGGAAGCAGGGAATGCGGCTGATCGTCATTGACCGCTTCTACACGTCGGTGGCATTGGCTATTCAGCTGTTGCTTATGGTCTTCTACTGTGTGGGCACGATCATGACGAACCGCCTCGGGTACTGTAAGGATGTGATCGAGAAGAAGAAAACGCGCCCCAAAGATGTTGCCCGTGGCTCGTTCAAGATGGCGAAGTCGAAGCTCGTGCCCAACATGACCGCGATTAGCTGGTGGGACTCGCGCCCAGTTCATTTTCTCTGCACGGGGGGGAAGTTGGAGCTTGACCGAGTTGCTCGTCAGGACGGAGCAGCGCAAGTGGAAGTGCCATGCCCCGAGTCGTAAAGGACTATCATGCGTTCATGGGGGGCGTAGACGTGCATGACCAGCTGCGGTTGCAGCGGTACTCGCTGCAGCGAGCTCTACGGTTCAAAAAGTACTACAAGTCACTGGCGCTCGGCTTGATCGACTTGGCGATCGTGAACAGCTATATCGTGCACAAGGCGTACCACCAGAACAAGCAGTTCCGCCACCTCAGCCACGTCAAGTTCATGAAAAAGCTGCATCTGCAGCTCTGTCGTGTGCAGGCATCGGATATGTACGAAGGCAATGCCTTCGGGACGGCGCAGCCAGCGCCCCCGCCTGCGTACGAGCCCATTCCTGTCGGCGGCAATGCAGCCACCTCACACGCCGCTCGCCAAGTCGACGAGTGGCGCAACGAGGGGACGCAGGCTGAGAGGCGCCAGCGAACTTGCAAAGTCTGCTCAGTGCTGCGCACGGGAAAGCAGCGAGCAGCAACTACAACTTACTTTTGCGGAAGCTGCAGTGAGAAGGGCCCAGTGTTCCTCTGCATGAGGGCGCGGCGTCAAGTGCGCGGGGTTGCAATGACCTGTTGGGACGTGTGGCACAAGGAGTGGATGCACGGCAAGCTGATTCCTGTGGACAAGGGCAACATGATCCGAATGCACAAGGAAGGAGATGTACCCGGAACACCTTCGACGCCTGGCACTCCGACGACACCTGCGTCGAGCAAACGACGTCGCACATCGCCGTAGTGAGTAAGCTGCATATTATCCTAATGGTTACGCTGCATAAATACATGATAGCTTTGATTGCATGCGTGTAGATGTTCAAGCTAGCAATCTGTTTACCACTGTGGTCCCTGTCTCCGCGCAAGCCCATCTCAACCTGCATCATGTTCGAGCAGGCCGATCTTGACTTGCATCCTTCGACCTCAGTTTATGAGCAGTTTCGTGCTGATAGACGTGTGCTCAAGCAGCTGTCGCTGCTGGACGTTTATATCATTAGGAAATTGTATACAGCAAAAAACGGTCAGTGGCGTTTCCTTTGATCGCGTTACCAGCATAATTTGATCGCGTTACCAGCTAGGGGTGACCCCCCAACTCCGTATATGATAAACTGTATAGGAAGTTTGATTTTCCAAATTTTAGAAAACAAAAGCAAGGGGCAGTGCCGGTGAGCGCATGTTCTGTTCCGCCACTGCCCTGTCCATTTCCTTGGTAAACTGTAGTATGCAGCTTAGCTCTGTGACTTTGGCTAACCACATGCAGTATACGGCAGTTTTAGCACCGCTCTACACACTTTTGCAAATCTCAGCCTTTCGCTTGCCGCTAACCCGATCCCTTTATATACAAACGTCAAGTCTAATTATGCTGCATATGCAGTTTAAACTTTTTTTTTGGCGTCCGGTCTGGAGGGGTTAACTATGGGGCCATGGAGGCAATGCAATAATTTATGTGTTCGCGTAGGCTAGGAGACCGTGGACCTAACCACATGTCGCTAATTGCAATATTGCGCTGCTTTGTATTATAATTTAGTGTATTGAGTAGTAGGATAACGACGTTAAAGGATACGGATATGGATGAATATCGTTAAATCTCCGACCTTACTTAGTTTCTGTATGTCTTTTAACAACCAATTAAAGCACTCTGTTTGTATTTAGACCAATCATAGTTTTTTCATTTGTGTATTTGGGCCAATAGTCATAAATAGGGTTAGGTAATTATGCTATCCGACCCTCTCCGACGTATCGGGTCGGAGGGCACCCGCAAAGTATGTATATGCTCATACAAACTCTAAGATAAATGCATATCACACGCATATTGTCATTTCTCCGACCTGTACCATCCTTCGGGTACAAGTGCAGTCCGTGTAAAATGCCTGCGTGAGTAGTAATATAGATCACATTAGAAGTCATTTTTATGTCATTGTATTTTTTCTTTTCACGTAAACCTATCCACGCACCTATCCACACCCAGTTTTTACGCACCGCTAAATCTTGTACTTTCTATAAAATAGTCTTCTACTAAATTTGAACACTTTTTGTAAAATCGCACCCAATCGACCCTTCTCTTGTCTTACATCAATCAACAAGACCTTAGCAATAAAACGTACCCAAACGTTCCACCCCCTACACTACATCAAACCCAATTCCTTAGCACCAAACATCACCCAATCGTCCTATCTCTTGCGCTACACTGGTTCAGATTTCATAGCATTACACCGCAAGCAATACACCCCTCTGTAGCAAATAACGTCGCGCTAAAACGCGATTTGAACTTCAACAAATCGCAGTTTTATTCTGATAAATATAAAGTTATTAATATAGAACCATGACTTACTCACACGAAAAATATATCGAACGATAAGAAGCAATTCAAGCCGCACAAAAACGATGTTATCTAAAACATCGCGGGAAAAGGCTTGAAAAGCAGAGGCAATATGATCAAGAGCACAAGGAAGAAATTAGTAGACGGCATAAAGAGTACTACAAGCTAAAGCGTAGTCGAGTCAAGTTAGACTCAGGAAACGAGCCACTGCTAACTAACACAGAGTAATTCACTCTATTTTTTTCAATTTTTTTTTTGGCTATTTAGCTGTACAACTGATCAATGGCAGTCATCAACTCAGGGAATTTTTCATTGAGAGATGGATTTTGGCATATCCAATCAATGTATCTTTTACCAATCGCAAATACTTGATTGATGGTTTTACCCGTGTACTTCCCGAACGTTAAAACGTAACTACCATCATTACTACCTAGTTTACTCTTAAGATATGATAAGATTCCATCATCAACTAAATTAGGTTGAGTCATTAACCATCTACAGTAACCAATATCAGAGTTATAAACATCTTCAATCGTCCTCGACTTAAGCTTACCAAAAAAAGTTAAAACTTGACTCATTGTTAGGGGTATCTATATGTATACATCTATAAAAATTATAAAATTAATTATATAATGGCACTCTATAGTATGATATCAAGTGAAAAGATTGAGATGGTGACTTATACCCCTGTTTCAAGAACCTTTATCATCCACTTTACAGAAGGGGAAGTATATACCAAGCGTGTTGACATAGGTAGCACTATTGATTTATTGCAAGTCAAGTACAATGCATCATCCATGAAGCTAACAAAAGGTGATTTTCTAGTGTCGCGGCATTTAGAAATTTAGTACCTCACAAGTTGATCTTAATACATGTTTTTTATTTAATATAATACCATGATAGGACGAGTATATAAGATTACCAATCGCGATGAGAGCATTGTCTATATAGGCAGCACTACACAGACAATTACTCGACGGTGGCAGATGCACCAAAAGGACTTCAAACGATGGGCGAATGGTCAGCATCGACCGTGTTCCATCTATCACCACTTTCAAGAGCATGGCATTGATAACTTTACGGTCACATTGGTTACAGAACATGATATTGAGAATCGACGCCAGCTTCACGAACTTGAACAGCTTGTTATTGATAGTAATATTTGTGTTAATAGCCAAGCAGCAATGCTAACAGAAGACCAGAAGAAAGCTAAGGCACAACATTATCGAGACCATAGTAAGGAAAGGCTTAAAGCATGGGCCGCCGAGCGTATTGACTGTGAGTGTGGTGGATCGCACAGACGAAGTGATAAAGGACAGCATGCTCGATAAAAAAACATCAACAATGGATAGCTAATCAATAACTGGTTAATTTTTTTTTTCGCCGATGAAACGTAACGATAGTTTAGTTAGTTTGATATTCTAGTACCTCGCGGGTTAATCTGTTGTAACTCATTTCGTTTTCAAACACAACAAGGATAATCATGTTAGTACCCTGCGACGAAGCATTGGTTCCCATAATCTGAATAGACTGCGGGAATATCTTTCTCTGTTAGGCGGCTAACATCGGCGATAAGAACGCGGTTTGTCTGCGACCAAGTCTGGTAATCAATTAAGCCATTTGCAAGCTCTTGTGTTTGATCACCGTTGATAGAAGCAAGCTTTGAAAACTCATTGCAGAAATCCATGAAGTCATAGTCATAGTTGAGATCGAAAGTGTTCGATGAACCAATCTTAACATTGAAGTTACGGATTGAAGGACCAGGTTGGACGGTCCGAGGTGCAGAATCGAATGGAGATTGGAACTGTTGAACTTGAGAAGAAACAAGTTACCTGCCGAAGTTTCTGTAAATGGAAGTAGAGCGACATATTTAGCATTCTTAAGACTGGCAGACAGTTGAAGATCAAATGCTACATTTTGTTGACCAGAGCTTACACCAGTTCCTGCCTTCTGCGAAAACCATTGAGCATAGTAATCTAGGTAACGAACCGTCTTTACAGGCTTGGAAATAATCGCCTGAGGGTTTTCGAGGTCAACAAATGGAACATATAGACGCGCAGTACTGAAAGGGAAGTAAGTATTATCCGTTTCTAGACTGTTACTGACTATGCGCCATGCAACCGTAATCTGACCCCGAGCAGCAGTCGTAGCGTCGGGAATGACAACATTGTTAGGAGAGTTACTAGCTGTTGATGCAACCATGATAGGGCACGTAAGACCTGAACTTAGCGTTGAGGAAGCAAGAGTCATCGCCTTTGTGCCTGGACTAGTACCAGAACCGAAATTAATAACGCTGCTTCCCTGGTTTACACGAAGGCGCATACGAATTTGAGGATTAGCCATAAGGTCAAGTTCCTTGAAGATAGGGTGAAGATCAACCAAGCGGATCTTGAGCATGTAGTTCCAGCTACCAGCAATGGCACCAGCTGCGGTACCACCTGGTACGAACGCACCGCGTCCGAATTGGTTATCAAGTGTGTTAGCTACACCAGAAGCAAGCGTAGACCATCCATTAGTGTTCTTACCACCTGCCGTAGTAGGATTAGATAGAAGACGCTTTACAAAACCTTCATTAGCGGGTAGGACACCAGCACCCGTATCGGCTGTCTTTAAAGCGGCAGTAACATCAGACGCATTGTTCAAGTAACCATCACCGTTGACGCTTGCAGCACTACTAAATACTAGTGAACCAGAGGTGTCAGGGTATAAGAAGGCTTCAGCACCATGCTTTTGAACATAATCAAGACTGGCTTCCGTTTGAGCACGGAGATTGTTAGCGAATAGTTTGTATTCACTCATCGAAATCACACTCTTATCATTAAGCTCTAGACTAAGGCTATCAATAACATTCCATACACCGCATTTGAGACCAACTGAGAGACGATTAGCGGGATTGGTCAGAGCGATACTGGCATGAGTATTCTTCATTGTTACTTTGTAAGGGATCATGATGTACGCATCGCGGAGGCAACCAAAACCTTCTGCACCATTTAGCTGAGAGGTGGAATCAATTGTAATAATGTCATTAGTGTAAGAACCTTGATTAATATCGATTACATACGGTACACGCTTACGCGACGATACGCGCACGGAAGGGTCAGCCTTCAGGGAAGACTGATATAAGAATTGATCAGCTAGCTGGGTATCAGACATGTTGGATAGCTGTTCGAGTTAGACTATATCTTGGTAAGTATAATCATCGAAAAATAAAATAAATATGGATCTCGTTAAAGGGGTTACTAGTGATCATGAGCTTATCAAACTTGCCGATATACTTGACGTTCATTTGGACAACATATACGAGTCTAGCGAGGTTACTAAGCCGCTACTTAAGAAAGGCTCTTTCTTAATTTTACTACGTAAACCTAACATGGATGTAGGGCACTGGACAGCAGTTCATAATCATGAATTTTTCGATTCAATGCGAGAAGGTCCGCCAACTTCTTACGGGGTTGATAAGTATAACGAAATACAAACGCAATCAGCGCATGGAGATTACTGTGGTATATGGTGTCTGTTATGGTTATATTGCAAACAAAAAAAATAGAATGGGTCTATTCAAGCGATTTCACAATCTAAATATTGTTGTTCTCTAGTTTAGAATTAAATAAAAATCAAAATTTCTCTTTGTTGAATAATATAATCATGGTGTTCAAGGAGTTAGCTGTTTCTGCAAGTATCCCTGAGTCGAAGCTCAAACGAGCATTCAAGACCGGTAAACTATCGTTGACAAAGGATGAGTTAGCGGGTACGGGTGCTACATTACATTTGCATCCTGAATCTTACACTAAGGCGTTAAAGGCGCGTAAATCCGGAAAAGGTACCCGTCTATCAATAACCAAAAAAGAAATTGGATCCATTTAAACATCTAATGGCGGTGGTATGCATGGGGCATCAGTAAGATCTGGGGCGGTATTAAATCAGCTTATAAGTTCGCTAAAGACAGTGGTTTACTGTCGAAAGCTGTAGATTAAGCTGTACCTGCTCTAGCTACATATGCTGGCCAACCAACAGCAGCTATCCCCGCAAGAGCAGCGATCAAGTCACTCACTGGTATTGGCGTTAATCCTTACGATACTGAATATAGGGTCGCCTCTTCGCGGCTCTATAGTGATTCCGATCATGAAGGCGGACGAATTAGTATGGACGATATTAAACAAGGAGCCAAGAGAGCGTTAGGATATGCTAAAAAGAGAGGTATCATCACTGATTTAGTTGATCTCGGAGAGCGAAAGCTTATTGATAAAGCTACCAAACCTGAACATGTTCATATCATTAAGTACGTTCGCAAGGGTATCCAAGATAGATACGGAGTTGGTATTAAATCGAGCAAATCTTCACGCTTCGTTAAGGACTCGCAAGAAGCTAAAGATCACATGGCTAAAATACGAGCTATGCGTAAGAAAGGGGCTAAGTCAGGTGGGAGCTTCAAGTTGTAAAAGTCATTTTTTTTCACTTATTGAGCTGACGCTCAGACTGCGGGCTGGCGTCTGCGACTCTACCCCTAGTATTTGTTATTAGCAAACTCACGAGGCTTGATAAGAAGCATGATTGACACGCTTGTATCGCGAAAGTGTACCGGCTGGTCATTTTGATTATAAATCGATACGGTGATAGAAGCACGAGGACCATCGTTAACTTTCATCCAAGCATAATTGGAGGGAGCATAATGGACAAGGTTGCCGATTTTAGCATCGCCTCGATCAAAGGCGGCAAGTAAGTCACCGCCGACAACATAATCATTTTTGATAATGTCACAACGAACAATGTAGCTAGATGTTGGATGAACCTGAGGTACGATATTGCTAAGAATACTTGCTGCTGTTGTTTGACTCACCGAGGGATACGTACATGTTGAAAAGCCTAGAACCTTGCCAAACGCAGCGTTGTTAATGATCAATCGTGGTACGCGAGACGTAGTAGGTAAGCCAGATCCGCCAGCACTATACAAACCAGAAGCAGGTCTAGTATATGTACCGATCGCAGTGGGTGTAGGAGAGCAATCAAGTTGACAGGCATAATAGGTGGAATTAGCACTGATTTGGATAAAGAAGGCATTGTTCCCCCGAGCAGTAGTTAGATAAGCACCAGCTGCAACAAGTGCTTTTTGAATATTTTGATTAATGTTGCTGTACTCGTACCAACCGTCTGCTAGAGTTACTGTGACAGTTGAAGTAGCAGCTGCAGTTGGAACTTCTATCTGAAAGGTATTATTTGAAAACGCCAAACTGTCTATGTTAAAATCGGAACAGTAGAGACTAATTGACTGAATAGCAATGTCATTGTTTTTAAAATTCACAGATGAACCAGCGAATTCATAGCGCCATGTATTGTTTAATCCATTCTGAACAAGATTAGTTGAATCGGGCTTTACAAATGACGCGCACATAGTTCAGAGTATATTTATGAACTAAAATTAATTCTGATCTTCGATTTTAATTGTCGTCACCTTCGGCCTTGATTACAGCATCAAAGTTGTAGCGTAGCTCACCTTTAACTGAGTCAATGAATAGGAACTGTCCGCGCCCTCTAGCAATTGTTTTATTATAATATCTAACGATGCCATCTTCATTTACCCCGGGGATGTTAACCCCTTATTCACCGTGCTCGCGCGATTGTTGTTGAGAAGATTTGCCTTGTCAGAGCCTCCGACAAACCTGTATTTGCATTTTGTATGTACTGGGTTAAGTGCGATTTCCTTCGCAGTTTCTACGCATGAAAATTGTCCGTTTAGGAAGGCACATCATACATGTTCCTCCGACCACAAGTAACTTTGTACAATATTTCCTATCGTTTGTCGGAGGGGCGACAGGTCCTGAGTGCATAGCGGGGTGCGCTGCACACTGCAGCGCCATCCGGTTGTACATAGGCGTGTCTGCCTGAGGAAGGGAAAGACAGCGACCAGCTCTGTCGACAGCCTTCATCCGTTGTGCGCAAACTACAGAGAGAGAGAGTGTGTTCAAACTACTGTACGGGACAAGCTTGCTACATGTAGATGATAGCCCGGTATTAGACGATGCGTGAGCAGGTAATTGAAGAGAAGGCGCCCCAAGTGGAGTTATGCCAGCGACCGGAGTTGTTGCGACGCTTGCACAGCTTAGCGAAGCGGAAGCCACTAGACTCAAGCCCGAATAAGTGCCGCCCACGAAACACAACGCACAGCGTCGCTTGTCCACAGTTCAGGCTCCGGTCGGCAATGGCTTGTGATCGCGAGCTGAAACACGTCACAAGTTTTGGGAGTGGAAAGACTGTGAGGACAACTCGAGTTGTATTGGCTGTGGTGAAGTTCAGTGCTGCGGATCTCATTGATCCCCAAGGACGGATACATGAGCTGGAAACAATATTTCACCTCAGAAAAGCACATTAGGAATGGCAGGACGCTCTTTTGCACGTCTCAGAGGCGGCACTCGCATAACTGAGCCAAGGATACGAGCTGGATGCGCTTCAGAATATGTCATCGCCGCCACGGTAGCTGTAGTGCTGTCAAATTTGACAGGTAACCTGGAAGTGAAAAGGTGATGAAAAGCCCAACACCGTGGATGCTCCTCCATTATTACGGCAAAACAGACCCCATGACGTTCACAGAGATGCCGCTGTTGAGGGATCAGTGGCGACAATTAGCGTTCCTCCACCTACTCCAACGTGGAACCCGCCGAGGTGCCAAAGCATTAGTAGTAGTAGTGGGATAGATCTGTAGAAGAAGATACTGTGACGGAAGAGCATTACTCTGAGTGCCGAAGTGAGCCGCTACGAAAAGATTGTCGTGCCGCATATGGAGAATGTTCGCGCTCTGAAAGCGTCGCGATGACGCAGTCGTAGCGATATTGTTAGTGCAAGAAGCGTGGCATTGATCTCGTGCTGAGATGAGATGCAGCAAACTCAACCAGCATGTGCGAGGACCAAACTGAAAAAGAAGCAAGAAGAACAAGGCTAGGAGCAAAGTCAATAACAAATAATCCTACCCAAAGTCAGGCTGGTGAGGCTGATCCAAGCACGAGCGCCAGTGAGAGTGGACACAGCAACAACAGCAGCAGCAGCAGCAGCAGCAGCAATGACAGTGGAAGTGACGACTATGGCGAGACCGTCGCTAAGCGTATCACACCACTTACCATGGCAAGCAGTGGCAATAACGACACAGATCAGCAGCATCGAACCCGAATCGGCTCTTGGATGCAGTGACCGATTAGAGTTTTTGTCGTGGGGCAGATATTACCTTGACTGGCGGGTCGACAAAGCCACATCGACCTACTGTCAGTACGGTAGGCTACTGTACTTGACGCTCGGTCTTGCTCAAGCCGCTACTTTCCATCCATCTTGGCCATGACTGTATAACATACTACATGTACTGTAATGCCATACTATGTCGTGCTTTTTACAGGACTGTTTTATTTATTTCTTCGGATATTCCATAAAAAAATCTCCTGCTTCTTTTTCTTTAGTCAGGAAGAACACAAAACGAAGATGGCCAAGCCAAGCACCGTTCGGCGCAATAAGCAGCGACGATGCGCGCGCAAGAAGAAACAAGAAGATAAAAAGCAGCAACGAGTCTATCCGCTATGGCTGCAGCAGCAACTATATCCGCCGCCGATATTACTGGTACCACGTCTGCAGCAGCAGCGCTATCCGCTGCCGCCGCTGGCAGCTCCACAGCAGCGACAACGTTATCTGCTGCCAGCTCCGCCGCCGTCGCAACTCTATCATCTACCAGCTCCACCGCCGCCGCAACTCTACGCGCTGCCACCGCCACCAGCTCTGCAGCAGCAACCATTATATCCTCCACAATGTCCGCAGCAGCGCCTCTCTCCGTCTCCACGACCGCCACCGCCACCTCCACGTCCACAGCAGCCGCCAGGCAATCAAGAAGACCAAGAACAAGGAGCGCAGCAGCAGCAACGAGGTCGGCAACAGCGACAAGAAGAAGAAGAAGATAGAGAAGCCTTTCTCCGACGACTTGATCAAAAGGAAAGGCGAATGCTACTACATCTACCGCTGCTTCGACGTCGTCGCGAAGTAGAGATTCGCCGTGGGCAGTGACAACTACTACAACATGAAGAACGAGAGATTATTGAAGATGAGAATCCAAGTCGACCACTTCGTCTCCCTGCACCGCGTCGGCCAATGTACAAGTATCACTCGGTCGTCGGTGCGAAGTACCACCGAAACGGACAGCTTCAAGTGAAGGTGCGATGGGCTAATACTTACGAGCCACTGACCTCACTGACTTCGGACTTGGTCGATCAAGCTCGAGACTGGATCGAATATGAACACGAGGCAATGCCTGATGATGGCCCCCGATACGACATCTCGTGTCTAACCGGAAAATACAAATATGTGGGGCCTAATCGAGAACTGCGAGTGGAAGTAAAATGGGCAGATGCTTTGGAGCCATTGGAGCACCTGAAACCGGTGCATCAACAAGAGGTACAAGCCAGGATGCGCAATGAGCGCCATGACTATTTCACATTGTTATCGATAGTGAATTCATAATACCAGAAATTCTAGTATTTGTTTGTTTGCTCTTTGATCGACATTTACAGAAGTACTTGAAACAAATACCTGTTGTAATATCACGTCTTGATGAAGACCCGAAAAGCACATCTCACACAGTGTAACCGGTGGCGGTTGTCGCTCCACGCCCATATACTGCTGGTGCTAGCGGATCATGAAGTCGATGCGCGGCGTCGGGAAGTTGCCCAGCGTTTCGGCCATGTTCTTGAGGGTGCCCAGGCCGTACAGGCCCTCCCAGAACAGGCGCGTGTTGAGCGCAGGCTAGAACTGGACCTTGGAACCTCCGTCAGCGGCGTCGCGCAGCCCCGGTTCGTGCGGAAGATCTGCAGCAGCGACGAGCGGTCGGACACGTCCTTGCCGTAGTGCTTGACCACGTGGTCGCCCATGGGCAGCACGCCCGACACGTCCAGGGCGGGAAGCGCTGCAGCAGCGCGTACTTGACCTGCTGCAGCTCGTTGTCCAGCATCGTCAGCTGCTCCGCGGAGAACTCGTCAAAGTCGGCGTCTGCAGCAAACAAGGCAACAATGTTATGAGTCACCAGTACCTAATATGATAATGGTGCTGCATGACGTACACAGCGTGAGGCCCTCGCGCATCTTGAGTTCCTCGTGCGTGTAGGTGCGCTTGCCGTCCCAGTCGCGGAAGATGGCTTAGTAGCGCGCCGGGTGGATGATCTAGTTGGACGGCGTGAGCGTCAGGTTGAGAGAGTTTGCCACCGTCTTGCACGGGATGTCGAACAGCGTCTGCATAAGCGACGCCGCCTCCACCTTGCGCTCCACCGGGTAGCATGCCACGTACAGGCACGGTTTGGGGCCGATGATGCGGCACTTATGGGTGTCCAAACGTATAAGGATCACCTTTCCAGCAGCAGCACTTCGGCTCACCCGTATTCCGTGGCCTTGCAGATCCACGGGATGTTCTTCAGACCGAAGAGCTGTAGCAGCAGACAACAGACAAGTCCAGTATTCAAAGATCAGTCCTCAGCGCACAGTCCACATCAGAGTATGGCACATCGTCGAGCAACAGCCGCTACGCACTAGGCCCACGTTGGCGAACTTCTCCTCTCCGAGCGCCTTGTTGGCGGCCCAGTTGAAGCCGCCCTGCGCGAGGAGCGCGTCCAACTTGACCCCTTCTCGAGGTAGGGCGCCAAGTGCTCCAGGATGGCCGGGTGCGCGTTGGTCGGGGCCACCACGATCACCACGTTGGACTGCGGGGTCACGTGCTTGGCGTGCTTAGACTCGAGGCTCGGGCGGCCCGTCACGACGCCCTTGGCCTCCTATCTGCTGCCGGCCGTGCTCAGCTCTAGCGTCTGCTCCCAGAGATCGGGCTGGCGCTTCAGCAGCACCCGCACGCCGTTACGCGAACTTGGGGCGCGGGCCCATCTCCACATCCATCTCGAACAGCGCAGCGGCTGGTGGCCGTACTCCTGACAGACCTACAAGACTGAAGCTCGTTTTGGACCTCCTCCTCATCTGACGATAGCGCTGTGCTCTGCGCTTCCTCCTCCTTTCGTATTTAGGTCCACCTTACGGACTTCATTGTGGGCGGTCTCCATCATGCTCGACCCCTCGTGGGCACTTACAAATGCGTTATTGGCCCCCTTCTCTCTCATACACCCACTCTGTGCATAGCCCATTTCTTGGGCCTCATCACCTCGTCCCCCAGCAACGCGCGATGGTTGATCTACCTTACCGAATTGACGGGCCTCGAGCTACGATCAGGCCGCTGATCTTCCTCGGACTTGACCTCGACGAACTCAGCGGACGTGATACTGTCCTTCACCCTGTTGAGCGCCACCTTCATCTCATCCCTCTCGTGGTACATCACGGTCTGCATCCAGCTGATCTCATTCATACTTGACCCGACGGCGCTCTCTAGGCACTCGAAACCACTGGATGCAGACTGCACCGCGCAGACCCGTAGAAGTTAGCGTCTAGCCTTTCTAGTAGTTATCATCCTGCAAACCAACCTTCAAGATGCCGACGCCTGTATCGCTGACCCTGCTAGCCAAAGACGAGCAATCGTGTCCGTGCTGACGGTGTCGATATCCCTGTTGCCTGGGCCAGGGCTTGTGGTCGTAATGACGGCGAAGCCAGCTGGAGTCGCGGAGTCACACGCGCGCCATGGTGCACGGGGCGCCGGCCACCAGCCAGTGCAGCCGCCGCCGAGCAGCGTAGCCCAAGTCATCTCCTGGTCCTGTCGCTCCGAGCTCCGAGCTTCGAGCTTCACCAGCGAGGGTATTGTGATGTGGCTGTCGTGAAATTGTGTGTTTCTGTAAAGGCCGCTGTAGGATCGCATAGATTCGGGTATCTAATTCAATGAATAGCCTTATCCCAATGAAATAAACCTGTGTAGAAGCGATTGGATGCAAAACTAGATGATGTGCTGGACCGCCTTTCAGAGATAAATGTACGGTACTGCTGGTACTCAATTGAGCCTATCACGGTACGATCTCTACGATGATCTCATTATACGAAACGCCGGAAGTGGGCTTCACGTCAGCCACCAGCGGACCCTGTGCGCTCCGTCGGGACCGTGGGCGAGGCTGCCAGCGGATACAGGTCTTCTGGACCGTGGCGGACCGTCCGTAGATATTGTGTGCTCTGTATGGACCGTGGGCGAGGCTGCCTGCGGATATTGACCTTCAGCTTCTCAACGGCACACTTATAGTCTATATTGCTGGAAGACCATCTGCGAGGACGCGGAGAGTGCCTGTCACCACCGTACCGCTGCTGCATCTCCTACTCGGAAGGATCCCCTATTACGCGCACATCCAGATTTTCGTCGCTGTGACGGTGGAGGTGTTCTACAGCATGGAGACGCTCACAGAGGCGCTGCTGCCTGCCGCTATCGTAGTCGTGCATGTGCCTTGAAGTGCTTTCATCCGGCACGCCCTCACACGTAGTAGCGAGGCCCTGTCCGGCTGCGAACGGTATAATAGCTATCATCCGCCGTATCTGCACTCGAACTGCAATATCTCCTGCTCGTGATCATGGCGAGCTACCAGCGCCCGCTCTAACCCTCGTGGCGGTGGTCTAGACGTTTGGCGGTATGGTACCGCTTGCCTTTGCCATCATCGCACTGCTGTGAAAAAGCTCCGGTGAATCACCGGCGGTGATACCTTCTCCGGGCGCGACCCGAAGGGAGCGGGACCATCACGCAGCTACAGACGCACCGCCTTGTCGTTGGGGAACAGCCACTACCTCGACGATGCACTCCCCACATCAATGACTACGTCTCCAGACACAACGGGCCCGCTCCCAACCACAACAGGCTCCATAGACACGAACGCTAGAACGCTTTGTCGGATAACGCCAATTTCCCAACCTGAACTCGCTTAGCTCTCTAATACCTACTACTAGCACTAAGTACACGGAGCAGCACACGCTACCAAGCGTTTTGATCTTGTAGAACACAACGATGAGCACCGGGACTGCGTCGAGCAACGATGAATTTCAATGTAGATGTCCATAGCCGGAGACGCGGAATAGTACGATGACCAGGTGGGCTATACCGGTATGTAGTGCGTAGCTTGTGATGCGCAAGATGTAACGGGGTTACACGAATGTTACCCGAAGGGTTACGAAGTGTGGCACACACAGGCTTGTGTGGTGCACACTGTCTAACCTATTTCAGTAGGAGAATCAGTACATGGCTTCAGAGCCACAGATTATGCATATGACTAGGGTTCACTATGCTAGATAGTGAACCAGATACATTTACACCGAAGGCGGCTCTGCCGCGATAAGAGAAATACATTCAGTGTGAAGATTCACAGCTAAGAGTTAAGGGTTGACTCTTGGAGTCCGTAGGGAGTACGGACTCGTGCGTTCGGGTATTAGAACGGGCTATCTTTAGCCGCGACTCTGTGAGTCTGTTACGTCTTCCTCTGACGCTAAAGCTACGGCAGCCCCGCTGCACTTGGTAGCACTTGTAGTCAATCCGACACCTGAGTCTGGATAGACTGACCCTCTGTGGAGAATGGAGCAGTTCGCTCACTTGCCCCCGAACCAGCAGGATGCGCTTACAAAGCTTATGTCCTTGCTGGGCCCGGAGGGCGTGACGCAACTGGCGCAACAAGGCCCCGACGCGGTGAATGCGCGCCTCGAGGCGTTCTCCAGCTACGAGAATGCTCTGTTGGAGCACCTCCAGCAGAGGATGGCGACGGCCGTGGCGCCGCAAGCGCCCGCTACGTCATCCGACGCGGGAACAAGACCCAAGCCGCTCATGTTGAGCGTGAGGACCTTCGAAGGCAAGGAAGGGGAAATCTTAATGATTTGGAACCGTGAAGTCGAGATGGCTATGAGCTCAGCTCTACTCCGGACGGAGTCGCAGCGCGTGGCGCTAGCTATCTCGAAGCTTGGTGGGCGAGCGAGAGAGTGGGCACTAACGTCAGGGACGTCGGTCGACACGGCCTTCCCGACGTGGGACCAGCTGAAGCAGCAACTGTCCCGAGTGTTCGCTCCGCCTAACGAGGCGTATCGCGTGCGCTCACGCTTCCTGGCTACCCGGTAAGGCAAGAAGGATTTGGTGGACTATGTCCAGGAGTTGAGAACTCTCATTGCGGGCATGTCTGCCGAGCCTCTGGCTGAGGTAGTCATCGTCACGGTGTTTATGGAAGGACTTCGCACTGGCGTGGCCAGGACGGAAGTCTTCCGCACTCACCCAAGCTCTTTTGAAGAGGCTGTGAGCATCGCGTTGAACGCGGAGCACAACTTTAAGTCGTCAAGACTTGGGTGGAACGCTCCTCACACCAGTTCGTCGAACGGTCCGGAGCCTATGGACCTCAGCTATGCTGAAGACGAAGAAGCCGAGCTTCGGGCTGCTGAGCAGCGGCGCGGCATCCGCCGATGCTTCATCTGCGGTGACACGCGTCACTTGCGCGCCGGATGTCCGCTGCGCTTGCAGCGCCAGGCTTCGTCAAGCCGCTCTTCGGGTTCGAGCCAGGGCTCTGGTTCGTCTCGGGAATGAGAAAACCCAGTAGACGCGGGGCGGCCTACTGGGGAGGAACTAAGTTCTATTGAACCTCGGCGAGGTGGAGGTCGACAGGACTTAGCCCCGAAGAGAGCTGTACTCTATAACACGGAACGTGTGTGCAAGCCGGGCTTGCTAGTTGTCCAGGCTTGGGTGAAGGGCTTCACAAAGCCATGGACGATTTTGATCGATTCGGGAGCGTCGGGTAATTACGCCCGGCGTTCCACGATGGACGGAAGTCAGCTTTATGCTGAGGCGCTGGTAGCGCGTGGGAGTGACATCGTCACTGTTCGTCTCGCGACGGGCACTCGTGTCACGGTGCCTAAAGTCCCTGTGGACTTGGGCGTGAAATTTTTGGATTTTGATAGCGTGGAACGCTGTCTGGTCTTAGACCTCGATTCGAGATATGATCTCATCCTTGGTATGGCGTGGCTGGAACGCCATGAGCCTTGGATAGATTGGAGGTCGAAGACCCTTGGTGCTACGCACTTCTCTCCTGGCGGAGCATTGGCGAGTCATGAACCCACCTCTGCTAGGAAGCAGAAGCGCTTCTGGCGCGAGCACTGGACCGAGTCGGTCAATGTGCTGAACATCGGAGTTTCCGAGTTGGTGGACACTGCGTGTGTCGAGAACGAGCGTTCCGAGCGTGGCTCGTGGACGGCAGGTGGAGCGGCACGAATTCCGCTGAGCGGGTGTGCGCCTGAGGGCAACGCCCCGCTGTACACAAGTGAGGACAAGGTCGGCATGGAGCCGAGGAGCCATGGGCGAGGCCCGGCTGATGAAGGATGCGGAGCGGCACTAATTCCGCTGAGCGGGTGTGCGTCTGAGGGCGACGCCCTGCTGCGTGCCAGTGAAGGCGCGGTCGACGAGAAGTCGAGTGAAGGTGGGCGTTGCCCGGATCAAGGATGTGGAGCGGCACTAATTCCGCTGAGCGGGTGTGCGTCTGAGGGCGACGCCCTGCTGCGTGCCAGCGACGGCGCGGTCGGCACGATGCCGAGGGACAAGGGCTCTGCCCGGATGAAGATCGTGGAGTGGCACGTAATCCACTGAGTGGAGGCTGCGGGTCGTGCAGTCCTTCGCTGAGTGTCGATCAAGACACTGGTGCTCCTCTGGAGCTGAATGAGGTGGTGACACCTGGCGTCAAGAAGCACGCGAAATCACGGAGCTCTTCTGGGCGGACAGTGTCCATGAAGAGGCGGCAGCGCCGCAAAGCGCTGGCGGCGCGACGCAAGGCGTCTGCGGTCTCACGAGTCGAGAAGGGTGTGCCGAGCGGTGGGGATCTACACAAGAGCGAGCAGCTCTACACACTCGTGAATGGAGTGACGGGCGACGTCGATGGAGACGTCAGTCTCACCGACTTGCCCTCACTATCTGCTCTCCTGGAGCTGGACGAGATGTCCTTGGCCGAGTTGGGCGACGCCTTGAAGGCTGGAGACTTGGCGGAGGTGGTGGTCATACGACCTGAAGAAGAGTTGAACTCGTCCTCGCTTCTGGATGAAGCTGTCCTGGAGGACACTAAGAAGGCGCTGAATGCGCGAAGCGGATCGGCGATCCTGAAGGATCCATCGGATCCCTTGTATCACGTGGTGAAGGATTATCAAGACGTGGTCTCGAAGGAACTGCCCTCGGGGCTACCTCCGGATCGAGGTGTCCGGCATGAGATTGATCTCGTTCCGGGAACGAAGTACTGCGTGACGAGGCAGTGGCCTCTGCCGAAGGAGCAGTGTGACGTCATTGACGCGTTCTTCCGTGCGAAGCACGAGGCGGGCATGGTGCGTGAGAGTAAGTCTCCTCACTCCACGCCGACGTTCTGTGTCAGAAAGCCGAATGGTAAGTGGCGTATTGTGCATGCTTTCAACAAGCTGAATGCCGCCACCATTCCGGCGCAGACGCCGATTCCTCGGAAGGACGTTCTTCAGAACAACATGGCAGGATGTACGATGTACAGTGCGCTCGACTTGGTCGATGGCTACTACCAATTGCTCATGAGAACGAGCGACATCCCTCTCACTGCGGTGAGTACTCCGAGCGGCATGCTCTGGGAGTGGTTGGTGATGCCCCAAGGGCTTTCGAACGCGCCAGCGACGTTCAATCGTCTTGTGACGCAGCTCTTCCGGCCCCATCGGGCGTACGCGCAGACGTACTTCGATGACATCTTTGTCCACAGTCGTGCGGAGCACGGGAAGACTGATATGGAGAACCATGTCGAGCACCTGCGTGCTGTGCTCGAGTGCATGCGTCAAAACAAGTTGTATGCCAACATTGACAAATGCATCTTCGGAACAGAAGAGATTCCCTTCTTAGGGTGCTTCATCGGGAAGCGTGGCCTGAGGGCCGACCCGGTCAAGGTCAAGGCCATTGTTGACTGGCCGGTTCCCCAGAACCAGAAGGATCTTCGCAAGTGGCTTGGCTTGGCCAATTACTTGCACAAGTACAGCGAGAATTACGCTGGGATGGCTCGGCCACTCTCCAATCTCCTGAAGAAGGACGCGGAGTGGTGTTGGAACACCGAGCATCAAGATGCGTTTGCGGCAATTAAGGATAGTCTCCTTCATGCGCCTATTCTGGCTTTGCCAGACCCCGCTCGTCCGTTTAGTGTCGTCTGTGACGCCTTGGACTTTGCCATCGGCTGTGCCCTGCTACAAGCAGACGCCGAGGGGCGCGAGCGCGTGGTGGCGTTCGAATCTCGTCAGCTGAAGGCTGCTGAGAAGAACTATCCTGTCCATGACAAAGAGCTACTTGCGATGAAGTATGCGCTCGTCAAGTTCAGGGTTCACCTGTTGGGCTCTCAGCCGTTCGTGATTTACACGGATCACGCGTCGTTACGCACTGCGACTCAGTCGCCTCATCTCTCGCAAAGGATGGCCCGTTGGCTGTCCTTCTTCGCGGAGTACAACTTCGAGGTGAAGTACAAGCCTGGCAGGCAGAATGTCCTCGCGGACGCGCTGTCGCGCAGGCCGGATTATGAGCTGGCTCATGTAACGACCGTGACTTCGTCATTACCGGATCTGATCCGAACGGCTTATGCCAAGGATGACACTTGTGTCGCGTTGCTGAAGGCTCTCGGGAGCAAGGAGTTTCAAGACTCGGACATTGAATTGTCGGCGCGAGTGCGCGCGCGTTTGCATCGCTACACCCTCGATGGTGGCCTGCTGTTCTACAGCACTGGCTCCGAGGACACGCCACGCGAGGTTATCCCTCATGAAGAGGACCTGAAGTATCGTATCCTCTATGAGGCCCACGACACGCCGGTGGCGGGCCATCTGGGCCGTGAGAAGACCTACAGCTCGGTGTGCACCCACTACTGGTGGCCGAAGTTGTACAAGTGGACGAGCACTTATGTGAGCACGTGCGAGACGTGTCAGCGTGTGAAGTCGTCACCCCATGCTGCAGCCCCGTTGGCAAGCTTGCCTGTCCCTTCGGGCTGTTGGCAATCCATGAGTATGGACTTTGTGTTTGGCCTGCCGGCGGATGCGGCGGGCAACACTGGAGTCGTGGTCTTTGTAGACCGACTGAGCAAGATGGCTCACATTGCGGCTGTGCCGGATACCATCGATGGTAAGGGTACAGCAACGCTGTTCTTGGACCGAGTGTTTCGACAACACGGACTCCCGGAGTCGATTGTCTCGGACCGAGACCCCGCTTCACGGGCAACTTCTGGAGCGCGGTCTTTGCGGTGCTTGGCACCAAGCTGGACATGTCCACGGCGGATCACCCGCAGACCGATGGTCAGACGGAGCGAGTGAATCGCGTCGTCGAAGACGTGCTGCGCAGCATTTGCGCTGAGACGCCGAAGCGTTGGAGCGCTATGCTGCCACTCGTTGAGTTTGCGTTGAATAACGCCGTGCATGCCTCGACCGGCTACACGCCGTTCTACGTGAACAGCTTGTCTCATCCCCGCGTCCCGCTGACGCCGCCACGTGGTGGCCTCGGGCTTGGTGGGGAGAGGAAGCCGATTTAGCTGATCGGCTAGCTGATGTCAGCCCGGCTACTGTTCGTAAACAGGTTGACACTTTCTTGTCGACGCGCTTGAGTGTCTTACGACACGTGCGTGACGCAATGGCTGAGAGCCAAGACAAGCAAAAGGAACATGCGGATGCTAAAGGCAGAGGCAATGTTGACAGTTATGAGGTCGGGGACCTGGTATTGCTAAATGCTAAGAACCTACCTACACATGCAGTGTCCGCTGTCTTCAAGACGAAGTTGCGCCCGCGCTTCATCGGACCTTTCAAGGTCGTGGCCAGGAAGGGCCTTGCGTACACGCTCAATCTTCCGAAGAAGATGCGGACGCACCCCGTCTTCTACGTGGGCTTGCTCAAGCCGTACCATGACCCGACGCAGGTGCAGATGGAGGCACCGAGGGCGACGAGGTCGCGAGCGTCGAGGACGCAGTCGCAGGCGTCACAGACGCGACCATCATCGCAGGCACTGCAGACACAGGCGGAAGGCTCGGCATCGGCGGTGCCGCGAGCCCTGAGGGCAGAGTTGGAGTCGGAAGTGCCGCAGGCTGGGGGCCCCGGCGCAGGAAGCGCAGCGGGCGGGCCCTGCATGCGGGCCAGAAGGTCAATCTGACCCTGCAATGCAGCCTGCTGACGTCGAAGCTCGGAGAGCTCCTGGCTACGACGGTCGTCGCGATCGCCATAGTACTGCACCCAGCTCTCCAAGTGTCGGAGCCGGTCCCAGACCTCGCGAGGCACTTGAACCCAGCTCAAGTCTCGAGCAAGCTCGTCGAGCTCCGTGGCAGTACGCGCGAGACGCGCATCGACATCCTGGACATGGTCCCGAAGACGAGTCGTCTGTTGCCGAACCTCGTACAACTCATCATACGTCGCGAGGCGGCTTGGCGCGGCCTCCACCGGCGCTGCTCGATGAGCAAGGGAACCTTCACTACCATGTGGAGCGCCTGCTGGCGAAGCGGCGGTGCCGGGGTCAAAACCAGTATCTGGTGAAGTGGCGAGGGTACCCACACTCAGAGAACTCATGGGAGTTTGAGGTGCCCCTTCGCCAAGACTGCCCAGACGTCGTGGACGCTTTTGATCGGCTTGATCACCAGCGCCCCGTGGGCTCGAGGCCGGCATGCCGGCCGTCCCGCGCTTCCCGGCAATAGGCTGGGGAGCTGCTGGGTCAGCCACATTGCTCCGGGGTTGGCCCTGAGCCACAGCGCTCACTCCCTCATGGGTAGGAGCGACTGGAGGGCTCAAAGGAGCGAAGCGCGCAGCGCTAGAATGGGTCTGCGGCTGAGCGTTAGCCGAGAGGCTGCGTTTGGCTCGGATCTTCGCAAAGTCGAAGCGGAGCTTGCGTTCGATACGAACATCCACTTCGCTGAAGCTAGCTCGAAGAGCATCCATGGAGCTAAGCTTCTTCTTCTTCTCAGCCCAGAGCTCGAACTGGGCCTCGTGTTCGATCAGGCTTTCGCCCGGGCTGAGCACCACAGGGTACGTCCGCATTGCGGGCACGGACAACCCCTTGCCTTGCAGGCGCAACCGCTCGCGGTACTCGGAGACAGTCGTAGACTGTGGAGTCAAGAGTCGCTGTCGTAGAGACGTTCGAAGAGCGATCTCCTCCGGAGTACGGGCCGCAGGCCCAATGCCATGCTGAGCCAGCGTCGGCTGGAAAGCCTGGCGGCATGCCTCCGCGGGGTCACGAGGCCGAAAGCCGTACTCGGCGGTGCTGGGGTTCAGCAGGGGCCGCAACTCGGGGCGCTGGGAGCGCATGGAGGCCAGCTGCGCCGCAACCTGCTCGGATTGAGCCTCGTCCAAAGGGTTGGAGATGACGGGGCCCAGGGCACTTCCCCGCACGAGGCGGAGAGTACCGTGACTCAGTGAGCTCGCGCAGCTCGCGGAGCCCGGAAGAGCGTTCAGGAACGGATTTGGAGTGCGCAGCGGTGGCCGCGGCTCCTCCTCGACAGCGCAGTGCGCTCAGTAGAGGATGGCTCGACGAGCGCGCAGGAGACACTCGCGCGCGGCGCTCTTGGTCGCGGGAGCTCGACGAGCCAACTGTGGCCGACGTGCCACCTCCGCGTTGTGCCGGCGACGTGGGCGAAGCGTCGCGGCGGTTCGGGGAGCGTTGTGGGGACGCTGCTTCACCCTCATGGCTCGGAGAGCCGACATCGGACTCGCTGTAGTCCACCTCGCCCTCCTCCTCATCTCCGAAGAGATCTTTGAGGTTCATGGTCGGATGGGCTAGTGCTCGAGGAGCTGGGGCGTGCTCGCCGCGAGCGTTGCTTGAGGCGTTGCGCCGCGAAGTACTGAGAGACCGAGAGCCTGGGAGGCGCGGTCGGTGTGCGCACCTGCGCCGGCGAGCTTGGGAGTTCGCAAGAACGAGGTGCCGAAGCGCGAGAGGAGCGAGGCTCCGAGGCGGACCTCGCAAGAGGGTTTCTGCGGTCGAAAGACCAAAAGGCGTTATGACTTGAAGTCATGTGAGGGCGCGTTGCGCCGAGAAGTTCTCAGAGACGTCCACACGATGTGGATTGACTCGTTCGAGAAGGAGGCTTGACGGAACAAGACCCGGTCGTTGACCGTTAAGCGTGAACACCCGTGTCCACGGTTTGGTGGGGGAGGGTGTAACGGGGTTACACGAATGTTACCCGAAGGGTTACGAAGTGTGGCACACACAGGCTTGTGTGGTGCACACTGTCTAACCTATTTCAGTAGGAGAATCAGTACATGGCTTCAGAGCCACAGATTATGCATATGGCTAGGGTTCACTATGCTAGATAGTGAACCAGATACATTTACACCGAAGGCGGCTCTGCCGCGATAAGAGAAATACATTCAGTTTGAAGATTCACAGCTAAGAGTTAAGGGTTGACTCTTGGAGTCCGTAGGGAGTACGGACTCGTGCGTTCGGGTATTAGAACGGGCTATCTTTAGCCGCGACTCTGTGAGTCTGTTACGTCTTCCTCTGACGCTAAAGCTACGGCAGCCCCGCTGCACAAGACTTCTACTATATTATAGTGAGGGAGCTCGCAGAATCAGTGCACCGCAGCTTCGATATACTCTACGTGCTCTCAGAATCCCTCTTCCCTCTTCTGCAACGCACGAGCGCCTACAGTGTAGGCTTCAACGTGATGTATCAACGAGCGACTGGTGCTGCATGTACAGTAACACTAAGTGCTACTACTACAACTTCAGTGCAGTAACTTAGCGGCCAACCTCAAGGCGCTGATATCTACTACTAGCCTTGTAATAGTACAGCGATATGACACGAGGCCAAACGGGATTTTCCCGAGAGGCCGGAGTGAGTCGCTTGACGTGGCAGAATTCTGCATGTTGATTGGCTGGTTGATGGATTCAGCCCCGGCTGCACCCGTGTGACATGGTGTTCGCCAGGCTTTGACGGTGTTCCGCGGAACGAGTGTGGTGAGATCGAAGATGGGCCCCTCAGACTTGGAAGCTCGTGCTTCAGGACGAGAATCCCTGGAGTCGAGTGTTCCGTCCAAGTCGCCCCCGTCCTCAAGCGGGTTGACCTTCGGGATGTCGAAAACACCCCTGCAAACGTATTGCAGCTGGTGTCCCGCCTCGCTTCGATAAAGACCCACAAACTACCTCGCGCACCCGGAACAAGATCAAGCCTCGCAACACAAGTCACGCTGTGTGTAAGCCGCTGGCCCCTGGAACCGGATGCCTGAACCCAAGTGCTGCAGAATCAAGGATCCCTGAAACGCACCCTCGGATCCAAGCCTGAAACCAAGCGAAGATACCCGACCTGATTTGTACCCAGAAGTCACTGACTGAAGAGTGGGATGATGGGATGAAAAATCCAGTCTACTTCGAAGTCGGCGTAAACAACGCCCCCAAGCATACTCAAGTCAAGATATTCACGAAGATCGCACGCAAGGAATACGGAAGAACACAGAAGAACCCAGAAGAAGATAGCCTTTACATTGAGCCTAGCGATAGTCTAGCAGATAACAATCAGAGAGTTCGTTTTACCCCTACTGCGCAAGTCGAGAGTCACTGCCAGCCAGGAATCGGGTCCGTCGGTCGCCAAGGACACGGTCGTCGCGGAGCTCCCCACCATCATCAAGTCCATCTGCGTGGGGATCATTCGCTCGAGCGTTTGAAGTGATCCACGCATTCCATATCCTAGTTGGGCCCATTGCGTGTAGGTAAGGGTGGTGTCCCATTTCATGTTACTGATTGAGCTTGGGGAGATTTATTAGCAGTTGTCCCCTGAGTGTTTGACTTTGAGACTGCATTTGTGAGAGAGGATTGTATTTGATTGTGTATATTTCCCTCGTTAGAGGGTGGTGCGCGTTGCGAAAGGCCCCAGAGTTGACCAGTACTCTGGAATCGGCCTAGTCGACTGGCGTAAGACCCACCGCCCAAGGGTCGAAGAATAAGTGGCGGCTATTTGTTGTGTATAACTCTGTATTGTATTGGTTTATCGGAAGCTGAGTGTATTCTGGGATCTCCTCGTGATCTACCAGTTTATCCATCTCGTTACGCCTCCGGTCCCCCCTCGCCATTGAGTAGTGTGTTCAAGTGGACGTCACGCTCAACTGGTTAACTGCCTATTTGTATAGAACAACTCACTTGGTGATCGATCCAGGCTCCCCAAAGGCAAACGACGCCGATAGGGATTCACAAGGTGACACGCCATCCCTGGAACTTGGTTTCAAGGAACTCCGGTTTCAAAGGACTGTGGTTCTAGGGACACCCCCTCTAGAGGCTTTGCAACGCCAAAGCCCGGGCTACCGCTATACAAAACCCCCTGGACGGTTCAGGTTTTCACCGAGCCCCGTCACAGCTGGTGCGCGTGCCCGGATTTGGGGTCCTCGGATTTCACCGAGTTGTTTTTATTTGTAGGAATTGATTAGTTGGGCTTCGTTAACTTCTAACCAGTGTTTATGGCGAGAGGACGAGGCAAACAAGATGGAGGGCGTGGTGATGGAGGTCGTGGTGAGGCGACGCGTCACTCGCGCCGCGCGCAAGGACTGCCTGCGGAAGAGCACAAGGACCTGGATGTCATCAGCCGGGAGAATCGTGCGCGGAAGAAGGCAGAACGGGACGCCAAAGCGGCTGCAGAGCAAGAGCAGAAGGCCACCGAGAATGCTGCCCAAGATGACCATGTGTCGACTGAAGCGGCAGAATCGGCCCCAAGTTCAAGCTCCAAGCCTGGAGGTGTCGAAGAAGGGCAGGCTCAGAACTCTGAGTCTGTGCCGGCGTCTGAGGGAGGCGCCAATGTGGGTGAGCCCCGGCAGCGGATCGAGTTTCGGACTCTCCGCCGCCGGATCAAGATGTGGAAGTGCTCAAGGACGTTCCAGCCAAGGTCAAGGCCGAAGTGATCGAGATCGAGGATTCGGAAGCCGAGGCGGAGGCAGCGCTTGAGGATGCGGATGTGTCCTCGCGCTTGCCGCAGAGTTCGTCAAACCCGCCCCCGTCATCGTCACAGGCCCAAGTCTCGAGAGCCGATGTGTTACCGCAAGGTGATGCTTCGAACCCGGCTCCAGCACCTGAAGGCCAGAACGCGGCATTGCGTTCGAGCTCAAGTCCAAGTGCGAGTGCGGCCCAGCTTGATGAGACGGCGGCGAAGAACTTCGTGGCTCGACAAGTGTATCGCTGGGAGCAGATGCGTTCCGGACGTGTCGTTCCACCTTCAGTCGAGTACGCTTGGCCGACCCCGCGTCCAGACTTCACGGCTTGGCAAAAGGCTACCCTGGCGACGTCGGATTACGTGCGGAATCGAATGGCTTTGGACGATCGGGATGCGGCTTGATCTCCGGGCTGCGTCCCGAACGCAGAGTTCTCGGGATCGCTCAAGATCTGACGGCGCTTGCCATTCCACCGGCCATGATGACCGCGCGGGAGTGCGCGGCCGTTTTGGAGACCCTGCTCTTTGAAGCTGGATTTGAGTTCGTGAACGCGGTTCCAGACTGGTTCCTGACACACGCGTCCAAGATCAACCCTGGATACGTGCGATCGGTAACTGGAGAACTTCAGCAAGTGTTGACGATTGAGCTCATCGAATGGAAGCAGCTCACTGCCGGTGTCCCATACAAGGTGGTGCCTGCTGTGAAGCCGGAGAGTACGTTCGACAAGTCCTCGGACCAAGGTGTTCAGTCTCAGGGTGAAAAGGATGATCTATTGATGGAGGATTATGAAGTCGAGCTACTCGGGCGTGCCTTTGTCTCGCAATGTCGGATGGCTGGGATCATGGCTCTGCGCAGCCCGAGAGGGGCGCCGGAGAATGAACCTGAACCCAAGCGCCCTCAACACCGCCCTGCTCGCCCGCTCAGCATCTCAACTCCGTCGGATCACTCCCTAGTACCGTCGTCGAACGTGAGCCTGAACTCGGCAGCCCGTGCGATGGGTGTCCAAGACTCTGCCCCGGACCCGTCGTCCAGTGGCATCTCGGATTCGGTTCCAAGCATGATCGGTCCCTCGGGAACCTCGGACAACTCGCCTTACACTACGGCGTTCGGAACGCAGTCGTCCAGGGAAAACTCGTCGTCGTCATCGCTGATGTCTCTGGGCCATGGAGCTGCATCGCACATGCGCCTAAGCTCTGGACCGCTGGTCATGAGCGTTGAAGCTGGTGGAACCTTGTCTGCGCTTCCCGATTCAGGGATGTTCGTGACTCGAACGGTGTTCCCAGCGCGGAGGACGCTCCCGGATCAAGAGGATGTCGGCATGGCCGAGATCGAGAGTGCCGAAGCGGCAAGCAGTCGAACCACATCCAAGCATCGGTCGTCGAGAGCGAGAAGCGTGAAGACGGAGAAGTCTGAGCCCTCACACAGTGAGTCGGGCTTGACGTCTGAGGGTCGTCACCTTTCGTCTGCGAGTTCGCGTCATGGCCGGTCGCAGAGAAGTCGTTCCAGCAGGACAAGTCGTTCGGCCCGCTCCGGATCGAGGTCTTCGTCCGCATCGTCGGGTGCAGCGCAAGTCGCCTTGAACCTCATGCGCCAGTTGCAGGAGCAACAGACTGCGTTCCAAACGCAGCTCAGCCAAGCACAACTGAACATGCGTCTAGAGGTGCAGCGCGAGCTCCAAGGTGCCGGCAACGAGATCCACGCGCTGAAGCAGGAGATGGTCCGGGTGAAGGCAGAGAAGTCCCAGGTGGAGACGGCACTAGCACAGGCTGAAGCGTCCCGGGCCGAAGCCGAGCAACGTGCCAGAGACCACGTGCTGGAGGACCTCCTCAAACCCGAGAAGTTTCCGCATCCCTGGTCGCGCGAGTCTGCCGTGGAACCTGCCGACTACGAGCGAGTGGACATCGACGACGCATCACGTTTGAACACGTACGCCGTTGATGCCGCGACTCGACGCCTGCGCGAACAGCACGAGGCAGACCGGGAGAACTTGGAACGACGTTGGAAGCAGCGTCTGGACGATGTTGAGGCGGAGCACCAGCGCGCTGATGCCGACCGCGCCCGACGTGCCGCCGAGGCCGACCGTGAGATGAATGCGCGCTTGGACTCGGTACAGCAGATGATCCAAAGTATCAACCTGGAGCGCGAGCGGGAGCGTGCGGAACGGGACCTGGAGCGTGAGACTGCGCTGAACCGACAGAAACATTTGGCTGGTCAGACTCGCGAGCTTCGTGCGACATTGTCCCAGATTCAAGCGCTTCGTGCAACGCAGCCCCCCGAACTGGCAACCGGGGCGAAGACTGTCGTATCGTCTAACCCTGATTCTGCAACCAAGAATCCAGTGTCCCGTGGCGCAATCAATGATGACTTGTCGACTGGTACCGGCTATGTCCACTTGAAGAACACGACCGAAGTCGGCAGGGCGCAGTTGGAAGCGACGCTGGGGACGAGCGCCATTAAGCAGGAGGCGGCTGAACATGGGCGATCCGCGAAGGACACGAAGACTGCGCCGTCGAGGAGCTCCGCTGTCAAGACTGAGACTGTGCCGAAGCCTGAAGCTGGTTCCAAGTCTACGGCTAAGAAGGGTTTATCCAAGAGGCCTCCGTCCAGAAGATCCTCTTCCCGTAAGGGTGAGAAGGAGGACGCGGACCCGCCCTCGTCGGACCCGGATGACTCGGACTCAAGCTCGTCGGGCTCTAGTGACGGCTACTCGAGTTCCAGCGGATCCAGCAGCAGCTCAAGCGATGACATGGACCTGGACCTGACTACGTCGACGACGACCAAGGAAGGCACCACGGTTTGGACATACCGACCCTACATTAACTACAATGCGGTCGAGAAGTTCAACGAGGACGCTTCAGTGGAAGACCGAGTCGGCTGGTGGGAGCGGTTCATCGACATGGCGTCTCAAGGCTCTTGGCCCGACAAGATGAAGGTCAGGCAGCTTCGTGGACGTATGTCCTCGTCCCTTCGAGACTGGTACGCACAGCTGCCCAAGTCGGTTCGCCACAACTGGAAGAAGCTGTCGCATCGTTTCAAGGTCATCTACTGCAGGACGACTGGTTCGTATGCTGAGCGGTACTACACGATGAAGGTTCGATCCGGAGAGACTGCGCTCAAGTTCTTTTACAGATTGAATGCAGCTGCAGTCAAGGCAGGCATCCAGTTCCAGAAGCCGTCCAAGCGCCGTGAGCGGCACCTTCGACGTTTCATCAAGAAGCTCAAGGACACTCAGCTCAAGACTGCGCTTCAGGGTCACCGGTTCAAGAGCATCGCCGATGTTGAACACGCGCTACGCAGGCACGAAGACATCTGGCGTGAGGAAGGCTACGACACTCCCCCGCCTAAAACTCGTGACTTTCGCGCTGACAACGATCACCAAGGTCGCTTCCGACCCCGTAGATCTGGGCGAGCGTTTGTGATCCAGGATTCTGGACCTGACTCGGACTCGGAACCGGAGCGACGCGTGCGGGTTGAAGAACTTGATGACGAAGAGAAGCCTGTGTCGCTTCCAGCCCAGGTCGCGCTTGCTCAGGGACGTGATAATCACTCGGGTGAAGTTTCGCACTCCGAGCCAGCGCCTGGTTTCAAGCTGCAGGACATGATCAAGGAGTGTTACCGTGTGATGGAGTCCGAAGGATGGCGTCCGCCGTTCAACAATCAAGCAAGCGGTTCAAGGCCGCCGTCGCCTGCGCATGGGAACCCGCCGCTCCCGAGGACGTGTGACAAGTGTGGGAAGTTCGGCCATTCGAGAGAGTACTGCTGGGCAGAGCTAACCTGTGACCGATGCCATGATCGAGGACACCCAACCGAAATGTGCCGCGTGAACCCGTGTTCAAGATGCCATCAGTTCCATCGAGGTATTTCGTGTGAAGACTGGAGAGTGTTCCAAGCAATGAAGAAGTACACCCACCAAGGCATGTCCAAGGATGTGCCGACCCAAGCTACAGCCAAGTCCCAATGTGTTGAGGCCGACTCTGGGGAGAAGCCGTTAAACCACTAAGCCCGCTGGAAGGGGTTCCAGAACGCGCCGGGCTCAAGAAGACCCCAGAGTTGTGTGCCTTGGCATACGTTGGCCCAGAGCTGAGAAGAAGAAGAAGACAAGACCGTGATAACCAACAATGCATGACCGTGTTTTAAGATTCCAACCCTGTTTCAGACAACCTGGCTTCAGATAACGTGCGTTCGAATCATGTGCGTGTGGAGGCAGAGGCTCCAGTCGAGTTTCAGCTTCAGCCAGGAGAACGTTATGGATGGTGGGAAGATCATGAGCCGGAGAATGCGCATCAGGTTGCCATGGTGCATGGAGCTGTGAACAATTGTCGGACCAAGATCCTCCTGGACTCTGGTGCTTCTGTCAGTATGCTAAGCTTTGACTTTGCGCGTAAGTTGAAGCTCAAGCTCAAGTCGCACAAGCAGATGAAAGTCTCGGGACTGGGAGGTGTCCCGACATACATCACAGCTCATGCCGAGGTCAAGATTACTCTTGGACCACGGATTGTCTACGTTTTCAGGCTTTGGGTGGCCAACATTGGTGAAGGTGTGGATGTTTTGCTCGGGATGAACTTTATGTTCAGTGCTGGTGTACGACTGTCGATTCGCGAAGGACTGGTTCAATTACCGGATGAAGAAACGATCTTGATGTATGGAGGTCCCGATCGAAGTCACATGGGCTTGGACCTGCCTGTGAACCCTACGGAGACATTGTACTTGGATCCAGGGCAGAGAGCTATTGTGCGGATCAGGTATGGGCAATCAAACCCTCAACGTGAAGTCGTTTGGGCTGGACGTGGCGATCGCTGGGTGACGAAGGTCATTTACGCAGCAAAGTCCTGGCCGGTTGCAGTAAAAGTGGTGAACATTTCAGACAAGCCGATCTGGATTGATCCTCGAACTCCTGTCGCCAGGATCGTGGAGTATGGATTCTTCCCTCGTTCGGGTCGATTCGTGCGTCCAGGCAAGAGGCAGTACCAGGAGTGGCAACAGCTCATCTACGAGAATACGCTGTCAGCTCAAGCCCAGATGCGAGCTGACCGGCTGGCTCAGTTGCAGTATGAGCAGGAGCCACCTTGTGCTGAACTCCATCTTATCCATGGCCGTCTAAGATTCTGCCTCGACCTGCCAATGTGACTGCTGAAGTTCGACTCGCTCGGTTGTGTAGTGTTCTGGCCCCTGCAAAGGTGACCTACTCTGATCCCGCAAAGAAGAAGGTCCCACTCGAATCAGTTGTTGAAACGAGGGATGTCGCGGTTCAAACCGGTGAGTTTGAAGGAGAAGAAGACACGTTTCGAGAAGTTGGAGTGGATACCGCCGGCTTGGACGATGCGGCGAGTGCTCCCGAAGCCATCGTATCACGAGTGGACCCTCCGTCTTTGACTGCACCGGCGTTAAGGTGTCACAAGCCGAGGAACCGTGCGACTATGACTGTGATGATGAAGTGGAGGCCGTTTCAGAGACGGCAACGCAGGGCTTCGCCAGTACCCCGGTGGAGATGCTGGAACGCGAGTATGCGCGCTGCATGCGCCTCACCGCGGAGGAATTGGACTTCGAACCGGCCGTCTACATCCGTGAAGGAAGCGAGTTGATGACGCAGTTGCGGGACCAGCTTGCCATGTTGCCGGATATGAAGGACCTGAACCCAGAGTGCAAGATCGAAGAAGCTGATGTCGGAGAGAAAGGAGTCTCAACACCGGAGATGGAAGAGAAACTGCGGAGCATCTTGAAGTACCATCGGAAGATTTTCTTAGGTGATGGTAACGCTGCTCCAGCCCCCGCTCGAGGTGTAGTGTGTGACTTGGACGTTGGAGACGCTAAACCGGTAGCTCAACGTGCAAGGCAGATTGCTCCTCATCTCTGGGTCAAGGTCTATGAGCTGCTCAAGAAGCTCCTTGAAACCGGGCTGATCGAGTACTCTTTCTCCGAGTGGGCTTCGCCGATCGTGATTGTGCTCAAGAAAAATGGCGTTGACATCAGGATGTGCATCGGCTACAGAGTGGTGAATCAGTTCATCAAGCTGTCGTGCTACCCGCTACCGCTCATTGATGATCTTCTCATCGGCTTTGAATCTGCCATGTGGTTTATGAGTCTGGATATGGCAAGTGGTTTCTGGGCCGTACTCATGACGGAGCGTGCCAAGCTGATCTCGGCATTCATTTGCCCGTTTGGACATTTTCAGTGGGTCAGGATGCCGTTTGGACTGAAGAATGCGCCGTTGGTCTATCAGGCAGTAATCAACAACTGCTTGTGGGGTTTTGTTCGCTTGCCACCGGAAGAAGAAGCCAGGGTGGATCGTGACGTGCTGGAGTTCCTGGAACTGACTGAATCAGTGCCGAGTGTGAATGCCAAGCCTGAACCCGATCTTCCTGTGCTGACGGACGCCATGACTGTCTTCAAACGGAACATCCCCGCTCCACCACAGATGGGTCCGGTGCTTGGTCGCAGTTCATACATCGATGACATTGCGCATGGTGCTCCCACGTGGGACCAGCTCTGTAACGACTTGAATGCGCTTCTCTTTCGGTTGAGATACTGGAATATTTAGTGAGCCTCCCGAAGAGCGAGTTCGGGAAATTGACAATCCCGTATCTCTCTCACGAGGTCAGCGCTGAGGGCATCAGGGCAACGCCCAAGATTGCGAAGTCGGTCCAGGATCTGCCATTCCCGTCGACGCTCAAGGGCGTCCAGTCATTCCTGGGAAGTTTGAACTACTACAACAAGTTCATCGAAGACCTCCCTGTGGTTGCTGCAGTACTCTACGAGCTGACAGATGATCAAGTTCGCTCAAACCGAGACCTGTCCAGAGCCAAAGAAGCCTTTGAGATCCTGAAACGCAAGATTGTCTCGACCCCTCTACTTCGACACCCCGACCGCACGAGGCAGTACGTCATCATCCCGCACGCTAACCCATGGGCTGCAAGTGCAGTTCTAGGCCAAGTGTACGACGGTGTGATTCAGCCTGTGCGGTTCACGGGGCGCGTCTTGAATGAGTCTGAGATCCGGTACCATGTTGCGGAGAAGGAGGTGTTGGCGGTTTTAAGGGTGTTGGAGCTATTCAGGCCTTTGCTTCAAGTTTCAGAATTCCCGTTGCTGGTCTACACTCGGTACTCCGTTATGAAGTGGTTGCTCGGCTCAAATTCTGCTGATGGTCGGTGTCTGAAGTGGGGCTTGGAACTGTCTCGGTGGTCGTTGGAGATTCGACGAGTTCAGCGGGATGAGGACGGCCTAGCCGCTATTCTAGGTGCAGGCATCACGCCTCGTGAACACCTGGACAGCATCGCTGAAGAGCTCATCCCAGCCAAGGGACGGATCAAGCCTCCACCTGCGATCAGCATCGAGATGCTTGAAGCCGACTACCGAGGCGTAGTTCTGAGCTTTGATGGCGCGGCCAAGACTTCTACGCGACAAGGGAGCTGTGGATGTGTGTTGTGGCAGTTACCGGGATGGACGGTCTTGGAGGCACATGGATTCATGGTGGAAGATGTGACGGTGAATGACGCAGAGTATCATGGACTGCTCAATGGCCTGAAACAGGCGTCTGAGCGCGGGATTCAGGACTTGGTTGTGGTTGGAGATTCGAGGATCGTGATCCAGCAGGCACAGGGCCTCATCAACTGTCATCAGCCTAACTTGCAGCGAAGGCTTGCTGAGTACGAATTGCTGAGGAAGAATTTCAAGACGGTGCAGTTGGTCCACGTCAAGCGCCTCTATAATCAGGCTGCTGACTATCTGACATCGAAGACGTTGGCACTTGGCAAAACATGGAAGGTCGAGGACGCGGATGAGCTGTTGCACCTACAGGTAGTCTCACGGATCCCAGAACAGGTCATGAAGCCGAATGTCCCTCTGAACCCGGAGAGTCATGCTGCTGCTGCTGAACCCGAGGACTCTGGAGCTGTGAACATTGCGCAGTTGGATCATTCCGATGCCGATCTAGGCCCGCTTACGCTCGCCGCGCGAGTGTTGACTGCAGTGACTCGGCAACGTTCAAGGGAGGACGATGAGCAAGGTGAGCCCATGGGGCCCGTGGAATATCAGGCCGAACGATGGAGGCGTATTAAGGCACATCAGGACGGGGACGCCTTCCTGATGGGAATCAAGAGTTACTTGAAGGGAGAACTTGGTCAGTTTTCCCGTGCTCAGGTCAAGAAGATTGCCAAGTATGCCGACCAGTACGTCCTGGATTCGAGAGAGGTCCTGTATCGCCTAAGTGCTCCGACTCCAGAACGCCCGCGCAACAAGGATTCAGAGCTGAGGTTGGTGGTTCCAGAGAACTTGCGTCCGGACATGTTACACTACGCACACGAGGACTATCAAGGCGGACACCAGGGTATCACTCGAGCATACGAAAAATTGCGTTCAGAGTTCTACTGGCCCAGGATGTATGCTGATGTCGAAGTCTTCGTCAAGGAGTGTACTGACTGCGCGTCAGCCAAGGGACGACCACCCAATCCTGGACCTTCACCTGGCAACATTGAACCCACGCGTCCGTTCGAGGTTGTGTCCATGGACTTTGTAACACACTTGCCCAAGTCGGAGCGTGGGAATACGTTTCTCTTGCTGTTCCAAGACGCGTTCTCTGGGTATGTGATGTGCAAGCCCATGAGTTCGACCACGGCCCAAGATGTTGCTGAAGCGTATGAAGAGCGGGTCTTCATGAGGTTTGGTGCGAGTTCAATGCTACGCCACGACCAAGACCCGAGGTTCATGAGCGAGGTTTTCACGCGTTTCAGAGAACTTATGGGTAGCAGGCAACGTGCGACTTTGGCATATCGCCCTCAAGCCAATGGCCAACAAGAGCGGTCGGTCCAGACTGTGGTGCGAAGCATCCGAGCCTACATCGCAGAGTCTGATCAAAGCGACTGGGACGAGCATGCGGAACGCTTGATGTTCGCGTTGAATACCTCGTTCGATGCGACTCGACTTGACACTCCCTTCTACTTGGTCCACGGCTGGGACGCCCAAGGGACGGTTTCAGCCATGCTGGGGCCCAAGCCTTCAGGTGTCCAGGAACGGACTGCTTACGAGTGGCGCCGCAAATTGCAGCGGGACTACAGCTATGCTCAAGCCTGCGCTGAAGACTTGCAGCGAAAGGCGAAGCGTGCTCGGTGGGCAGCCCAGACTCAGAAGTGGATGGAGTTGTCGGAGCGTCTCAAGACTGGTTTCAGGGAAGGTGACGCTGTCTGGCTCTACATACCCAAGGTGCAACCAGGGTTGAGTCGGAAGCTCGCCCACTTGTGGCACGGACCATTCCGAATCGAAGAAGTCCATGACGATTTTAGAGTCAAGCTCAAGGTGAAAGACACTGGCTATCGCGTAAACCCTTGGGTACATGTGAGCAGTCTGAAACCACGCGCGCTGTTCCCGAAACGCCCGACTGAAGAAATTGATGTGGATGACGATGACGACTTCGATGCTGCCTTGCTTCCTGAAGACAGCTGGGAGCCGGACGCTGCCAACAATGAGTACGAGGTTGAGAAGATTCTCGATCTACGCTGGAAGAAGCGCACTCGGACCTCCCGACGCATCCGCGAGTATCTCGTCAAGTGGAAGGGCTACGAAGAAGCAGAATGGCTACCAGTCACTCAGTTGAATTGCGGTGCTCTCCTGTACGAATTTAACCAAGGAGCCAGAGCGAGAGCTCGCTTCCAGGCGATGCAGGCAGGAGACGACCACCCAAGCGCGTAGCGTCCTTTGGAACGCACATGCTCGGGAGCAGACCGTTGAAACCTGTGAAGTGATTGACCAAGCCTTGAAACCAATTTGTGACCTAAAACGATGAAGCTGTATTGACCTGTGTTACTCTAAGTGTGGCCAGTTCGTGCAGTATGATGGAGATTACGATTATGGAGATGTGAATTGCACTGTGTGATGGTGCCAGCGTGTGACATCGGCGGCAATGTGGAATGTGAAGATAAGAGTGGAGATGGTCTGGGGAACAGATGATGCAGGTGTCAGACAAAGAAACGCGAAGTACGAAGTGCAAAGAGATATTCTGAGTTACGCGAAGAAGCTACGTTTGGATATGCATATGCAGCGAGACGACTATGGTGCCCAGAATGCTCGGACCAGGCCTCGTCTCAAAGACTCATTCATTGTCAGCGCGCCCAGGGACGATCCAGTTCGTGGAGCGCTTCGATTCCGGGATGAGCATAGTGTCGCGAATCTCAGCCGGCACGTGCGCGATGCGCTCGGCATCCGTGGAGAGGTTAGACCAGAGAACACGTGCAGGCTCGCGGAAGTCCAACTCCACCAGTTGCAGAGAAAGCGGCTTTGGCTTGCCCTCAACCCCCACGACGCGAGGGTCTTCCCAGATCCAGTTGCACTTACGGGTCGGGAGAGGCCAGAGTCCAGGCTCATGGAACATGGTTTCAGGAAATCCAGGAATCGCTCGCAATGTCTTGACCTCTTGTGCATAACGACGGAGGAGTGCATCCGTCCGAGATCGACGCTTCTGGTGAAGCAGGAGCGAGTCCTTGTCGCTGCCCACCTTGATTGTGACCCAGTGTAACAGCTCCCACCAAGCCTGGCAGCACTCGCCCATGAAGATGACATACCCCGAGAGTCCGGCCAAGATTGCCGCGTCCAGCTTCTCGACGTCGCGGAAGTAAAGTATCTTGATGCGCTCACGGAAAGTCTGGACCCAAGGTAACGCCTCATCGATCACGGCCCCGTCCTCGGTCGGCAGCATGGTGAGATATACATCAACACTCCAGCGCTTCACGAGGAAGTCTATGTCGCCCTTTTGTGGCGCATAGTTCGGGAACGGATACTGCTGGGGCTTGCTCTTGGTCCCGTAGAAATAGATCTTGATGCCGAAGTAGCGACACGATGATGTGGTCCGAGGGTCAACATCCTCGATCACCTCAAGCTGCTCAAGCGTGAACTCTTTGAACGGGATAAGAGCCAGCGCCGTAGGTCTGCGTCCAGAAGCTGAAGCTCGATCAGGGACGCTGGATGCCGTTCGAGCACGCTTGGATGGAAGCACCGAGTCAGTACTTGCCGGGTTGGGTCATTTCGGCCGAGAGATCGTCGAAGGATTGACAGTGGAGACTTGTCCTCTGCAGCCGGTTCCAGTGATGTACGAGCCTTGGACGGAGTTACAGGGGCCTTGGATTCTGGAGCAGATTCTTCGTCTTCAACACTCTCATCGCCTGGGGCTTCCTGAGGGTCATACGAGGAGTCGCTGCCACTCTCACTAGAAGAGGAATCGTCTTCAACGTCATCCATTGCCAACAGTGGCCAAGTGTCGTACTCCTCTTCGTGTTCGATCGCGTTCTGGACCTGGACTTCGGCTCTGAAATAGTAAGTTTCAGGGACGTACCGCCCACGGTGTGCAGTCCAGCCCTCCGTCAAGAATCATGCACTTCAACATCCGCACCAGCGCGTCTGGAGGAAAGTATTGGTGCAGCACGTTGTCCCCGAGGACAAGCTCCATGGCCCGCTGGTACTTCTGGCCCGCAAGCATCAGGTATCGCACGTCCAGCCGTAGGTCCTTCCAGACTTGCGCGCCAGGAAGTGCTTTGCGCGCTTCAGCTTTCGTGCGCTGCAGAGGGTCCTGCGCGGAGCGCGCAGGTCGATCACTTGGTGCGTAGTCGGTGGGCCGAACGTCCAGACGTCGGAACAGCTCTTGCGCAGTTCGAGGCCTGGTGTCGTTGCTTGTGACATCTCTCTTGGAACCGCTTTTCTTGGAGTTATTGGACTTTGGTTTATGTTTCGGAGATGTCTTGGACCCAGTGGTGGAGCTTGCCTTCGGCGTTGTGAGCGATGGCGGAGTAGGAAGTTTTGGCGCTGAGTCGGCTCCCCCTGCCTTTTTCCGCTCCTCTTGGTAATCGCCACAGACACACCGAGGGTCATCAGTCGCTAGCACGTGGATATGTGTCATCCAGGCTGCAGGAGGCTTGGTTCCGGCGATGAAATGGGCGAAAAGCTCCTGCAGGCGCTTCCAGTTTGCTGAGACCGTCACGTTCGGCTCTTGCTCGAGAAAGTCTGTGAAAGCCCACGGGCCCAGTGTCTTCTCACGGAGCTGGCTCTGTAACGCGTCACTTCGAGCCTCAGCCGCGCGTAGCTGACCTCGCAAGCTGTGCACTTGGTCGATGTACCTATCCAACTCGTGCTGATGGTCCTGTGCCTGGCGCTTGGAGTCATCCTCGAACCGCTGCTCTGCCTGGTCGCGCAAGCTCTGAACCTCGCGCATTTCACCTTGCCAGTACGAAGACATGGCGTTCCATTCGCGACGCAAGTGCTCATTCTCCGACCGCAAAATGCTTGTGTCTCGAACCAACTCGCTCGGCTCCGTTTGAAGGTCGTCATTCATCTGTCGATATCTCACGAGCAGACGTTTCAGGAACGAGAACGTGTTGACCATGCGCTCTGCCAAACGCTCGTGCCGAAACGCAGTCAAGATAGATGCGAGCTCGCGCCTCAGTGTCAGCGAGTCGGACATGACAGTGAGCGTCGCGTGTGTTGGCGAGCCCGACCTCGGCTCGAGCAGATTGCCACGAACGTCGAAGCCAAGGATGGATTCGAGGTCAGCAATATCCACCTCCGAGAGTGTTTCCAAAGTCTGGAGCGCCTCCAAGCCACCATAGCCATCCCTCAGGAATGCGCCAGCGCGAAGAGCGTCTTCGTCGGCTGGAACGCCGATGATATGGATGGAGTCACCTGACCCATACTCTGGCGGAGCAGTCCAGCACGCGGGAAGCTGGACGCTGGCGTCAACCGCGCTGAAACTGGATGCTGGAACGAGACCAGATGCCGACAGACTAGCGAACTCTCCCCGAGTGACGAGCCGTGGCTTGCGCTGCGCGCTGCCGCGCGATTGCGCTGCTGCATTTACAACCTCAGCCACCTGGATGCTTGGGCCCGAGCCCGAACCTTGAACGGCACCACCATTTGAAGAATTCAGCGTACTACCTCGCGCGGTACCCAGCATGCCACCGTCGCCCTGATCATCTTGCGCGTCGCCATTAGCCTTGCGGGCTTGCGCATCAGTGCGCGCTACCTCCTGCGGCTTGTGGCCACCTTGTGGTGACCCCTGGCGCTTCGACTGTCTGCGAAGGCTCGGAGAGGTCCCCTCGCATGGGCCTTGGTCCTGCGCGACGTTTTGATTTGCGGCCGCCTCACGGACGGTCTCCTCGCGCCCCGACATGTTGCGAAGTTGCTGCAGTAGCCTCGCGGTTGCTGCGCTCTCGCGTGTGTGCGTTACTCGTGGAATTTTGATTGTGCGACTGGACTTTGGATTGCGGTTGGAAGATGGAGTGAAATCTGGCCGCTGGCCACTGTCCGACAGTTGTTGACCCGACGAAGAGACAGGGTGGAGAAGGGTTTCAAGGCGTGGCAGTTTCTTCAAGCTCCTCGACTCTGAAGCCGTCTCCGCTCCACGCCCGTTGCCTCTGGGACCAGACATGATGCGTCAATTCGAAAGCAAGTTCCTCTATGGCGCACCATAACTGGACGGGACGGTTGACACGAGACCAAACGGGATTTTCCCGAGAGGCCGGAGTGAGTCGCTTGACGTGGCAGAATTCTGCATGTTGATTGGCTGGTTGATGGATTCAGCCCCGGCTGCACCCGTGTGACATGGTGTTCGCCAGGCTTTGACGGTGTTCCGCGGAACGAGTGTGGTGAGAACGAAGATGGGCCCCTCAGACTTGGAAGCTCGTGCTTCAGGACGAGAATCCCTGGAGTCGAGTGTTCCGTCCAAGTCGCCCCCGTCCTCAAGCGGGTTGACCTTCGGGATGTCGAAAACACCCCTGCAAACGTATTGCAGCTGGTGTCCCGCCTCGCTTCGATCAAGACCCACAAACTACCTCGCGCACCCGGAACAAGATCAAGCCTCGCAACACAAGTCACGCTGTGTGTAAGCCGCTGGCCCCCTGGAACCGGATGCCTGAACCCAAGTGCTGCAGAATCAAGGATCCCTGAAACGCACCCTCGGATCCAAGCCTGAAACCAAGCGAAGATACCCGACCTGATTTGTACCCAGAAGTCACTGACTGAAGAGTGGGATGATGGGATGAAAAATCCAGTCTACTTCGAAGTCGGCGTAAACAACGCCCCCAAGCATACTCAAGTCAAGATATTCACGAAGATCGCACGCAAGGAATACGGAAGAACACAGAAGAACCCAGAAGAAGATAGCCTTTACATTGAGCCTAGCGATAGTCTAGCAGATAACAATCAGAGAGTTCGTTTTACCCCCTACTGCGCAAGTCGAGAGTCACTGCCAGCCAGGAATCGGGTCCGTCGGTCGCCAAGGACACGGTCGTCGCGGAGCTCCCCACCATCATCAAGTCCATCTGCGTGGGGATCATTCGCTCGAGCGTTTGAAGTGATCCACGCATTCCATATCCTAGTTGGGCCCATTGCGTGTAGGTAAGGGTGGTGTCCCATTTCATGTTACTGATTGAGCTTGGGGAGATTTATTAGCAGTTGTCCCCTGAGTGTTTGACTTTGAGACTGCATTTGTGAGAGAGGATTGTATTTGATTGTGTATATTTCCCTCGTTAGAGGGTGGTGCGCGTTGCGAAAGGCCCCAGAGTTGACCAGTACTCTGGAATCGGCCTAGTCGACTGGCGTAAGACCCACCGCCCAAGGGTCGAAGAATAAGTGGCGGCTATTTGTTGTGTATAACTCTGTATTGTATTGGTTTATCGGAAGCTGAGTGTATTCTGGGATCTCCTCGTGATCTACCAGTTTATCCATCTCGTTACGCCTCCGGTCCCCCCTCGCCATTGAGTAGTGTGTTCAAGTGGACGTCACGCTCAACTGGTTAACTGCCTATTTGTATAGAACAACTCACTTGGTGATCGATCCAGGCTCCCCAAAGGCAAACGACGCCGATAGGGATTCACAAGGTGACACGCCATCCCTGGAACTTGGTTTCAAGGAACTCCGGTTTCAAAGGACTGTGGTTCTAGGGACACCCCCTCTAGAGGCTTTGCAACGCCAAAGCCCGGGCTACCGCTATACAAAACCCCCTGGACGGTTCAGGTTTTCACCGAGCCCCGTCACAGATAGAAGCACAAATAAACATGAAGTGCCGCAGCTACTATTGCTTTATACATGGGCTAACGTAGTATTAGTAACGCAGAATCTACAGAACCGACTGGCGGGTCGCGCTTGCGGAGCGCTGGAAACCTAGCAACAAGTATCCGACCACCGACGATAGCGAAAGAAATACCGCCGTCAAGATAAGACCGGCGTGGCGGTGAGATTTAGTCTTCTGGCTTCTACTGGACCATACGATGACGAGCTTTGGTCTTCGGGGCCACGACGAGTTGATGACTTGAAGCTTGCCTTCCCGTGCAAATTGAGTTGTGAAGACACGATTGAACCCCTCCTCCTACATGTACTCTCGTCTAGAACGATTCCTCTTCGGCCTGTACTAATGACGTCAGGACATGACGTCATTTCATCCTAGCCATGACCTCCACCACGCTTGCATACTCTTTCAAGTAAGATGTAGGGATTTCACCTCTCCTATTGCGTAGGAGTTATCTTGGTGACTGTATCGCTTAAAAATGGGTCATACAGTCCTAAAACCTTCACCCATTTTCATTCAATCCTAAAAACTTCACCCATTTTCAAGCGATACAGTCACCAAGATAACTCTCACGCAATAGGAGGGGTGAAATCCCTACATCTTACTTGAAAGAGTATGCAAGCGTGGTGGAGGTCATGGCTAGGATGAAATGACGTCATGTCCTGACGTCATTAGTACAGGCCGAAGAGGAATCGTTCTAGACGAGAGTACATGTAGGAGGAGGGGTTCAATCGTGTCTTCACAACTCAATTTGCACGGGAAGGCAAGCTTCAAGTCATCAACTCGTCGCGACCCCAAAGACCAAAGCTCGTCGTCGTATGGTCCAGTAGAAGCCAGAAGACTAAATCTCACCGCCACGCCGGTCTTATCTCGACAGCGGTATTTCTTTCGCTATCGTCGGCTGTATCGGATTTATAATAGGAAAAGCGACACTCGGGCCAAAGTGTCCAAGACGTGACCTTTTGGCTCGGATTTTAGTAATGCCGTGCTTTACACGGTGAAGCTCTGGATTTTCTTAAACGTATCTGTATGGTTTCGTAGAAGTTGGCTATTGAAGGAGGCAGTTAACTGCCTGAGTTTTGTATGACTGTACTAAGATTGTCAACCATAAGCCCGAGCTATTACGTAGAAAATGAAAGCTGTGCTGTCCATGCATAATTTTTTTAACTTGTTCCGTTGCGACTTAGGCGCGCCACACCTGTGGCGCACCAGTCGCTCGCTTCAAACATTGTATACTAGTACATCGGCGAACCTCCGTATTTTATTTAAAAAATCTTAACAGTAATGATGTCATTACAAATGAACTTGCAAATACAACGCCCAAGTTGACGACTGCTAGTCTCGCCTCGTTAAGTGTTCATATCTACAGCTAACCCATCTCTTATCGCGCTCCTCTCGAGTCGCAACGCTGGTGTGTGCCAGTTATTAATGTATACTATGCATGTAGACGAGCAAAAGGAGCTGCCCTTCGGACGACATTCACGCGAATAAATTACTTCGGTCCGTCGTAAGTTACCGATGATGTTGCACTTAGCCGCCACAAGCAACATCCACCTCCTTTGAATCCTTTGTGCAGCGGTTATCAATTATTGAAGGATCGTCAAATAACTTAGTAGACTTTATTCTCGATACGAACGGATATATCGAGTATGCAACATAAGGAGAAAAAAGCCGCTATATTGGGTTTGAATATCCACTTGGATTCTTATATAACAGGGATATCAGGTTTTCAAGTAAGTTTGTCTTAGGTTTGAGTAAAGATCATTAGTTTGGGTTCTTCATATAAGAATTTGAAGTAAGTTTGGGTCGGAGTGACTCCCTCCGTTAACTCTGGATCTAAAATCCAGAGAATTAGGAAAGTGTACAAGACGTGCTGGCGGGGTCCAGGCCGGCAAGACGTGAATTTTTCTATAGGAATTTGTATGGAGAGTGTCGTTGTTGGCTTAAACAGAGCTTGTATCGGGAGGGGACCTATACAAACGTCAAGTGAAAAGACTTCGAAAAAAAATTGAAAAGTAGCGGCCGACCCCCCCCTCCGACCTACCCAATTACCCAATTAGGGTATGGTGCATAGTCGTGATAAACCCTGCGGGTGAAACTGCTTCTTATTGGCTGAAATTGGATGGCTACAGTTCGGAGCGAAAATTATGTGTCAATACATCAAAATATGGACATATAGGTTTTTGTATACGGGGAATCTGATGGTACCACTCCCATGTGCCAGAGACGGACCAGAGAGCCCAAAATAGCAATGCAGTCAATATTGGGTACTAAGACATGAAAACCTGGACATATAGGTTTTCGTATACGGGAAATCTGATGGTACCACTCACATGTGCCAGAGACGAGTCAGTGAATCATAAATAGAATTCTGTGTGATCCAGCCATAGAAACGTTATACGTTGGGGGCCGCAAGTTTATCAATATAAAATTAGAGTAGAAATGAATATAAGTAGTGGCGTACATAGAACTACATGGGGCAAGTGTCGTAGTATACATTTTGTAAGTGTAAGTTGGGGGAAACAGGGTTAGCAACCGAAATATCGTGTATGGAGCAGTTTTGGACGGTTTTGAGTGGTTTTTGGGTAGTGCATGAGTGGTTTGACGTATTATGAAGGGTGGCACGCATCAGGAAAGATGGGTAGTAGGTGGGGATAGATGAGGCACAGGTCAGAGTACAGGATTTGTGCATACAAAGTTGACATTCGGGCGAAAGTGCGTGATTTTTCACATTTTTGCGGTTTTTGCGGTTGTTGCGGTTTATAAGCGCGGGACGAGTGGTGCATGGGTATAAACGTTGGGAGAGTAGTGGCGTACATAGAACTACATGGGGCAAGTGTCGTAGTATACATTTTGTAAGTGTAAGTTGGGGGGAACAGGGTTAGCAACCGAAATATCGTGTATGGAGCAGTTTTGGACGGTTTTGAGTGGTTTTTGGGTAGTGCATGAGTGGTTTGACGTAATGTGTATGGTGGGGCGCATCGGAAAAGATGGATAGTAGGTGGGGATAGATGAGGCACAGGTCAGAGTACAGGATTTGTGCATACAAAGTCGAACTTTGGGCGAAAGTGTGTGATTTTTCACGATTTTGCGGTTTTTGCGGTTTTTGAGCGCGTGGCGAGTGGTGCATGGGTATGGCCGTTTGAAAAGTAGTGGTGTACATAGTAGTATATGGGACAAGTGTGGTAGTATACATTTTGTAAGTGTAAGTTGGGGGCAACAGGGTTGGCAAGCAAAATACCGGGTTTGGCGCAGTTTTGGGTGATTTTGAGTGGTTTTTGGGTAGTGCACGAGTGGTTTGACGTAATGTGTATGGTGGGGCGCATCGGAAAAGATGGATAGTAGGTGGGGATAGATGAGGCAAAGGTCAGAGTACAGGATTTGTGCATACAAAGTCGAACTTTGGGCGAAAGCGCGCGATTTTTCACGTTTTTGCCGTTTTTGAGGTTTTTAAGCGCCCCATAGCTGCGTTGCTTGCGGGGCGCGTTCTAAAGTGAGCGCCAAAAGCTGCAAGAACTACGCGAAGAGGCCTCAGAGCCTACCATTTTCCCGCGCTACGATACCTATATATATTGGGACCCGGATGAACGTTCATCCTAGGACCTTCTAGGGTCTCCTTTCCCGAAATTAGACGTCGATCTAGGGTCCACGCGCGTTCATCTAGGGTCCACTTTGCCGAAAATAACCTAAATTCGGCTTTTCGTGATGGTAATTTCGTGAATTCCCTGTGGGTTTTATTGGCTAAAATATAGATGGGTACATGTCAGAGCCAATATTGGGTACTAAGGCATGAAAACCTGGAGATGTAGGTTTTTGTATACGGGGAATTCGATGGTACCACTCCCATGTGCCAGAGACGGGCCAGAGAGCCCACAATAGCAACGCAGCCAATATTGGGTACTAAGACATGAAAACCTGGAGATGTAGGTTTTTGTATACGGGGAATTCGATGGTAGCACTCCCATGTGCCAGAGACGAGTCGGTTAATCATAAAACAATCTGCGTGATCCAGCTATAAAAACGTTATACGTTGAAGGGCGCGAATTTATCTATATAAAATCAAAGTTGGAACGGGGTTACACGAATGGTACCCGAAGGGTTACGAAGTGTGGCACACACAGGCTTGTGTGCTGCACACTGTCTAACCTATTTCAGTAGGAGGATCAGTACATGGCTTCAGAGCCACAGATTATGCATATGACTAGGGTTCACTATGCTAGATAGTGAACCAGATACATTTACACCAAAGGCGGCTTTGTCGCGATAAAGAGAAATACATTCAGTTTGGAGATTCACAGCTAAGAGTTAAGGGTTGACCCTTGGAGTCCGTAGGGAGTACGGACTCGTGCGTTCTGGTATTAGAACGGGCTATCTTTAGCCGCGACTCTGTGAGTCTATTACGTCTTCCTCTGACGCTAAAGCTACGGCAGCCCCGCTGCAAAAGTAGACAGAAACATAAGTAGTGATGTTTATAGTACTACATGAGGCAAGTGTGGTAGTATACATTTTGTAAGTGTAAGTTGGGGGAAACAGGGTTAGCAAGCAAAATATCGGGTTTAGAGCTGTTTTGGACGATTTTGGTACTACTGACATGGACCCGAAAAGGTTCCGTTATCGATTATTTGATAACTGGTAGCTTCTGCGTATGGATGTGTAGATAAGTAGATTGTAGGGTAGAAAGCAGTACGATGGGGTTGGATTGGAGCCGGATGGAGTTGGATGGAGTTGATTCGTGTAAAAGGGTAGATTTTGACATTTTTAAATTTGATGTTTGGGGTATACAAATAAGGTTTGTGAAGAGGATAAAGGCGTTTATTGTGGATATGAAAAAATGTGATTGGTTGGGTAGAATGCGGTTCAAAATAGTTATGTAGATGTGTAAATGGAGTGTAGGAAGCAATATTATGTTAATGCAAAGTGAATATGACGTGGAAAAATAAATAAGTTCGGAAGATGGGAATGTAAATGATGGAGAGAAATGGGATGCAAGATAAAAAAGCGTAGGTATGCGGTATGAAAATGTTGTGTGGGGGTGAATGTAGGATAAAAAAATAATGAGACTAAAGATTATGGGTGGGGATGGAAGAGCAAAGTGTGTTGTTATGTGCATAGAAGATTGTTGGTGGTTAAATGGATTTATTGATGCAAAATTAGGTATAAAACGTATAAGTTATGAGTGTGAAGAATATGTGCGATTGAACAGGGGATATCAGGTGAAAGTGGAAATGAGGGTGTGAGATAGGAGTGTAAACAAGGTAAGTGGTTGTTGGAGAAAAAAACAGGTGTAGAGAAAAGTAGAGTGTAGAAATGAGGGGTAACAAGGGTTTAGTTGAAAAACGTTTAAATTTTAAATGAAAAAAGTGGCGAAGAGTAGAGGTAGGTATATATGATTGACAGTGGAATAATGAGATTGATGATAGTGAAGAAGGTGGTGAGAAGTAAGCTATAAAGTGAAAAGAGGAAAGTCGTGATTGAAAGATGGTGGTAGATGTGGGAGAAAGTATGGAGTTTGTAAAAGAGTGGGTGTGGTTATGGGGGGGTAGGATGAATGTGGTTGGTAGGTAGATATGTTATAGGGTGGATGAAAAGATTGAAGGGTGGGGGTGGAGAAGGTGGTGAGAAGTGAGATTAGGATGAAGAGAGGAAAGGTGGTGGTTAAAGGAGGTGTTGGTGTGAAAGAGAGTATATAGTTTGTAAATGGATTTGCGAAAAAGAAAATGGCGTTGGTAGGTAGATATAGTGTAAGCGTGGGTAGTGAGTTTGAAAAAAAGGAGAAGGGAAGGTGGTGAGGAGTGATATATAGGATGAAGAGAAGAAATGTAAAATTGAATAAAGGGGTTGATGAGGAAGAGATTATGAAATGTAAAAATGGGTGTAATAAATGGGGTAGGTAGGTAGATATGATGTGGAGTAGATAATTAGGTTGGACATGGTAGTGAGAAAAGTGGTGCAGAGTGAAAAGTAGAAGGAAGATAGGAAAGATGGTGGTTGAGTGGAGTGGTTGATGTGTAAGAGGGTATGCAGTTTGTAAATGGGTGTAAGAAGTGAGATAAATGTATATATATGTAGACTATATATATTACAGGGCGGATACACGTGTATCCGGGGGTCCTGGGGGTCCCACAGCGGGCGTTAGTTTTGGGTATCCGGGGTCCCCGCTGCCAGGTATCCGGGCCCCGGTACCCAAAATAACTTATTTTGGTGATAAGATGGAATTAGGTTGGGTTTTCTAGGGTTTGTAATAACTTATGGTCCAAACCACCAGCATCTGTTTATCCTGATACATTATGTGTGTTTACGCTAAGTGAGAACACACAAAATATTGCTTTTTTGTATTTCTATGCTTATCGACCTCTGCATATTAATAAATGTTTTTTTCTATATTAAAATACATCAAAATGCATCCAGACCATCCGTCGGCCGCGGCACAAATCCAAGTGCCGCACCAGTCAGTCGCCGGCAGCGACGCCTCGAGCGCTTGTGCGACAGCGACGGCACTTTCGTGCCTTCAGCGATCAAGCCTCTGACGAAAGGAGAAAAGGTATACAAGCATGCTAACAGAGGAAGAGGTGCGTGGGCATGGTATCTCCCGCAAGTGAACGGCTCGGTCGAGTTGGTGAAGGTGTTGGAGTGATGCGACGCTTCGAGAGTCGAGTCCAAGCGCAGGTACTGTATAACGGTGAGCTTAACCATGTAGCAGCGGCTGGTTGCAGCCCGTGGTGGGGGCGGTAGCCCGCCACACTCAGCCAGCGACACATACATACAGCGGGCCAATTCCAAGCGCAGGTCCAGCGACGCGTGCAGCATGTGGACGGCAGCTTCATCGTACATTGGAGAAGCAACAACTACAGGTTTGTGTCTTACAGAAGCTAAGATGCCCGTGAATCACAACCGCATGCACAGATCTGTCTTAGTTTTTTTCTTTACTCTCCAAGTGTTTTTGTTTTGGTTTTTTAAAATAGTGTCAGCGGCGGCACGGACCACCTCTTGGTCGTGGTCGCCTTGGCTAAGTGGCCGCTCATGTTAGAATGTGGGAGCAGGACCTGAATGCCGCACCAGTGGCAGCGCAAGATTGGGTGCGATCATGACACGTTCCAATCGCAGTGATGAATGAGCATGGGCGATCCAAGCGCGCCCAGCGATGAATGAGTATGCGCAGCGTGGTGGCGACCCTGTTGTTTTTGCTAGCTTGTCATGGCGGACCTGCATACCAAGGTCGATGTCAGTGAGAACGGCTTAAAGATATTGCCTATGACTCGTGGCCAACCTACCAACTTCGACGTTTCGAGCGTGGCCAGCTCGGCCGCTCGACGTAGTTACTACGTGTAGTAGAAACCATCTATGGCAGCGGTGGGTGGGTGAGATAAGAGCAGGTAACAGTGGTGCGTTAAACATGGAGGTAGTTGCTTGGAGTATCTCCCGTGGATGCATGTATACTTGGTGAGCTGGCTAGGTATATATATACCGAGTTGGCAAAGTCCGCTTTGTAGTTGATGACCGAGTTGGTTAGACGAGAGCTATTGTTGGTGGAGAAGCTACTAAAGAACTATTAAAACGTGGATATGGTTGTTGGTTGCCGCATACATCCAGCTAAGTAACTGCACTCTTTAGCCGAATGCTGCATGTCGATCGCGTCCACTATCCAGTTAATCATGAACGCTCATCAACTAATAGGTGGTAGTAAATGCGAGCATGTCGATTCGCAGCAATCAGCTAAACTCATGCGCCATACACAAATATTCCCATTATGGCGATCTGTGATATAAAAGCTCGGCTCCCAACTACCTAACCACCTTTATGGAGCCCACAGCAACGTGTGCCAGCTAGACCAGAGACACCAAGGGCGAGTTGATATGAGCTAACCCAGGTCAAGAACAACGCGAGCCGCGGCGAGCACGATGAGCACGTGCTGGGAAAATCATTTGCTGATGTATCCATATTGACCCACATTTGACCGGGTAAGGGAGGGCTTCGATTGCTTAGCAATACCGACTCCACTCTGTGCTTCGTCCCAGTTCGGCATGCTTTTACCGGCACACAACATTTTCACCTCGCTGCACCTGAAATATCCAGCAATCATCCACAGTATCTGACAAGCGGGGGGCCCAGTATCTGAAACAGTGGGGGCTCCATTTAGGTTGAAGTAGACCCGGAATTTCATTGCTGCTCTTAACCAGTATTTTATTCGTGACCGTCTTTTATTTCTAGTTCACTCCTGAGAAATAGTGGGGCTAATCGTAACAGCCCGTTAGTTGGCGAGGTCAATTAATTGAAATTGTATAAGCAATCCCAGTGCTTACTGTAAAACTTCATTAAAATGATATCTATTTCCTGGTAGAATTTTCGGGCTTGAAGTGCCAATAATACTACACGAGATCCTAGTATGTGCGCGGGAGTCCCTGGTGCATGTTGGGTGTCGAATACAAGTGCGGATGTCCACAAGCGCGGACGACCACAAGCGTGGATGGCCACTAATCGAGTTTCAACACGCCCGAGATCATTCTAACGAGTACGGGTTGCTGCCTTGTGATGATCGGAGAAAACCAAAGCGAGACGAATGCTGCACGAACTACGCGTATACGTCCGCCCCGACATTAGCGTCCGGTTCATCCCACACCACCTCGTAGGTCGGTATGGCATCGCCATATCTCGTGAACGGGTCCAAGCCGGCTGCGTAGGTACCGAAAATGGTGAAAATGGACATACGCGACGGTTTCGAGGGCCTCGGCCAGGCGGTCCTACTTGACGGAGTGGTCGTTGACGACACTCGTGTCTAGCGCCAGATGACGAGACGCATCTCCGACAGAGAGTGGATCGAGTCACGGCGCGGCGGTGGCGAAGTCACTTATGGTGCTGAATGGGTAGAAGGACTCGGCTGGCTTCTGGTCCAACAGCACCATGCGCATCGCGATATTTTAAAGCTCAGTGGACAGCTGTGTAATTAAAGACACCGTGTTCCTACAGGAACTTTGTGAAAGTGCAGTCGGGGGATGACAGATATTTTTCTCCAAGTAGGGTCTTCATCGTCCGGACATACTCTAGCGGCTACTAATAAATATAAGACCGGCCATTATTCAAACTAGGGCAGGCTCAAAGCATCCAACACATCAGTGCTATCACATCTGTACGCGTGCGAACGCAGCCTAAAAAAAACTAAACTGTCCACCGCCTCTCTTGCCTAGCAACTGAGAAGGAGAGCAATCACTATCATTGTAGAAGTTCCCATTATAATAAATGATGCTGTATTTGTTTTTTTGTATTGTTTGTCCTTTTTAGCTTGTAACTAACTCCGTCACTAGCTAAACGCCCGGTCCTTCACCAACTATATACTCAGCGTCACCAACTATATGCTCCGTTTCACCAACTATATCACCAACTATAGCCCGAGCTTTGTCAAACTCGACCACCACAAAGCCAGCTCCACCAACTGCGCGTCACCAACTAATTACTCTAGTTTCACCAACTCTGTTACCAGCTATGTCTTCGACGGGGCGAATTGGATGGAGAGCCTACAAGCGTAAACGAATCAAGATTTATAGAGATTCCAGATCACACTTAGTAAGAATGAAGCCTAGCCTGAATAAGCGAAACACATCTCGCATTTGGTTTATTTGGATCTGTGAACATTGCAATGTTATTTCAGAAGTTAGAATCGCAAGTTGAGCGCCTAGGCTACGCCGCTGAATCCATATCAAATGGCGGGGGGTAACATGCGTATTTTTCCAAGATGTAAGCCCAAACGATGCACAAATTCGTGAATACCCTCCCTGTGGTTGTTTTCACGAGCCACATCGAAAATTCTTCCCTTGAAAAGCAACAAATCTGGGCTTCCAGCCCAGTAGTCACACTTGGTTTTGCTTTGCAGCAGTCGAAAAACGTCCAAACACTGGGAATCATTTTTCCTCGGAGGCGTGTGGTACATTGCATTCCCGATTTGCTTCCGAAATGTATTGGCGATTTACCGAGGATGTCGCCGAGAGGTAGCCCACAAATATAACAAGAAGAGGAGTCGGCGCTAAAACGTAAGACGCAGGAGCAGTTCAAAGCCCCATGGTCGTTTCCGAGACACTTGAAACAACGCCGATGTTGGAGTGAGCATTGGCTCGGATCATGGTGCACACGTTTGAGTGGGTCGGATGTCCAGCACACCAAGCAGAACAGCGGATTCGTGTTCGAAATAAAATGCTGTAGGGTGAAGTAAACCAGCAAATCCGACTGATGGAGGGAACTGGCCACCATACTTTCTGCTACAAATTGAGGCGTAGCAACTGTAGAGATATTTTCTGGGGAGCGCGCCTGGGCAGTACAGCACACATCGCATGATCGGGTGGCGTCACCAGCAGTACACGGAAGGCTTGATCCATCCATTGCTTCCTGTAACCGTTGTCTTCTACAGTGATCTTTATTCAGGAAAAAGGTTCTGACTTGCTCAAGAGCGTGTGCATCCCTTTCGGATGCTTTTCCGATGAGGTTTTGGAATCGGAGAGTGTACGCATCCGAATAAATTGCAATGCAATCAGCGGGCTTGTTGTCACGACCTGCACGTCCAGTTTCTTGAGCATAATCGATCAAACTATGCGTCAATCCATAGTGAATCACGAATCGGACTGATGGGTAGTCTACACCCTGCCCGAAACCAGACGTTGCTACTATGTAAGAGCACGCAGTAGATTTCCACTTTTCCACATTTTCCACGCGATCGAGATGGTTCATTCCACTATGATAGCGAGCAACGTCTTGGCCAGTGTGGTGGGCTATGATTTCAGCCAAGCGTTCGACGTCTGATCTGGTGAAGCAAAATATTATCCCCTTATCTGGATGCAATAACGGCACTTGGACCACGGAAATGCAAGATTGCTCCATCTTTTTCACTGTTGTCGCTTCCGTAACTGCATACCGTAATGAAGCCCGAACCGTGGGTGTCCGAATTGTAGCAAATTCAAACCCAAAACGTAGCGCAAGCTTATCTTCCCACTCCACGGGAAGCGTTGCCGACAACAACGTCTTTTGGACAGCAATGGACGAAAGAAAGTGTACGTGCGCCATGCATTTGCGATACTCAGTAGAAGTTAGAGCTAGATGAGCTTCGTCAAAAAATATTCTGCTTATTCTCTGCTGGCCGTGAAGAGTCCAGATGTAGCTCTTGAAGCATTGCATCTCCAAAAACTCAACTCCGACAAACAATACAGATGGACAATACGCATGCGGATTCATATCGGGATTGTAGGCCACACAGCGTATTCCCAATGCGTTGGTTTTGTCCACAGATTCGATAATAAGCGCAACCAAAGGCACTATCACGACAACTACTCGTGAGGAGTCGCAGAAAGAAGCCAGCTGGTAAAGCAGTGATTTTCCACCATTGGTAGCTAAGACAACGAGCAAATGACTTACGCTCTGAAGAATGATCGCCATAGCACTGCATTGTTCCGTCGATCGGAACGTAGCTGTAGGATTCTTAAAGAAATTCCGTAGCTGGACCTGAGCAGTTACAAAGTGGCTTGGTAGCAACGAGTTCATCACGTCTCGAATAGCAGGCCTCGAAAAGGGTGCCACTGCAACCGTGACTTCCCGCATCGCCTCCGTGCGGGTTGATACTAGCTGATCCTGTGGCTTAGGCAGGACGGGAACTGTGGTTTTGCTGATGGTCGGGCCACTACGTTTTGCCTCGGACGATACCGGTTCATCATCACCAGCACTTGATGTTTCTCCCACATGTAATAGTGAATGCCATTGTTCCGAAGTACACCGAAACTCCCACAAATCATCCCGAGACATGAAATATGGGTCCACAGACGCCCTACTATAAGCCGTCGATGCGGTATAACTTGAATGAGCGGCTTGAAGGTCCAAGACATCACGTCTCACTCTGTCAATTTTGATGTGCCGTTCCATGAACGAAATGGCGATGTGGCGGTAGTGATGGACTGAAATGCTCATCTTGCAGCTTACAAACGACTTATTTATCGTAGCCCGACATGTATCCCCGTCCAAATGTCCTCGCTCGTGGCCGCAAAAAAGATAATAGTGAGTCTCGCTTACATTATTTTCCAGAGACCCAGATCGAAACCCTCGAAGATACTCCGAAAAAAAATCCAGCGCCGGTCTGACAATGGCTAAATAGAGAACGAAGTCAAAAGTGACCCTTCTAGGTAAGAACCTCGCAATAAGCCGATCCTGCCCAGATTTGGATTGCCCTTTATGGTATCGCTGGACGATCATCACTTGATCAACCATCATGTAGACTGATCTTTCACCTGAAACAGTGTTTCGAACTGTCATTGCACTCATTTCCGACGCTCTGGACGGTTGCCCCGATGTTATATAAACAAGAGGGATGAGAAGCTTTGTCAACTTATCCACCTGGCAGCACCACAATGAAATAGCTTCGCGCTTCAATTTAACCCTTTTGCGATGGTTCTGTGTAAAACATGGCTAACTAGCATGTTTTACAAAATCGACCCAATCAGAGTTTAGAATGATAATTTTAGCCAGTAAAGGTCGGGTCGGTAACCTTACTAAAACATGGCTAAGTAGCATGTTTTATATTAGGTACGATTAAAATCCAGTCTTATGTCCGATTTTCGTTTGCGGGTCTCGGCGTAAAACCATGCATCTAGTCATGTTTTACGGTTTTGTATCGGGAGGCTTCCATACAAATTCCAAGTATAAAAATCATCGCAAAAGGGTTAACAATGTTTCCCGATGCACATTCAACAAACTTTGAAGCTTGGACGCGAAGTAGATATGTGACCAAGTTCAGCCGCATTGGGTGCCAAGGATTGCGCTCATCCTCAAGAAAAGAATATCCAGGCTCGTTCTTTGAGTAATCGTCGTGAAATACTAATCCAGGAGATTGAAACAATGTTTCAACACACGAAGTATCAAACCCCATTAGTACCGTTGCATGCAACGCCCGTTGAAATCTCAAAATTAGTTGAGCTCCCAAATCCCTTAGGTTCTCCAATGATACCTGATAGCCGTCCATCAAACAATTGTCATCTTTGGAGAGGTACGCAACCTGTGGGATTCGTCTCTCGCCAGGCGCCATTGCGATACTAGATCCAAAGCTCATAACTTCTTGCAACACGCTAAAAGGAGTACGATTTCCAACCTTCAGAAAAAAATGTAGCGACTTCGCTCGCACCAGAGTGGCAGCATTGCTTTCATCAAACGGAGCGCCCCAGTGCCTCTGATGTATATTCATCAGCGCCGAAAAACGTGCCCAGTACTTCAGAATGGCGACCATACTGGTAATCTGCCCTGCTGGTTTGAAGTGAACGAATCCAGAAGAGTCTTTTGTGATTCCCGAAATCGATTTACACACAAGGAAACGATGGGTTGGGAACGCGAGGAACTCGTTCGACTCATGCTCGTTATCCAAATTCGCGCGAAAAATTGCCCCAAGAACCTCATCGAGTAACTTTAGGTGATCTGGTCCAATAGCGTCAGGACCTGAGCTCAGAATCGAAAGGTCAGTTACCTTACTGGCTATATCAGTATTAGCAGCAGGATTGTTCCGTAGGAGGCACCGGGGGCGCGCATGCATTTGTACCATGCGAAGAAGAGAACCTATCGTTTGACAGTACTTTGTTCCGCTCTCTTGAATCCGATTGATCTTTGATGCTGGAACGACTTCGTCTCCTGTTGACGAGAAAAGACGCTCGAACAAGTATGTCCGCGTACCAATTATCTCTTGGCCGATCTCCCAGTAGCGAAGAATAACCGGATAAACGTGCTCTAAGAGTTCATCTTCGCAATCGAACTTGACAGAGCACATTAACGCGGATATGTCATCGGTGCAGTACGTCTGGACCACTTCATGCCACCGAAATTGCCTTAGAAATGGTGACACAAGGCGATCGTCAGATGGGGGTACATGAGCCAATTCTTCTGCGTACTTTTTCAGTAAATGGTTGACCGCCTGGTACATCTCGTCTTCACCATTACGTGTTTCTTGTAAGTCGGAAACAGCGAAATATTTTCGCTTCGGCCCAAGAAACAAGGTTTGAATCATGCAGCGACTGTATACTGGTGGGCGAATGCTGCGATGGTCTGTGCGAAAGTGCTTTCCCATAGTCTCTTTCAGCGGCGTGTAGTACACACATATACCACAGCTAAAACCTGGCGTGACTTCAATACCATCCACCACTTGTCGTAACTCTCCTGTGCTTTCTGAATATTGTTGAAGTGCATTCGCATCTGCAAATTCAAGCGACTCGAGTTTACCCTCTAGATCGTCACTTGACAGTGCTACGTCGTGTTGCCTTCTGAAGTGTCGTGCTACTTGATCAGCACCGGGGTTTATCGCGTGGCGACACAACGAGCAAATCAGTAAGCCAAGTCGCGCATTGTACTCCACGCCCACATCAAGAACAGGTAGAGCACTGGTACGTAAACCTGGTTTCTTCATCCAGGAAGTATCCAGCCTCGGCGTGCACACAGCCGAGTGCTTGCGAAGATGCTTCGGATCCAAAAATCGCTTGGGACAGCTTGGGCACTTGAAAAACCCGTCGATTCTCTCAACTTCGACGTATGTAGTTGCTTCTTCCTCGGAATATTTATATAGTGCACACTTCACTATGTGCTGGTGAACCACGCGAATATGCTTGAGCGTTATTTAAGCTATCGAACGCTTCGAAATGTTGAGAATTCGCGGAGTGACATCAGTCTAGAAAACTTGTCTCCATTTTCGGACCCCCTACATCCCCGATTTTATTTGGGGCGTGTGACCTCAATATTTTTTCAATTTTAAAGAATGGTATATTATCGGAAAGCTCGCGCTAAAAGCTCTCGAATAAGAGTATTTTTACGCTTTGTGTATGTGTTTTTCACTTTTAAAATTTTGATGTCCGGTTATTTCCGAAAATTGATTAGTCAACTTCAAGCGCGATTATCTCGAAAACTCCAAATGGCGCCTAAGCAAACCTATATATCTGGCCGGGATGAATGCGACGTATTCCGAGGGTCATCGGGTCCCAGAGCCTGCGGTAGTTTAGGCATTCTAGGGCCCCGAGAGGGTCCAAAAATCTCAAAATAAATTAGTTCGGGTAGCATCGAAAACTTACTTTGGGCAAATACAATTTTGGCGAATCTGCTCCTTTAGAGCTGAAATTTTGGGAGGGTATGTTTTCGCACACGGGGAATTCATTCGTACCACTTGTGCGTTTGATAGAAAGGCGTAACATATGTTTATTAAAATTATAAGGTTGTTGCTGTTATGCAGCCAATACGCAACTTGTGAAGCTGAAACTCTGCCAGGGTATGTTGTTGACCATGTTGAACTCGATAATAGCATCCAAGCATATGATTTACTTGTACTTTTTTCCAGCCAATCAGCGTATATTAACCCAGATTTGGCACAAGAAATCGCGCAAAACAGTCACGCATAAAACGGCGCCACAGAAAAATGAAGTCTTGTGGCCTCAATATCCTCCGTGTATATGCGCAGGCTCCGATCTACACGAGATCATATGTGAAATTGACACCGAAGGTTGCATCCAAAAACATATGACAGGAGTATGGGTACCCTCTCAGTGTCTCCAACCAGCGGCTAGGCGGGTGGATTACCCCCCACCAATCCCATCAACCTGAGTTGGTAAATACCGCCCTAGCCAAATCTACCAGGAGCTGTTGGTCACCACGTTGGCGCACCTCTGTACAAGTTGTAAAAGTTGCTCTTTGCGCGAGAGTTGAAAGAAAACGTGCATTGAAGTTCTACTAGATATGGATATATGATATAATGGTTATAGTGGATATTGAGGTTGGATAATGGGAGTGGGGAAGGTGGTGAGAAGTGAGATGTAGGATGAAGAGGGGAAAGGTGGTGGTGGAGTGGAGTGGTGGATGAGAGTAGGGAGTTGGTAAATAAGTGTGGGGTGTAGGATTAATGTGGTAGATATGGATATATGATATAATGGTTATAGTGGATATTGAGGTTGGATAATGGGAGTGGGGAAGGTGGTGAGAAGTGAGATGTAGGATGAAGAGGGGAAAGGTGGTGGTTGAGAGGAGTGGTGGGGGTGGATGAGAGTAGGGAGTTGGTAAATAAGTGTGGTGTGTAGGATTAATGTGGTAGATATGGATGAATATCATGTTTTATCGGACCATATTTATTTATTGTATGCCCATTAACAGCCAATTGTAGATTTAGATTTTTTTTACCAGTCATAGTGCGGGTAAGATGGGGTTTCGGCCAATAGATTTCGATAGGGGTAGGTTAGTCCGATAAACGACGCTATCGGACGTATCGGGCCCGAAGGACACGCAAAATACCGCATCGCCGAAGTCATTGTTCGTACACTTATCATAAAGCGCACTTGGTATAAGCCAATCATAATCGTTTTTACTATCAGCAATCACCAGACAAAGTATACTTAAGGGGTCCCTTATAACCACAACCCCCTTGTAGATCAGGTAGGAACTATGACTTCGGCGATGCGGTATGTGTATGGCCATACAAATTCTAAGATAAACGCGTATCACACGCATATTTTTCATTATCCGACCTTATCGGACCTGTACCATAATTCTGGTACACATCCTACCGGTGGAGTGATGACCACCGCGACTCCGTGAGGCACCGATATGAGCCGATGTATGAGTGTACATGGGATAAATATGAGCGCGGAAGGCAAGCCGCTAGGCGTGTGCATTAATGGTTAAGAAAATGTATTAAATATACGTATAATATATCATAGAACTAATAACAATGCTACGTGGTCGCCATCGTGCAGCTCGCATGACGCCACCAGTTGCGCTGGGTGCTCTAGCAGCGAGCAGCAAGCCGCCAGCCCTTCCGGGTAGGGTGCCAGCACTCGCGGGGTCTTCACGGTGGCGGCGACTGCTTCTGTGGGCCGCGGGGGCTGCCGGAGCAGCTTGCAGGCGCTCACCCAACCGGCAGCCTGCCGTCCGCCCTGCCGGGCAAGACGTGTACGTTCTCGGGGCCGCCGTCCGCCCCGCCACCACCACCGCCACACCAACCAGTCAACGTCCACCCTGCCACCGCCGCCTCGCCGTCCAGCCATGCCTCCGCTCCGCCGTTCAGCCATGCCTCCACTCCGCCGACCTGCCTCCGCTCCGCCGACCTGCATCTGCGACCTGCCTTCACTCCGCCAGTCCTTCCTGCCGCCATCTTCCTGCGGCCGGAGCCCTCGGCGCCACCGCCGCCGCCTTCGGCAGTCTGCCCTCCACGCAAGCCTAGAATAAAAATAAGCAAAAGTGTAATCGGTGTGTGGCCCACAATATAATACACAAACTAATATATTTGTTTTTAGAGTCAATCCTTTCTAGGGTACCATGTTTTTGGTACAGGTCCGATAGGTCCTATATATATTGGGACCCGGATGAACGTTCATCCTAGGACCTTCTAGGGTCTCCTTTCCCGAAATTAGACGTCGATCTAGGGTCCACGCGCGTTCATCTAGGGTCCACTTTGCCGAAAATAACCTAAATTCGGCTTTTCGTGATGGTAATTTCGTGAATTCCCTGTGGGTTTTATTGGCTAAAATATAGATGGGTACATGTCAGAGCCAATATTGGGTACTAAGGCATGAAAACCTGGACATATGGGTTTTTGTATACGGGGAATTCGATGGTACCACTCCCATGTGCCAGAGACGGTACAGAGAGCCCACAATAGCAACGCAGCCAATATTGGGTACTAAGGCATGAAAACCTGGAGATGTAGGTTTTTGTATACGGGGAATTCGATCGTACCACTCCCATGTGCCAGAGACGAGTCGGTTAATCATAAAAAGATCTGCGTGATCCAGCTATAAAAACGTTATACGTTGAAGGGCGAATTTATCTATATAAAATCAAAGTTGGAACGGGGTTACACGAATGTTACCCGAAGGGTTACGAAGTGTGGCACACACAGGCTTGTGTGCTGCACACTGTCTAACCTATTTCAGTAGGAGGATCAGTACATGGCTTCAGAGCCACAGATTATGCATATGACTAGGGTTCACTATGTTAGACAGTGAACCAGATACATTTACACCAAAGGCGGCTTTGTCGCGATAAAGAGAAATACATTCAGTTTGAAGATTCACAGCTAAGAGTTAAGGGTTGACCCTTGGAGTCCGTAGGGAGTACGGACTCGTGCGTTCTGGTATTAGAACGGGCTATCTTTAGCCGCGACTCTGTGAGTCTATTACGTCTTCCTCTGACGCTAAAGCTACGGCAGCCCCGCTGCAAAAGTAGACAGAAACATAAGTAGTGATGTTTATAGTACTACATGAGGCAAGTGTGGTAGTATACATTTTGTAAGTGTAAGTTGGGGGAAACAGGGTTAGCAAGCGAAATATCGGGTTTAGAGCTGTTTTGGACGATTTTGGTACTACTGACATGGACCCGAAAAGGTTCCGTTATCGATTATTTGATAACTGGTAGCTTCTGCGTATGGATGTGTAGATAAGTAGATTGTAGGGTAGAAAGCAGTACGATGGGGTTGGATAGCAGCCGGATAGAGTTGGATGGAGTTGATTCGTGTAAAAGGGTAGATTTTGACATTTTTAAATTTGATGTTTGGGGTATACAAATAAGGTTGTGAAGAGGATAAAGGCGTTTATTGTGGATATGAAAAAATGTGATTGGTTGGGTAGAATGCGGTTCAAAATAGTTATGTAGATGTGTAAATGGAGTGTAGGAAGCAATATTATGTTAATGCAAAGTGAATATGACGTGGAAAAATAAATAAGTTCGGAAGATGGGAATGTAAATGATGGAGAGAAATGGGATGCAAGATAAAAAAAGCGTAGGTATGCGGTATGAAAATGTTGTGTGGGGGTGAATGTAGGATAAAAAATAATGAGACTAAAGATTATGGGTGGGGATGGAGGGTCTTGTGCACGGCGGTTATCGGGCCGGTGCGTTCCTTCGCCTAGCAGCGCGTTATCGGGCGCCCCTAAACGGTATACGTTTAACGTGCCTTTATCTCAGCACGGGTCCGTGGGGGGGTTGAGTACCCGAACCAACAAACGACGGGGGCCGCGATATCGGGGCGGCTCTGCTTGCCGGCGCTTGGTGGTTCCCCTGGAACCGGAGGGAAGACGGGAGGTCTTTGTGGTTCAGAGAAATTTCGGGACTGAGTCCTTACCTATCCTATGTCCTTGCTACTGGCTATCTCCTACTTCGTGCTTGCTAAGCCTACCACCCTACGTCTATCCTTGCGTCTGTCGTGCTTGCACTACCGTTCTTCAACCTGATTTGCGTAACGTAATCAAGATCTCACCTCGACGCGTTTTGCTCGACGCGTTTTGGCTCGGCGGGTTTTGCTCGGCGCGTTTTGGGCTCGGCGCGTTTTGCTCGTCGCGTTTTGGCTCGGCGGGTTTTGCTCGGCGGGGTTTAGGGGTCGACGTGTTTTGAAGAGACGGGGCCCTGGTCGACCCGTCGGGTGATTACGCCTCGCACTGGATTCTGGCGCCATGTCTCACCGCCCATCACCATCGTCGACTTTCCCGTCCATCTCCGCAGCGCGTCGCGCCCCATCAACCGCGTCGCGCCCCATCAACCGCGTCGCACTCCATCCGTCGCGTCGAGCTCCATCACCGCGGCGCTGTTCTCGCCGCCCATCGCGCTTTCTCCGCGGGGTGCTATACTACATGAGTTAAAGTGAATGTAGAGTAATACACGCGTGAACAGAGGGTGAAAACGTATGGAAAGCATATTAAAATAGATAAAACAGAAGTTAGGGGTGTGAAGTAAAATAATGAGAAGAAGAACAGATTTAGGGAATATATTAAGGAAAATGAATGAATGAGTGTAATGTTTATGATACGTGTTTTGTAAGTTTTAAAGGAAGAAAAGAAGAAAGGAAATTAGATGAGAGTGTTAACAGTAAAAAAAAAAGTTAGAATATGTGAGGTAAGAGATTGTAGAAAAGATTTTGTTGGTAAAGAATGCAATAGTAGCATAAAAATAGGGAGATAAACGAAAAAATGTGAGTAAAATGAAAAATTTTGTGGGTGGGAAAGTATTGGAGTAGTAAATTTTGTGAGTGTGAAAATATGTGAATAGATTAGGGTATAAGGGAAAATTTTGTGAGAGGGAAAGTATTAGAGTGGTAAAATTAGTGAATGGAAAAGTATGAGGGTCAATTAGGGTTTGATGGAAAATTAGTGAGTAGGAAAGTATTAGAGTGGTAAAATTTGTGAGAGTGAAAATATGTGGGTAGATTAGGGTTTGTGGTTAAAATTTATGAGTAGAAAAGTATGAGAGTGGTAAAATTAAAGGGTGGGAAAGTATGTGAGTAAATTAGGGTTTATGTAAGATATATGTAGGGTTTAGGCTGCATATATGATGCTGAGGATTCCGCCGCAGTCGAGGGAGGCGAGGGAGGCAAACCGACAGCTAGAGAGCACATTTCTCGCGGAATCCGAGGGAGGCGAACGCGGAATCCAAGGGAGGCGGTTCGCCGTGATTGGACAAAATGTGGCCGCCGCCGCGCTCTGATTGAACAAATTTGTATAGCAGCACAAGAGCACCAATCACGGATCCTCAACGCGGCGGCTATATGACCTAAAATTTTGGGAACCTAGGTTTTCAGCGATGGGGAATTCATTTGTACCACTCATATGTGCCAGAAAAAGGCCTAAGTACGTGTAAATTAAAAAGTGACGCCAGTGCTAGTATTGAGCCAATATGAAGCTGGCGGAGCTGAAATTTCAGGAGGGTACGTTTTTGACCTTGCCGAACCCATCTATAGCATCTAAACATATGTTTTAGCTGGTATTATCCGCCAATCAGCGCCCTATATTTCGTTTGGAGTTGATTATAGCCATTTCTAACGCAGACAATGTGCACGCACCTATAAGGTTAAGTTAAATAGACTTACACCAAGTAGATAACCTAATATTTTATCCAATGAGCAGTCAGAATGATAGTATACTTAAATCGAGTGATTGGGGCAGAAAACCGCGCGACAGAAAACATAAGAGCTGCACACTCTATCAGGCGCCATTTACGATCTGCAGTGCGAAATAGACGATATTTACACCAAGTATTACACAAAGAAACATATGGTAGGGTTGGGTGCACCTTTTACGCGTATCACAGTAGCGGCTATGCGAGTGAGTTGCCCCTTCAAGCCTCCTGAAGGCACCCTTTGCAGTGAATATGTATACAATCTTTACATAGCCGGGGCAAACTGGATTCGAGGGTAGGGGTCGCCGCGCCCATCCCAATCGATTCTACACAATCCGTAGATAGGTTTAGAGCCCTGACTTGCTCCAAACGACCAAATATTGACTTCAGTATGCCGCTCCAAAGTCAGCCGTACGCACTCCGCCAGCCGCCCCCAGGCTGCATATATGATGCTGAGGATTCCGCCGCAGTCGAGGGAGGCGAGGGAGGCAAACCGACAGCTAGAGAGCACATTTCTCGCGGAATCCGAGGGAGGCGAACGCGGAATCCAAGGGAGGCGGTTCGCCGTGATTGGACAAAATGTGGCCGCCGCCGCGCTCTGATTGAACAAATTTGTATAGCAGCACAAGAGCACCAATCACGGATCCTCAACGCGGCGGCTATATGACCTAAAATTTTGGGAACCTAGGTTTTCAGCGATGGGGAATTCATTTGTACCACTCATATGTGCCAGAAAAAGGCCTAAGTACGTGTAAATTAAAAAGTGACGCCAGTGCTAGTATTGAGCCAATATGAAGCTGGCGGAGCTGAAATTTCAGGAGGGTACGTTTTTGACCTTGCCGAACCCATCTATAGCATCTAAACATATGTTTTAGCTGGTATTATCCGCCAATCAGCGCCCTATATTTCGTTTGGAGTTGATTATAGCCATTTCTAACGCAGACAATGTGCACGCACCTATAAGGTTAAGTTAAATAGACTTACACCAAGTAGATAACCTAATATTTTATCCAATGAGCAGTCAGAATGATAGTATACTTAAATCGAGTGATTGGGGCAGAAAACCGCGCGACAGAAAACATAAGAGCTGCACACTCTATCAGGCGCCATTTACGATCTGCAGTGCGAAATAGACGATATTTACACCAAGTATTACACAAAGAAACATATGGTAGGGTTGGGTGCACCTTTACGCGTATCACAGTAGCGGCTATGCGAGTGAGTTGCCCCTTCAAGCCTCCTGAAGGCACCCTTTGCAGTGAATATGTATACAATCTTTACATAGCCGGGGCAAACTGGATTCGAGGGTAGGGTCGCCGCGCCCATCCCAATCGATTCTACACAATCCGTAGATAGGTTTAGAGCCCTGACTTGCTCCAAACGACCAAATATTGACTTCAGTATGCCGCTCCAAAGTCAGCCGTACGCACTCCGCCAGCCGCCCCCAGGCTGCATATATGATGCTGAGGATTCCGCCGCAGTCGAGGGAGGCGAGGGAGGCAAACCGACAGCTAGAGAGCACATTTCTCGCGGAATCCGAGGGAGGCGAACGCGGAATCCAAGGAGGCGGTTCGCCGTGATTGGACAAAATGTGGCCGCCGCCGCGCTCTGATTGAACAAATTTGTATAGCAGCACAAGAGCACCAATCACGGATCCTCAACGCGGCGGCTATATGACCTAAAATTTTGGGAACCTAGGTTTTCAGCGATGGGGAATTCATTTGTACCACTCATATGTGCCAGAAAAAGGCCTAAGTACGTGTAAATTAAAAAGTGACGCCAGTGCTAGTATTGAGCCAATATGAAGCTGGCGGAGCTGAAATTTCAGGAGGGTACGTTTTTGACCTTGCCGAACCCATCTATAGCATCTAAACATATGTTTTAGCTGGTATTATCCGCCAATCAGCGCCCTATATTTCGTTTGGAGTTGATTATAGCCATTTCTAACGCAGACAATGTGCACGCACCTATAAGGTTAAGTTAAATAGACTTACACCAAGTAGATAACCTAATATTTTATCCAATGAGCAGTCAGAATGATAGTATACTTAAATCGAGTGATTGGGGCAGAAAACCGCGCGACAGAAAACATAAGAGCTGCACACTCTATCAGGCGCCATTTACGATCTGCAGTGCGAAATAGACGATATTTACACCAAGTATTACACAAAGAAACATATGGTAGGGTTGGGTGCACCTTTACGCGTATCACAGTAGCGGCTATGCGAGTGAGTTGCCCCTTCAAGCCTCCTGAAGGCACCCTTTGCAGTGAATATGTATACAATCTTTACATAGCCGGGGGCAAACTGGATTCGAGGGTAGGGGTCGCCGCGCCCATCCCAATCGATTCTACACAATCCGTAGATAGGTTTAGAGCCCTGACTTGCTCCAAACGACCAAATATTGACTTCAGTATGCCGCCCAAAGTCAGCCGTACGCACTCCGCCAGCCGCCCCCAGGCTGCATATATGATGCTGAGGATTCCGCCGCAGTCGAGGGAGGCGAGGGAGGCAAACCGACAGCTAGAGAGCACATTTCTCGCGGAATCCGAGGGAGGCGAACGCGGAATCCAAGGGAGGCGGTTCGCCGTGATTGGACAAAATGTGGCCGCCGCCGCGCTCTGATTGAACAAATTTGTATAGCAGCACAAGAGCACCAATCACGGATCCTCAACGCGGCGGCTATATGACCTAAAATTTTGGGAACCTAGGTTTTCAGCGATGGGGAATTCATTTGTACCACTCATATGTGCCAGAAAAAGGCCTAAGTACGTGTAAATTAAAAAGTGACGCCAGTGCTAGTATTGAGCCAATATGAAGCTGGCGGAGCTGAAATTTCAGGAGGGTACGTTTTTGACCTTGCCGAACCCATCTATAGCATCTAAACATATGTTTTAGCTGGTATTATCCGCCAATCAGCGCCCTATATTTCGTTTGGAGTTGATTATAGCCATTTCTAACGCAGACAATGTGCACGCACCTATAAGGTTAAGTTAAATAGACTTACACCAAGTAGATAACCTAATATTTTATCCAATGAGCAGTCAGAATGATAGTATACTTAAATCGAGTGATTGGGGCAGAAAACCGCGCGACAGAAAACATAAGAGCTGCACACTCTATCAGGCGCCATTTACGATCTGCAGTGCGAAATAGACGATATTTACACCAAGTATTACACAAAGAAACATATGGTAGGGTTGGGTGCACCTTTACGCGTATCACAGTAGCGGCTATGCGAGTGAGTTGCCCTTCAAGCCTCCTGAAGGCACCCTTTGCAGTGAATATGTATACAATCTTTACATAGCCGGGGCAAACTGATTCGAGGGTAGGGTCGCCGCGCCCATCCCAATCGATTCTACACAATCCGTAGATAGGTTTAGAGCCCTGACTTGCTCCAAACGACCAAATATTGACTTCAGTATGCCGCTCCAAAGTCAGCCGTACGCACTCCGCCAGCCGCCCCCAGGCTGCATATATGATGCTGAGGATTCCGCCGCAGTCGAGGGAGGCGAGGGAGGCAAACCGACAGCTAGAGAGCACATTTCTCGCGGAATCCGAGGGAGGCGAACGCGGAATCCAAGGGAGGCGGTTCGCCGTGATTGGACAAAATGTGGCCGCCGCCGCGCTCTGATTGAACAAATTTGTATAGCAGCACAAGAGCACCAATCACGGATCCTCAACGCGGCGGCTATATGACCTAAAATTTTGGGAACCTAGGTTTTCAGCGATGGGGAATTCATTTGTACCACTCATATGTGCCAGAAAAAGGCCTAAGTACGTGTAAATTAAAAAGTGACGCCAGTGCTAGTATTGAGCCAATATGAAGCTGGCGGAGCTGAAATTTCAGGAGGGTACGTTTTTGACCTTGCCGAACCCATCTATAGCATCTAAACATATGTTTTAGCTGGTATTATCCGCCAATCAGCGCCCTATATTTCGTTTGGAGTTGATTATAGCCATTTCTAACGCAGACAATGTGCACGCACCTATAAGGTTAAGTTAAATAGACTTACACCAAGTAGATAACCTAATATTTTATCCAATGAGCAGTCAGAATGATAGTATACTTAAATCGAGTGATTGGGGCAGAAAACCGCGCGACAGAAAACATAAGAGCTGCACACTCTATCAGGCGCCATTTACGATCTGCAGTGCGAAATAGACGATATTTACACCAAGTATTACACAAAGAAACATATGGTAGGGTTGGGTGCACCTTTACGCGTATCACAGTAGCGGCTATGCGAGTGAGTTGCCCCTTCAAGCCTCCTGAAGGCACCCTTTGCAGTGAATATGTATACAATCTTTACATAGCCGGGGCAAACTGGATTCGAGGGTAGGGGTCGCCGCGCCCATCCCAATCGATTATACACAATCCGTAGAGAGGTTTAGAGCCCTGACTTGCTCCACACGCCCAAATATTGACTTCAGTATGCCGCTCCAAAGTCAGCCGTACGCACTCCGCCAGCCGCCCCCAGGCTGCATATATGCTGCTGAGGATTCCGCCGCAGTCGAGGGAGGCGCGGGAGGCAAACCGACAGCTCGAGAGCACATTTCTCGCGGAATCCGAGGAGGCGAACGCGGAATCCAAGGGAGGCGGTTCGCCGTGATTGGACAAAATGTGGCCGCCGCCGCGCTCTGATTGAACAAATTTGTATAGCAGCACAAGAGCACCAATCACGGATCCTCAACGCGGCGGCTATATGACCTAAAATTTTGGGAACCTAGGTTTTCAGCGATGGGGAATTCATTTGTACCACTCATATGTGCCAGAAAAAGGCCTAAGTACGTGTAAATTAAAAAGTGACGCCAGTGCTAGTATTGAGCCAATATGAAGCTGGCGGAGCTGAAATTTCAGGAGGGTACGTTTTTGACCTTGCCGAACCCATCTATAGCATCTAAACATATGTTTTAGCTGGTATTATCCGCCAATCAGCGCCCTATATTTCGTTTGGAGTTGATTATAGCCATTTCTAACGCAGACAATGTGCACGCACCTATAAGGTTAAGTTAAATAGACTTACACCAAGTAGATAACCTAATATTTTATCCAATGAGCAGTCAGAATGATAGTATACTTAAATCGAGTGATTGGGGCAGAAAACCGCGCGACAGAAAACATAAGAGCTGCACACTCTATCAGGCGCCATTTACGATCTGCAGTGCGAAATAGACGATATTTACACCAAGTATTACACAAAGAAACATATGGTAGGGTTGGGTGCACCTTTTACGCGTATCACAGTAGCGGCTATGCGAGTGAGTTGCCCCTTCAAGCCTCCTGAAGGCACCCTTTGCAGTGAATATGTATACAATCTTTACATAGCCGGGGCAAACTGGATTCGAGGGTAGGGTCGCCGCGCCCATCCCAATCGATTCTACACAATCCGTAGATAGGTTTAGAGCCCTGACTTGCTCCAAACGACCAAATATTGACTTCAGTATGCCGCTCCAAAGTCAGCCGTACGCACTCCGCCAGCCGCCCCCAGGCTGCATATATGATGCTGAGGATTCCGCCGCAGTCGAGGGAGGCGAGGGAGGCAAACCGACAGCTAGAGAGCACATTTCTCGCGGAATCCGAGGGAGGCGAACGCGGAATCCAAGGGAGGCGGTTCGCCGTGATTGGACAAAATGTGGCCGCCGCCGCGCTCTGATTGAACAAATTTGTATAGCAGCACAAGAGCACCAATCACGGATCCTCAACGCGGCGGCTATATGACCTAAAATTTTGGGAACCTAGGTTTTCAGCGATGGGAATTCATTTGTACCACTCATATGTGCCAGAAAAAGGCCTAAGTACGTGTAAATTAAAAAGTGACGCCAGTGCTAGTATTGAGCCAATATGAAGCTGGCGGAGCTGAAATTTCAGGAGGGTACGTTTTTGACCTTGCCGAACCCATCTATAACATCTAAACATATGTTTTAGCTGGTATTATCCGCCAATCAGCGCCCTATATTTCGTTTGGAGTTGATTATAGCCATTTCTAACGCAGACAATGTGCACGCACCTATAAGGTTAAGTTAAATAGACTTACACCAAGTAGATAACCTAATATTTTATCCAATGAGCAGTCAGAATGATAGTATACTTAAATCGAGTGATTGGGGCAGAAAACCGCGCGACAGAAAACATAAGAGCTGCACACTCTATCAGGCGCCATTTACGATCTGCAGTGCGAAATAGACGATATTTACACCAAGTATTACACAAAGAAACATATGGTAGGGTTGGGTGCACCTTTACGCGTATCACAGTAGCGGCTATGCGAGTGAGTTGCCCTTCAAGCCTCCTGAAGGCACCCTTTGCAGTGAATATGTATACAATCTTTACATAGCCGGGGGCAAACTGGATTCGAGGGTAGGGTCGCCGCGCCCATCCCAATCGATTCTACACAATCCGTAGATAGGTTTAGAGCCCTGACTTGCTCCAAACGACCAAATATTGACTTCAGTATGCCGCTCCAAAGTCAGCCGTACGCACTCCGCCAGCCGCCCCCAGGCTGCATATATGATGCTGAGGATTCCGCCGCAGTCGAGGGAGGCGAGGGAGGCAAACCGACAGCTAGAGAGCACATTTCTCGCGGAATCCGAGGGAGGCGAACGCGGAATCCAAGGAGGCGGTTCGCCGTGATTGGACAAAATGTGGCCGCCGCCGCGCTCTGATTGAACAAATTTGTATAGCAGCACAAGAGCACCAATCACGGATCCTCAACGCGGCGGCTATATGACCTAAAATTTTGGGAACCTAGGTTTTCAGCGATGGGGAATTCATTTGTACCACTCATATGTGCCAGAAAAAGGCCTAAGTACGTGTAAATTAAAAAGTGACGCCAGTGCTAGTATTGAGCCAATATGAAGCTGGCGGAGCTGAAATTTCAGGAGGGTACGTTTTTGACCTTGCCGAACCCATCTATAGCATCTAAACATATGTTTTAGCTGGTATTATCCGCCAATCAGCGCCCTATATTTCGTTTGGAGTTGATTATAGCCATTTCTAACGCAGACAATGTGCACGCACCTATAAGGTTAAGTTAAATAGACTTACACCAAGTAGATAACCTAATATTTTATCCAATGAGCAGTCAGAATGATAGTATACTTAAATCGAGTGATTGGGGCAGAAAACCGCGCGACAGAAAACATAAGAGCTGCACACTCTATCAGGCGCCATTTACGATCTGCAGTGCGAAATAGACGATATTTACACCAAGTATTACACAAAGAAACATATGGTAGGGTTGGGTGCACCTTTACGCGTATCACAGTAGCGGCTATGCGAGTGAGTTGCCCCTTCAAGCCTCCTGAAGGCACCCTTTGCTGTTAATATGTATTAAATCTTTACATAGCCGGGGGCAAACTGGATTCGAGGGTAGGGTCGCCGCGCCCATCCCAATCGATTCTACACAATCCGTAGATAGGTTTAGAGCCCTGACTTGCTCCAAACGACCAAATATTGACTTCAGTATGCCGCTCCAAAGTCAGCCGTACGCACTCCGCCAGCCGCCCCCAGGCTGCATATATGATGCTGAGGATTCCGCCGCAGTCGAGGGAGGCGAGGGAGGCAAACCGACAGCTAGAGAGCACATTTCTCGCGGAATCCGAGGGAGGCGAACGCGGAATCCAAGGGAGGCGGTTCGCCGTGATTGGACAAAATGTGGCCGCCGCCGCGCTCTGATTGAACAAATTTGTATAGCAGCACAAGAGCACCAATCACGGATCCTCAACGCGGCGGCTATATGACCTAAAATTTTGGGAACCTAGGTTTTCAGCGATGGGGAATTCATTTGTACCACTCATATGTGCCAGAAAAAGGCCTAAGTACGTGTAAATTAAAAAGTGACGCCAGTGCTAGTATTGAGCCAATATGAAGCTGGCGGAGCTGAAATTTCAGGAGGGTACGTTTTTGACCTTGCCGAACCCATCTATAGCATCTAAACATATGTTTTAGCTGGTATTATCCGCCAATCAGCGCCCTATATTTCGTTTGGAGTTGATTATAGCCATTTCTAACGCAGACAATGTGCACGCACCTATAAGGTTAAGTTAAATAGACTTACACCAAGTAGATAACCTAATATTTTATCCAATGAGCAGTCAGAATGATAGTATACTTAAATCGAGTGATTGGGGCAGAAAACCGCGCGACAGAAAACATAAGAGCTGCACACTCTATCAGGCGCCATTTACGATCTGCAGTGCGAAATAGACGATATTTACACCAAGTATTACACAAAGAAACATATGGTAGGGTTGGGTGCACCTTTTACGCGTATCACAGTAGCGGCTATGCGAGTGAGTTGCCCCTTCAAGCCTCCTGAAGGCACCCTTTGCAGTGAATATGTATACAATCTTTACATAGCCGGGGCAAACTGGATTCGAGGGTAGGGTCGCCGCGCCCATCCCAATCGATTCTACACAATCCGTAGATAGGTTTAGAGCCCTGACTTGCTCCAAACGACCAAATATTGACTTCAGTATGCCGCTCCAAAGTCAGCCGTACGCACTCCGCCAGCCGCCCCCAGGCTGCATATATGATGCTGAGGATTCCGCCGCAGTCGAGGGAGGCGAGGGAGGCAAACCGACAGCTAGAGAGCACATTTCTCGCGGAATCCGAGGGAGGCGAACGCGGAATCCAAGGAGGCGGTTCGCCGTGATTGGACAAAATGTGGCCGCCGCCGCGCTCTGATTGAACAAATTTGTATAGCAGCACAAGAGCACCAATCACGGATCCTCAACGCGGCGGCTATATGACCTAAAATTTTGGGAACCTAGGTTTTCAGCGATGGGAATTCATTTGTACCACTCATATGTGCCAGAAAAAGGCCTAAGTACGTGTAAATTAAAAGTGACGCCAGTGCTAGTATTGAGCCAATATGAAGCTGGCGGAGCTGAAATTTCAGGAGGGTACGTTTTTGACCTTGCCGAACCCATCTATAGCATCTAAACATATGTTTTAGCTGGTATTATCCGCCAATCAGCGCCCTATATTTCGTTTGGAGTTGATTATAGCCATTTCTAACGCAGACAATGTGCACGCACCTATAAGGTTAAGTTAAATAGACTTACACCAAGTAGATAACCTAATATTTTATCCAATGAGCAGTCAGAATGATAGTATACTTAAATCGAGTGATTGGGGCAGAAAACCGCGCGACAGAAAACATAAGAGCTGCACACTCTATCAGGCGCCATTTACGATCTGCAGTGCGAAATAGACGATATTTACACCAAGTATTACACAAAGAAACATATGGTAGGGTTGGGTGCACCTTTTACGCGTATCACAGTAGCGGCTATGCGAGTGAGTTGCCTTCAAGCCTCCTGAAGGCACCCTTTGCAGTGAATATGTATACAATCTTTACATAGCCGGGGGCAAACTGGATTCGAGGGTAGGGGTCGCCGCGCCCATCCCAATCGATTCTACACAATCCGTAGATAGGTTTAGAGCCCTGACTTGCTCCAAACGACCAAATATTGACTTCAGTATGCCGCTCCAAAGTCAGCCGTACGCACTCCGCCAGCCGCCCCCAGGCTGCATATATGATGCTGAGGATTCCGCCGCAGTCGAGGGAGGCGAGGGAGGCAAACCGACAGCTAGAGCACATTTCTCGCGGAATCCGAGGGAGGCGAACGCGGAATCCAAGGAGGCGGTTCGCCGTGATTGGACAAAATGTGGCCGCCGCCGCGCTCTGATTGAACAAATTTGTATAGCAGCACAAGAGCACCAATCACGGATCCTCAACGCGGCGGCTATATGACCTAAAATTTTGGGAACCTAGGTTTTCAGCGATGGGGAATTCATTTGTACCACTCATATGTGCCAGAAAAAGGCCTAAGTACGTGTAAATTAAAAAGTGACGCCAGTGCTAGTATTGAGCCAATATGAAGCTGGCGGAGCTGAAATTTCAGGAGGGTACGTTTTTGACCTTGCCGAACCCATCTATAGCATCTAAACATATGTTTTAGCTGGTATTATCCGCCAATCAGCGCCCTATATTTCGTTTGGAGTTGATTATAGCCATTTCTAACGCAGACAATGTGCACGCACCTATAAGGTTAAGTTAAATAGACTTACACCAAGTAGATAACCTAATATTTTATCCAATGAGCAGTCAGAATGATAGTATACTTAAATCGAGTGATTGGGGCAGAAAACCGCGCGACAGAAAACATAAGAGCTGCACACTCTATCAGGCGCCATTTACGATCTGCAGTGCGAAATAGACGATATTTACACCAAGTATTACACAAAGAAACATATGGTAGGGTTGGGTGCACCTTTTACGCGTATCACAGTAGCGGCTATGCGAGTGAGTTGCCCCTTCAAGCCTCCTGAAGGCACCCTTTGCAGTGAATATGTATACAATCTTTACATAGCCGGGGGCAAACTGGATTCGAGGGTAGGGGTCGCCGCGCCCATCCCAATCGATTCTACACAATCCGTAGATAGGTTTAGAGCCCTGACTTGCTCCAAACGACCAAATATTGACTTCAGTATGCCGCTCCAAAGTCAGCCGTACGCACTCCGCCAGCCGCCCCCAGGCTGCATATATGATGCTGAGGATTCCGCCGCAGTCGAGGGAGGCGAGGGAGGCAAACCGACAGCTAGAGCACATTTCTCGCGGAATCCGAGGAGGCGAACGCGGAATCCAAGGGAGGCGGTTCGCCGTGATTGGACAAAATGTGGCCGCCGCCGCGCTCTGATTGAACAAATTTGTATAGCAGCACAAGAGCACCAATCACGGATCCTCAACGCGGCGGCTATATGACCTAAAATTTTGGGAACCTAGGTTTTCAGCGATGGGGAATTCATTTGTACCACTCATATGTGCCAGAAAAAGGCCTAAGTACGTGTAAATTAAAAAGTGACGCCAGTGCTAGTATTGAGCCAATATGAAGCTGGCGGAGCTGAAATTTCAGGAGGGTACGTTTTTGACCTTGCCGAACCCATCTATAGCATCTAAACATATGTTTTAGCTGGTATTATCCGCCAATCAGCGCCCTATATTTCGTTTGGAGTTGATTATAGCCATTTCTAACGCAGACAATGTGCACGCACCTATAAGGTTAAGTTAAATAGACTTACACCAAGTAGATAACCTAATATTTTATCCAATGAGCAGTCAGAATGATAGTATACTTAAATCGAGTGATTGGGGCAGAAAACCGCGCGACAGAAAACATAAGAGCTGCACACTCTATCAGGCGCCATTTACGATCTGCAGTGCGAAATAGACGATATTTACACCAAGTATTACACAAAGAAACATATGGTAGGGTTGGGTGCACCTTTTACGCGTATCACAGTAGCGGCTATGCGAGTGAGTTGCCCCTTCAAGCCTCCTGAAGGCACCCTTTGCAGTGAATATGTATACAATCTTTACATAGCCGGGGGCAAACTGGATTCGAGGGTAGGGGTCGCCGCGCCCATCCCAATCGATTCTACACAATCCGTAGATAGGTTTAGAGCCCTGACTTGCTCCAAACGACCAAATATTGACTTCAGTATGCCGCTCCAAAGTCAGCCGTACGCACTCCGCCAGCCGCCCCCAGGCTGCATATATGATGCTGAGGATTCCGCCGCAGTCGAGGGAGGCGAGGGAGGCAAACCGACAGCTAGAGAGCACATTTCTCGCGGAATCCGAGGGAGGCGAACGCGGAATCCAAGGGAGGCGGTTCGCCGTGATTGGACAAAATGTGGCCGCCGCCGCGCTCTGATTGAACAAATTTGTATAGCAGCACAAGAGCACCAATCACGGATCCTCAACGCGGCGGCTATATGACCTAAAATTTTGGGAACCTAGGTTTTCAGCGATGGGGAATTCATTTGTACCACTCATATGTGCCAGAAAAGGCCTAAGTACGTGTAAATTAAAAAGTGACGCCAGTGCTAGTATTGAGCCAATATGAAGCTGGCGGAGCTGAAATTTCAGGAGGGTACGTTTTTGACCTTGCCGAACCCATCTATAGCATCTAAACATATGTTTTAGCTGGTATTATCCGCCAATCAGCGCCCTATATTTCGTTTGGAGTTGATTATAGCCATTTCTAACGCAGACAATGTGCACGCACCTATAAGGTTAAGTTAAATAGACTTACACCAAGTAGATAACCTAATATTTTATCCAATGAGCAGTCAGAATGATAGTATACTTAAATCGAGTGATTGGGGCAGAAAACCGCGCGACAGAAAACATAAGAGCTGCACACTCTATCAGGCGCCATTTACGATCTGCAGTGCGAAATAGACGATATTTACACCAAGTATTACACAAAGAAACATATGGTAGGGTTGGGTGCACCTTTTACGCGTATCACAGTAGCGGCTATGCGAGTGAGTTGCCCCTTCAAGCCTCCTGAAGGCACCCTTTGCAGTGAATATGTATACAATCTTTACATAGCCGGGGGCAAACTGGATTCGAGGGTAGGGTCGCCGCGCCCATCCCAATCGATTCTACACAATCCGTAGATAGGTTTAGAGCCCTGACTTGCTCCAAACGACCAAATATTGACTTCAGTATGCCGCTCCAAAGTCAGCCGTACGCACTCCGCCAGCCGCCCCCAGGCTGCATATATGATGCTGAGGATTCCGCCGCAGTCGAGGGAGGCGAGGAGGCAAACCGACAGCTAGAGAGCACATTTCTCGCGGAATCCGAGGGAGGCGAACGCGGAATCCAAGGGAGGCGGTTCGCCGTGATTGGACAAAATGTGGCCGCCGCGCTCTGATTGAACAAATTTGTATAGCAGCACAAGAGCACCAATCACGGATCCTCAACGCGGCGGCTATATGACCTAAAATTTTGGGAACCTAGGTTTTCAGCGATGGGGAATTCATTTGTACCACTCATATGTGCCAGAAAAAGGCCTAAGTACGTGTAAATTAAAAAGTGACGCCAGTGCTAGTATTGAGCCAATATGAAGCTGGCGGAGCTGAAATTTCAGGAGGGTACGTTTTTGACCTTGCCGAACCCATCTATAGCATCTAAACATATGTTTTAGCTGGTATTATCCGCCAATCAGCGCCCTATATTTCGTTTGGAGTTGATTATAGCCATTTCTAACGCAGACAATGTGCACGCACCTATAAGGTTAAGTTAAATAGACTTACACCAAGTAGATAACCTAATATTTTATCCAATGAGCAGTCAGAATGATAGTATACTTAAATCGAGTGATTGGGGCAGAAAACCGCGCGACAGAAAACATAAGAGCTGCACACTCTATCAGGCGCCATTTACGATCTGCAGTGCGAAATAGACGATATTTACACCAAGTATTACACAAAGAAACATATGGTAGGGTTGGGTGCACCTTTACGCGTATCACAGTAGCGGCTATGCGAGTGAGTTGCCCTTCAAGCCTCCTGAAGGCACCCTTTGCAGTGAATATGTATACAATCTTTACATAGCCGGGGCAAACTGGATTCGAGGGTAGGGTCGCCGCGCCCATCCCAATCGATTCTACACAATCCGTAGATAGGTTTAGAGCCCTGACTTGCTCCAAACGACCAAATATTGACTTCAGTATGCCGCTCCAAAGTCAGCCGTACGCACTCCGCCAGCCGCCCCCAGGCTGCATATATGATGCTGAGGATTCCGCCGCAGTCGAGGGAGGCGAGGGAGGCAAACCGACAGCTAGAGAGCACATTTCTCGCGGAATCCGAGGGAGGCGAACGCGGAATCCAAGGGAGGCGGTTCGCCGTGATTGGACAAAATGTGGCCGCCGCCGCGCTCTGATTGAACAAATTTGTATAGCAGCACAAGAGCACCAATCACGGATCCTCAACGCGGCGGCTATATGACCTAAAATTTTGGGAACCTAGGTTTTCAGCGATGGGGAATTCATTTGTACCACTCATATGTGCCAGAAAAAGGCCTAAGTACGTGTAAATTAAAAAGTGACGCCAGTGCTAGTATTGAGCCAATATGAAGCTGGCGGAGCTGAAATTTCAGGAGGGTACGTTTTTGACCTTGCCGAACCCATCTATAACATCTAAACATATGTTTTAGCTGGTATTATCCGCCAATCAGCGCCCTATATTTCGTTTGGAGTTGATTATAGCCATTTCTAACGCAGACAATGTGCACGCACCTATAAGGTTAAGTTAAATAGACTTACACCAAGTAGATAACCTAATATTTTATCCAATGAGCAGTCAGAATGATAGTATACTTAAATCGAGTGATTGGGGCAGAAAACCGCGCGACAGAAAACATAAGAGCTGCACACTCTATCAGGCGCCATTTACGATCTGCAGTGCGAAATAGACGATATTTACACCAAGTATTACACAAAGAAACATATGGTAGGGTTGGGTGCACCTTTTACGCGTATCACAGTAGCGGCTATGCGAGTGAGTTGCCCCTTCAAGCCTCCTGAAGGCACCCTTTGCAGTGAATATGTATACAATCTTTACATAGCCGGGGGCAAACTGGATTCGAGGGTAGGGTCGCCGCGCCCATCCCAATCGATTCTACACAATCCGTAGATAGGTTTAGAGCCCTGACTTGCTCCAAACGACCAAATATTGACTTCAGTATGCCGCTCCAAAGTCAGCCGTACGCACTCCGCCAGCCGCCCCCAGGCTGCATATATGATGCTGAGGATTCCGCCGCAGTCGAGGGAGGCGAGGAGGCAAACCGACAGCTAGAGAGCACATTTCTCGCGGAATCCGAGGGAGGCGAACGCGGAATCCAAGGAGGCGGTTCGCCGTGATTGGACAAAATGTGGCCGCCGCCGCGCTCTGATTGAACAAATTTGTATAGCAGCACAAGAGCACCAATCACGGATCCTCAACGCGGCGGCTATATGACCTAAAATTTTGGGAACCTAGGTTTTCAGCGATGGGGAATTCATTTGTACCACTCATATGTGCCAGAAAAAGGCCTAAGTACGTGTAAATTAAAAAGTGACGCCAGTGCTAGTATTGAGCCAATATGAAGCTGGCGGAGCTGAAATTTCAGGAGGGTACGTTTTGACCTTGCCGAACCCATCTATAACATCTAAACATATGTTTTAGCTGGTATTATCCGCCAATCAGCGCCCTATATTTCGTTTGGAGTTGATTATAGCCATTTCTAACGCAGACAATGTGCACGCACCTATAAGGTTAAGTTAAATAGACTTACACCAAGTAGATAACCTAATATTTTATCCAATGAGCAGTCAGAATGATAGTATACTTAAATCGAGTGATTGGGGCAGAAAACCGCGCGACAGAAAACATAAGAGCTGCACACTCTATCAGGCGCCATTTACGATCTGCAGTGCGAAATAGACGATATTTACACCAAGTATTACACAAAGAAACATATGGTAGGGTTGGGTGCACCTTTTACGCGTATCACAGTAGCGGCTATGCGAGTGAGTTGCCCTTCAAGCCTCCTGAAGGCACCCTTTGCAGTGAATATGTATACAATCTTTACATAGCCGGGGGCAAACTGGATTCGAGGGTAGGGGTCGCCGCGCCCATCCCAATCGATTCTACACAATCCGTAGATAGGTTTAGAGCCCTGACTTGCTCCAAACGACCAAATATTGACTTCAGTATGCCGCTCCAAAGTCAGCCGTACGCACTCCGCCAGCCGCCCCCAGGCTGCATATATGATGCTGAGGATTCCGCCGCAGTCGAGGGAGGCGAGGAGGCAAACCGACAGCTAGAGAGCACATTTCTCGCGGAATCCGAGGGAGGCGAACGCGGAATCCAAGGGAGGCGGTTCGCCGTGATTGGACAAAATGTGGCCGCCGCCGCGCTCTGATTGAACAAATTTGTATAGCAGCACAAGAGCACCAATCACGGATCCTCAACGCGGCGGCTATATGACCTAAAATTTTGGGAACCTAGGTTTTCAGCGATGGGGAATTCATTTGTACCACTCATATGTGCCAGAAAAAGGCCTAAGTACGTGTAAATTAAAAAGTGACGCCAGTGCTAGTATTGAGCCAATATGAAGCTGGCGGAGCTGAAATTTCAGGAGGGTACGTTTTTGACCTTGCCGAACCCATCTATAACATCTAAACATATGTTTTAGCTGGTATTATCCGCCAATCAGCGCCCTATATTTCGTTTGGAGTTGATTATAGCCATTTCTAACGCAGACAATGTGCACGCACCTATAAGGTTAAGTTAAATAGACTTACACCAAGTAGATAACCTAATATTTTATCCAATGAGCAGTCAGAATGATAGTATACTTAAATCGAGTGATTGGGGCAGAAAACCGCGCGACAGAAAACATAAGAGCTGCACACTCTATCAGGCGCCATTTACGATCTGCAGTGCGAAATAGACGATATTTACACCAAGTATTACACAAAGAAACATATGGTAGGGTTGGGTGCACCTTTTACGCGTATCACAGTAGCGGCTATGCGAGTGAGTTGCCCCTTCAAGCCTCCTGAAGGCACCCTTTGCAGTGAATATGTATACAATCTTTACATAGCCGGGGCAAACTGGATTCGAGGGTAGGGGTCGCCGCGCCCATCCCAATCGATTCTACACAATCCGTAGATAGGTTTAGAGCCCTGACTTGCTCCAAACGACCAAATATTGACTTCAGTATGCCGCTCCAAAGTCAGCCGTACGCACTCCGCCAGCCGCCCCCAGGCTGCATATATGATGCTGAGGATTCCGCCGCAGTCGAGGGAGGCGAGGGAGGCAAACCGACAGCCAGAGAGCACATTTCTCGCGGAATCCGAGGGAGGCGAACGCGGAATCCAAGGGAGGCGGTTCGCCGTGATTGGACAAATGCGGCCGCCGCCGCTCTGATTGAACAAATTTGTATAGCAGCACAAGAGCACCAATCACGGATCTCAACGCGGCGGCTATATGACCTAAAATTTTGGGAACCTAGGTTTTCAGCGATGGGGAATTCATTTGTACCACTCATATGTGCCAGAAAAGGCCTAAGTACGTGTAAATTAAAAGTGACGCCAGTGCTAGTATTGAGCCAATATGAAGCTGGCGGGCTGAAATTTCCAGGAGGGTACGTTTTGACCCACTTGTTGAACCCATCTATAACATCTAAACATATGTTTTTAGCTGGTATTATCCGCCAATCAAGCGCCCTATATTTCTAGATTTGGAGTTGATTATAGCCATTTCCCTAACATGAACAATATTGCACGCACCTATAAGGTTAAGTTAAATAGACTTACACCAAG